>JBBDGP010002348.1:1172500-1581326 GCA_037952835.1 Lithobates septentrionalis | reverse complement strand
CACATGCATTTTGCAAACTGAAACATATATTTGCTTTAGACAAATCAAGACCACAGAACATTCAAGCAAATTTTAACGAGGGTGGGGGTGGGGGGGTTGTGAAATCTAGATAATTGCTCATTAGCAGCACACTATTTGGATTGAGTTTAGGTGGGGGGGGGGGGGGGGTTGTGGAAATCTAGATAATTGCTCATTAGCAGCACACTATTTGGATTGAGTTTAGGTGGGGGGGGGGGGGGGGTGTGAAATCTAAGATAATTGCTCATTAGCAGCACACTATTGGATTGAGTTTAGGTGGGGGGGGGGGGGGGGGGTTGTGAAATCTAGATAATTGCTCATTAGCAGCACACTATTTGGGATTGAGTTTAGGTGGGGGGGGGGGGGGGTTGTGAAATCTAGATAATTGCTCATTAGCAGCACACTATTTGGATTGAGTTTAGGTGGGGGGGGGGGGGGGGTTGTGAAATCTAGATAATTGCTCATTAGCAGCACACTATTTGGATTGAGTTTAGGTGGGGGGGGGGGGGGGTTGTGAAATCTAGATAATTGCTAATTATAAGCACACTAAATACACTCCAACAAAATACATTCAAAATTAGTAGACTAGGTGGATATGTTCCCATCACTTCATGCTGGGAAGGTTATTAAAGGAAAATATACATGCATGACAAAAATAACAGGAAAAAATTCCAGCATGTGTGAGGATAAAAAGGGGACATTCACACTATATTGCAATGATGGTAAGTAGTGTTTGAAGCAAGAAATACATTACATTTATCAAAGATTACATAAAAGAACATGTGATGCTAATAAAAGAAAAATATCTTACCTTAATATAGTCCTTCTGCAGGACCTGTATGATGGCAGAACAGGTCTCTGGGATAATGATCCCCAGAGCCTGGGGGGAGATGCCTGTCGAGAACTTAAGGTCCTGCAGGCTTCTCCTGTGGCCAAATACCGCAAGGTAGCGACCAGCCTCTGCTCCGGAGTGATGGCTTGCTTCATGCAGGTATCCTGCCTGCTGATATAGGGGGTCAGCAAAGCCACCAAACGATCAAAAACGGGGTCCGTCCATCCGGAGAAAGTTCCTGAAATCCTCAGGATTATTCTCACGGATCTCACGGAGCAAAGGCATATGAGAGAACTGGTCACGCTGAAGCAACCATTCTTGGTCCATGAACTCCTCCTCGCCCTGTTCATGGACTGGTCTTGGTCTGAAGAATAAACTACAGCACCAAGCACATACAATGCACGAGCTCGACGACGAGTACGTACAGGTAACATGGCTTCAAAACGGTCGGCTGGTCAGAACGCACTAAACAGAACGCACTGAAGAACAGCAAGGCCTGTGAAGAGCGACCTGAAAATCAGGAACGAGCGGCCAATAAAACAAAGATTTCTCAATGCCAACTGACCAAACGCACTGAAAAGCAGATACAAACCTCACAAGCACAGACTGAACAACAGTTAAAACGAACTGAAAAATACGAGTCTCACAAGCGCGAATCGTCTCTCACCAAACTTCTACTAACACGAGATAAACACGAGATTAGCAGAAGGAGCCCAAAGGGTGTCGTACGGGCTATTGAACTTCCGTTTTATAGTCTCGTCGGACTTGGTGTACGTCACCGCGTACTAAGCTTTCGTACTTTTGTGTGGTCGTGTGTGGGCAAGTCTGTTCGTTAGAAAGTCTGCAGCAAGTCCGCCGCAAGTCCGCCGAAAGTCTGCCGGAAGTCTGTCGGACAGGCTGTCCGACTTTTGTAGACGAAAAGTACGACCGTGTGTACGCGGCATCACGGATTCGTACGTGATGACGTACACCGGACTAAAATAAGGAAGTTCATAGCCAGTAGCCAATAGGTGCCCTAGCGTGGCTTTTTGTCCGTCGGACTAGCACACAGACGAGCGGATTTCGGGGTCCGTCGTAGTTACGAAGTAAAGTTTTAAAACATGTTTCAAATCTAAAGTACGTCGGATTTGAGGCTAAAAAAGTCAGTTGAAAGTCCGGAGAAGCCCACACACGATCGGATTACCAGCCAGCTTTAGTCCATCAGCGTCCGTTGGACTTTTGTAGACGAAAAGTACGACCGTGTGTACGCGGCATAAAGTACGTCGGATTTGAGGCTAAAAAAGTCAGTTGAAAGTCCGGAGAAGCCCACACACGATCGGATTACCAGCCAGCTTTAGTCCGTCAGCGTCCGTTGGACTTTTGTAGACGAAAAGTACGACCGTGTGTACGCGGCATAAGTGTCATGCCGCGTACACACGGTCGTACTTTTCGTCTACAAAAGTCAGACAGCCTGTTCGACAGACTTCCGACAGACTTCCGGCAGACTTTCGACGGACTTGCGGCATACTTTCTAACGAACAGACTTGCCTACACACGATCACACAAAAGTCAGTCGAATTCTTACGTGATGACGTACACCGGACTAAAATAAGGAAGTTCATAGCCAGTAGCCAATAGCTGCCCTAGCGTGGGTTTTTGTCCGTCGGACTAGCATACAGACGAGCGGATTTTTCGACCAGACTCGAGTCCGTCGTAAAGTTTTAAAGCATGTTTCAAATCTAAAGTACGTCGGATTTGAGGCTAAAAAAGTACGTTGAAAGTCCGGAGAAGCCCACACACGATCGGATTACCAGCCAGCTTTAGTCCGTCAGCGTCCGTTGGACTTTTGTAGACGAAAAGTACGACCGTGTGTACGCGGCATCAGTGTAGGTGTCGGTGTAGGTGTTGTGTCAGTGTAGGTGTCGGTATAAGTGTCAGTGTCGGTGTCAGTGTAGTTGTCGGTATAATGCCGCGTACACACGGTCGTACTTTTCGTCTACAAAAGTCCAACGGACGCTGACGGACTAAAGCTGGCTGGTAATCCGATCGTGTGTGGGCTTCTCCGGACTTTCAACTGACTTTTTTAGCCTCAAATCCGACGTACTTTAGATTTGAAACATGCTTCAAAACTTTACTTCGTAACTACGACGGACCCCGAAATCCGCTCGTCTGTGTGCTAGTCCGACGGACAAAAAGCCACGCTAGGGCACCTATTGGCTACTGGCTATGAACTTCCTTATTTTAGTCCGGTGTACGTCATCACGTACGAATCCGACCGACTTTTGTGTGGTCGTGTGTAGGCAAGTCCGTTCGTTAGAAAGTAGGCCGCAAGTCCGCCGCAAGTCCACCGAAAGTCTGCCGGAAGTCTGTCGGACAGGCTGTCTGACTTTTGTAGACGAAAAGTACGACCGTGTGTACGCGGCATTATGCCGCGTACACACGGTCGGACTTTTCGTCTACAAAAGTCAGACAGCCTGTCCGACAGACTTCCGGCAGACTTCCGGCAGACTTTCGGCGGACTTGCGGCAGACTTTCTAACGAACGGACTTGCCTACACACGACCACACAAAAGTCTGACGGATTCGTACGTGATGACGTACACCGGACTAAAATAAGGAAGTTCATAGTCAGTAGCCAATAGGTGCCCTAGCGTGGCTTTTTGTCCGTCGGACTAGCACACAGACGAGCGGATTTCGGGGTCCGTCGTAGTTACGAAGTAAAGTTTTAAAGCATGTTTCAAATCTAAAGTACGTCGGATTTGAGGCTAAAAAAGTACGTTGAAAGTCCGGAGAAGCCCACACACGATCGGATTACCAGCCAGCTTTAGTCCGTCAGCGTCCGTTGGACTTTTGTAGACGAAAAGTACGACCGTGTGTACGCGGCATTAGTGTCAGTGTAGGTGTCGGTGTAGTTGTCGGTAAAAGTGTCAGTGTAGGTGTCAGTGTAGGTGTCGGTATAAGTGTCAGTGTAGATTTCGGTATAAGTGTCATGCCGCGTACACACGGTCGGACTTTTCAGCTACAAAAGTCCGACAGCCTGTCCGACAGACTTTCGACGGACTTTTGTCGGACTTTCGACGGACTTGCGGCGGACTTTCTAACGAACAGACTTGCCTACACACGATCACACAAAAGTCCGTCGAATTCTTACGTGATGACGTACACCGGACTAAAATAAGGAAGTTCATAGCCAGTAGCCAATAGCTGCCCTAGCGTGGGTTTTTGTCCGTCGGACTAGCATACAGACGAGCGGATTTTTCGACCGGACTCGAGTCCGTCGGAAAGATTTGAAGCATGTTTCAAATCTAAAGTACGTCGGATTTGAGGCTAAAAAAGTCAGTTGAAAGTCCGGAGAAGCCCACACACGATCGGATTACCAGCCAGCTTTAGTCCGTCAGCGTCCGTTGGACTTTTGTAGACGAAAAGTCCGACCGTGTGTACGCGGCATCAGTGTAGGTGTCAGTGTAGGTGTCGGTGTAAGTGTCAGTGTAGGTGTCAGTGTCAGTGTAGGTGTCGGTATAAGTGTCAGTGTAGGTGTCAGTGTAGGTGTCGGTATAATGCCGCGTACACACGGTCGGACTTTTCGTCTACAAAAGTCAGACAGCCTGTCCGACAGACTTCCGGCAGACTTTCGGCGGACTTTCGACGGACTTGCGGCGGACTTTCTAACGAACAGACTTGCCTACACACGATCACACAAAAGTCCATCGAATTCTTACGTGATGACGTACACCGGACTAAAATAAGGAAGTTCATAGCCAGTAGCCAATAGGTGCCCTAGCGTGGCTTTTTGTCCGTCGGACTAGCACACAGACGAGCGGATTTCGGGGTCCGTCGTAGTTACGAAGTGAAGATTTGAAGCATGTTTCAAATCTAAAGTACGTCGGATTTGAGGCTAAAAAAGTATGTTGAAAGTCCGGAGAAGCCCACACACGATCGGATTACCAGCCAGCTTTAGTCCGTCAGCGTCCGTTGGACTTTTGTAGACGAAAAGTCCGACCGTGTGTACGCGGCATAAGTGTCAGTGTAGGTGTAGGGGTGGGTGTCGGTATAAGTGTCAGTGTAGGTATCGGTATAAGTGTCAGTGTAGGTGTCAGTGTAGGTGTCGGTATAAGTGTCAGTGTAGGTGTCAGTGTAGGTGTCAGTGTAGGTGTCGGTATAAGTGTCAGTGTCGTTGTCAGTGTAGTTGTCGGTATAAGTGTCAGTGTAGGTGTCAGTGTAGGTGTCGGTATAAGTGTCAGTGTCGTTGTCAGTGTAGTTGTCGGTATAAGTGTCAGTGTAGGTGTCAGTGTAGTTGTTGGTATAAGTGTCAGTGTAGGTGTCGGTGTGGGTGTCAGTGTAGGTGTCGGTGTCAGTGTATGTGTCAGTGTCGGTGTGGGTGTCAGTGTAGGTGTTGGTGTCGGTATAGGTGTCGGTGTGGGTGTCGGTATAATGCCGCGTACACACGGTCGTACTTTTCGTCTACAAAAGTCAGACAGCCTGTCCGACAGACTTCCGGCAGACTTTCGGTGGACTTGCGGCGGACTTGCGGCCTACTTTCTAACGAACGGACTTGCCTACACACGACCACACAAAAGTCGGTCGGATTCGTACGTGATGACGTACACCGGACTAAAATAAGGAAGTTCATAGCCAGTAGCCAATAGGTGCCCTAGCGTGGCTTTTTGTCCGTCGGACTAGCACACAGACGAGCGGATTTCGGGGTCCGTCGTAGTTACGAAGTAAAGATTTAAAGCATGTTTCAAATCTAAAGTACGTCGGATTTGAGGCTAAAAAAGTACGTTGAAAGTCCGGAGAAGCCCACACACGATCGGATTACCAGCCAGCTTTAGTCCGTCAGCGTCCGTTGGACTTTTGTAGACGAAAAGTCCGACCGTGTGTACGCGGCATCAGTGTAGGTGTCAGTGTAGGTGTCGGTGTAAGTGTCAGTGTAGGTGTCAGTGTCAGTGTAGGTGTCGGTATAAGTGTCAGTGTAGGTGTCAGTGTAGGTGTCGGTATAATGCCGCGTACACACGGTCGGACTTTTCGTCTACAAAAGTCAGACAGCCTGTCCGACAGACTTCCGGCAGACTTTCGGCGGACTTTCGACGGACTTGCGGCGGACTTTCTAACGAACAGACTTGCCTACACACGATCACACAAAAGTCCATCGAATTCTTACGTGATGACGTACACCGGACTAAAATAAGGAAGTTCATAGCCAGTAGCCAATAGGTGCCCTAGCGTGGCTTTTTGTCCGTCGGACTAGCACACAGACGAGCGGATTTCGGGGTCCGTCGTAGTTACGAAGTGAAGATTTGAAGCATGTTTCAAATCTAAAGTACGTCGGATTTGAGGCTAAAAAAGTATGTTGAAAGTCCGGAGAAGCCCACACACGATCGGATTACCAGCCAGCTTTAGTCCGTCAGCGTCCGTTGGACTTTTGTAGACGAAAAGTCCGACCGTGTGTACGCGGCATAAGTGTCAGTGTAGGTGTAGGGGTGGGTGTCGGTATAAGTGTCAGTGTAGGTATCGGTATAAGTGTCAGTGTAGGTGTCAGTGTAGGTGTCGGTATAAGTGTCAGTGTAGGTGTCAGTGTAGGTGTCAGTGTAGGTGTCGGTATAAGTGTCAGTGTCGTTGTCAGTGTAGTTGTCGGTATAAGTGTCAGTGTAGGTGTCAGTGTAGGTGTCGGTATAAGTGTCAGTGTCGTTGTCAGTGTAGTTGTCGGTATAAGTGTCAGTGTAGGTGTCAGTGTAGTTGTTGGTATAAGTGTCAGTGTAGGTGTCGGTGTGGGTGTCAGTGTAGGTGTCGGTGTCAGTGTATGTGTCAGTGTCGGTGTGGGTGTCAGTGTAGGTGTTGGTGTCGGTATAGGTGTCGGTGTGGGTGTCGGTATAATGCCGCGTACACACGGTCGTACTTTTCGTCTACAAAAGTCAGACAGCCTGTCCGACAGACTTCCGGCAGACTTTCGGTGGACTTGCGGCGGACTTGCGGCCTACTTTCTAACGAACGGACTTGCCTACACACGACCACACAAAAGTCGGTCGGATTCGTACGTGATGACGTACACCGGACTAAAATAAGGAAGTTCATAGCCAGTAGCCAATAGGTGCCCTAGCGTGGCTTTTTGTCCGTCGGACTAGCACACAGACGAGCGGATTTCGGGGTCCGTCGTAGTTACGAAGTAAAGTTTTGAAGCATGTTTCAAATCTAAAGTACGTCGGATTTGAGGCTAAAAAAGTCAGTTGAAAGTCCGGAGAAGCCCACACACGATCGGATTACCAGCCAGCTTTAGTCCGTCAGCGTCCGTTGGACTTTTGTAGACGAAAAGTACGACCGTGTGTACGCGGCATAAGTGTCAGTGTAGGTGTCAGTGTATGTGTCGGTGTCGGTGTAAGTGTCGGTGTAGGTGTCGGTGTGGGTGTCGGTGTGGGTGTCGGTGTGGGTGTCTGTATAAGTGTCAGTGTAGGTGTCGGTGTCAGTGTAGGTGTCGGTATAGGTGTCAGTGTAGGTGTTGGTGTCAGTATAAGTGTCGGTGTCAATATAAGTGTCAGTGTAGGTGTCAGTGTATGTGTCGGTATAAGTGTCGGTGTGGGTGTCGGTGTCAGTGTAGGTGTCTGTATAAGTGTCAGTGAAGGTGTCAGTGTCAGTGTAGGTGTCAGTGTAGGTGTCAGTGTCGGTGTAGGTGTCGGTATAGGTGTCAGTGTAGGTGTCAGTGTTGGTGTAGGTGTCGGTATAGGTGTCAGTGTAGGTGTCAGTGTAGGTGTCGGTGTAGGTGTCGGTGTGGGTGTCGGTGTCAGTGTAGGTGTTGGTATAAGTGTCAGTGTAGGTGTCAGTGTAGGTGTCAGTGTCGGTATAGGTGTCAGTGTTGGTGTCAGTGTAGGTGTCAGTGTCGGTGTAGGTGTCGGTATAGGTGTCAGTGTAGGTGTCAGTATAGGTGTCAGTGTAGGTGTCGTGTCGGTGTGGGTGTCGGTGTCAGTGTAAGTGTCGGTATAAGTGTCAGTGTAGGTGTCAGTGTAGGTGTCAGTGTCGGTGTCAGTGTAGGTGTCGGTATAGGTGTCAGTGTCGGTGTCAGTGTAGGTGTCGGTATAGGTGTCGGTATAGGTGTCAGTGTAGGTGTCAGTGTAGGTGTCGTGTCAGTGTGGGTGTCAGTGTAGGTGTCGGTATAAGTGTCAGTGTAGGTGTCAGTGCCGGTGTAGGTGTCGTTATAGGTGTCAGTGTAGGTGTCAGTGTAGGTGTCGGTGTAGGTGTCAGTGTAGGTGTCGGTATAAGTGTCAGTGTAGGTGTCGGTGTAGGTGTCAGTGTCGGTGTCAGTGTAGGTGTCGGTGTGGGTGTCGGTGTCAGTGTAGGTGTCGGTATAAGTGTCAGTGTAGGTGTCAGTGTAGGTGTCGGTGTAGGTGTCGGTGTGGGTGTTATGCCGCGTACACACGGTCGTACTTTTCGTCTACAAAAGTCCAACGGACGCTGACGGACTAAAGCTGGCTGGTAATCCGATCGTGTGTGGGCTTCTCCGGACTTTCAACGTACTTTTTTAGCCTCAAATCCGACGTACTTTAGATTTGAAACATGCTTTAAAACTTTACGACGGACTCGAGTCTGGTCGAAAAATCCGCTCGTCTGTATGCTAGTCCGACGGACAAAAACCCACGCTAGGGCAGCTATTGGCTACTGGCTATGAACTTCCTTATTTTAGTCCGGTGTACGTCATCACGTAAGAATTCGACTGACTTTTGTGTGATCGTGTGTAGGCAAGTCTGTTCGTTAGAAAGTATGCCGCAAGTCCGTCGAAAGTCTGCCGGAAGTCTGTCGGAAGTCTGTCGAACAGGCTGTCTGACTTTTGTAGACGAAAAGTACGACCGTGTGTACGCGGCATTAGTGTAGGTTTCGATGTAGGTGACGGTATAATGCCGCGTACACACGGTCGTACTTTTCGTCTACAAAAGTCAGACAGCCTGTCCGACAGACTTCCGGCAGACTTTCGGTGGACTTGCGGCGGACTTGCGGCCTACTTTCTAACGAACGGACTTGCCTACACACGACCACACAAAAGTCGGTCGGATTCGTACGTGATGACGTACACCGGACTAAAATAAGGAAGTTCATAGCCAGTAGCCAATAGGTGCCCTAGCGTGGCTTTTTGTCCGTCGGACTAGCACACAGACGAGCGGATTTCGGGGTCCGTCGTAGTTACGAAGTAAAGTTTTGAAGCATGTTTCAAATCTAAAGTACGTCGGATTTGAGGCTAAAAAAGTCAGTTGAAAGTCCGGAGAAGCCCACACACGATCGGATTACCAGCCAGCTTTAGTCCGTCAGCGTCCGTTGGACTTTTGTAGACGAAAAGTACGACCGTGTGTACGCGGCATAAGTGTCGGTGTAGGTGTCAGTGTAGGTGTCAGTGTAGGTGTCAGTGTAGGTGTCGGTGTCAGTGTAGGTGTCGGTGTGGGTGTCGGTGTCAGTGTAGGTGTCAGTGTCAGTGTAGGTGTCGGTGTTGGTGTCAGTGTAGGTGTCAGTGTAGGTGTCGGTGTAGGTGTCAGTGTGGGTGTCAGTGTAGGTGTCAGTGTAGGTGTCGGTGTAGGTGTCAGTGTAGGTGTCGGTGTATGTGTCAGTGTGGGTGTCAGTGTAGGTGTCAGTGTCAGTGTAGGTGTAGGTGTCAGTGTAGGTGTTGGTGTGGGTGTCAGTGTAGGTGTCAGTGTGGGTGTCAGTGTAGGTGTCAGTGTAGGTGTAGGTGTCAGTGTAGGTGTCGGTGTGGGTGTCAGTGTAGGTGTCGGTGTGGGTGTCGGTGTAGGTGTCGGTGTGGGTGTCAGTGTAGGTGTCGGTGTGGGTGTCGGTGTAGGTGTCGGTGTGGGTGTCAGTGTAGGTGTCGGTGTGGGTGTCGGTGTGGGTGTTGGTATAAGTGTCAGTGTCGGTGTCAGTGTAGGTGTTGGTATAAGTGTCAGTGTAGGTGTCAGTGTCGGTGTAGGTGTCAGTGTCGGTATAGGTGTCAGTGTAGATGTCAGTGTAGGTGTCGGTATAAGTGTCAGTGTAGGTGTTGTGTGGGTGTCGGTGTCAGTGTAGGTGTCAGTGTCGGTATAGGTGTCAGTGTAGGTGTAGATATAAGTGTCAGTGTCGGTATAAGTGTCGGTGTGGGTGTCAGTGTAGGTGTCAGTGTCGGTGTCAGTGTAGGTGTCGGTATAGGTGTCGGTATAGGTGTCAGTGTAGGTGTCAGTGTAGGTGTCGGTGTGGGTGTCAGTGTAGGTGTCAGTGTCGGTGTCAGTGTAGGTGTCGGTATAGGTGTCAGTGTCGGTGTCAGTGTAGGTGTCGGTATAGGTGTCGGTATAGGTGTCAGTGTAGGTGTCGTGTCAGTGTGGGTGTCAGTGTAGGTGTCGGTATAGGTGTCAGTGTAGGTGTCGTGTCAGTGTGGGTGTCAGTGTAGGTGTCGGTATAAGTGTCAGTGTAGGTGTCAGTGCCGGTGTAGGTGTCGTTATAGGTGTCAGTGTAGGTGTCAGTGTAGGTGTCGGTGTAGGTGTCAGTGTAGGTGTCGGTATAAGTGTCAGTGTAGGTGTCGGTGTAGGTGTCAGTGTCAGTGTAGGTGTCGGTGTGGGTGTCGGTGTCAGTGTAGGTGTCGGTATAAGTGTCAGTGTAGGTGTCAGTGTAGGTGTCGGTGTAGGTGTCGGTGTGGGTGTTATGCCGCGTACACACGGTCGTACTTTTCGTCTACAAAAGTCAGACAGCCTGTCCGACAGACTTCCGGCAGACTTTCGGTGGACTTGCGGCGGACTTGCGGCCTACTTTCTAACGAACGGACTTGCCTACACACGACCACACAAAAGTCGGTCGGATTCGTACGTGATGACGTACACCGGACTAAAATAAGGAAGTTCATAGCCAGTAGCCAATAGGTGCCCTAACGTGGCTTTTTGTCCGTCGGACTAGCACACAGACGAGCGGATTTCGGGGTCCGTCGTAGTTACGAAGTAAAGTTTTGAAGCATGTTTCAAATCTAAAGTACGTCGGATTTGAGGCTAAAAAAGTCAGTTGAAAGTCCGGAGAAGCCCACACACGATCGGATTACCAGCCAGCTTTAGTCCGTCAGTGTCCGTTGGACTTTTGTAGACGAAAAGTACGACCGTGTGTACGCGGCATTAGTGTAGGTTTCGATGTAGGTGACGGTATAATGCCGCGTACACACGGTCGTACTTTTCGTCTACAAAAGTCCAACAGACGCTGATGGACTAAAGCTGGCTGGTAATCCGATCGTGTGTGGGCTTCTCCGGACTTTCAACTGACTTTTTTAGCCTCAAATCCGACGTACTTTAGATTTGAAACATGCTTCAAAACTTTACTTCGTAACTACGACGGACCCCGAAATCCGCTCGTCTGTGTGCTAGTCCGACGGACAAAAAGCCACGCTAGGGCACCTATTGGCTACTGGCTATGAACTTCCTTATTTTAGTCCGGTGTACGTCATCACGTACGAATCCGACCGACTTTTGTGTGGTCGTGTGTAGGCAAGTCCGTTCGTTAGAAAGTAGGCCGCAAGTCCGCCGCAAGTCCACCGAAAGTCTGCCGGAAGTCTGTCGGAAAGGCTGTCCGACTTTTGTAGACGAAAAGTACGACCGTGTGTACGCGGCATAAGTGTCGGTGTAGGTGTCAGTGTAGGTGTCAGTGTAGGTGTCAGTGTAGGTGTCGGTGTCAGTGTAGGTGTCGGTGTGGGTGTCGGTGTCAGTGTAGGTGTCAGTGTCAGTGTAGGTGTCGGTGTTGGTGTCAGTGTAGGTGTCGGTGTAGGTGTCGGTGTAGGTGTCAGTGTGGGTGTCAGTGTAGGTGTCAGTGTAGGTGTCGGTGTAGGTGTCAGTGTAGGTGTCGGTGTATGTGTCAGTGTGGGTGTCAGTGTAGGTGTCAGTGTCAGTGTAGGTGTAGGTGTCAGTGTAGGTGTTGGTGTGGGTGTCAGTGTAGGTGTCAGTGTAGGTGTAGGTGTCAGTGTAGGTGTAGGTGTCAGTGTAGGTGTCAGTGTGGGTGTCAGTGTAGGTGTCAGTGTAGGTGTAGGTGTCAGTGTAGGTGTCGGTGTGGGTGTCAGTGTAGGTGTCGGTGTGGGTGTCGGTGTAGGTGTCGGTGTGGGTGTCAGTGTAGGTGTCGGTGTGGGTGTCGGTGTAGGTGTCGGTGTGGGTGTCAGTGTAGGTGTCGGTGTGGGTGTCGGTGTGGGTGTTGGTATAAGTGTCAGTGTCGGTGTCAGTGTAGGTGTTGGTATAAGTGTCAGTGTAGGTGTCAGTGTCGGTGTAGGTGTCAGTGTCGGTATAGGTGTCAGTGTAGATGTCAGTGTAGGTGTCGGTATAAGTGTCAGTGTAGGTGTTGTGTGGGTGTCGGTGTCAGTGTAGGTGTCAGTGTCGGTATAGGTGTCAGTGTAGGTGTAGATATGTGTCAGTGTCGGTATAAGTGTCGGTGTGGGTGTCAGTGTAGGTGTCAGTGTCGGTGTCAGTGTAGGTGTCGGTATAGGTGTCGGTATAGGTGTCAGTGTAGGTGTCAGTGTAGGTGTCGGTGTGGGTGTCAGTGTAGGTGTCAGTGTCGGTGTCAGTGTAGGTGTCGGTATAGGTGTCAGTGTCGGTGTCAGTGTAGGTGTCAGCGTAGGTGCCAGTATAGGTGTCAGTGTAGGTGTCAGTGTAGGTGTCGTGTCGGTGTGGGTGTCGGTGTCAGTGTAGGTGTCGGTATAAGTGTCAGTGTAGGTGTCAGTGTAGGTGTCAGTGTAGGTGTCAGTGTCGGTGTCAGTGTAGGTGTCAGTATAGGTGTCAGTGTCGGTGTCAGTGTAGGTGTCGGTATAGGTGTCAGTGTAGGTGTCAGTGTAGGTGTCGTGTCGGTGTGGGTATCAGTGTAGGTGTCGGTATAAGTGTCAGTGTAGGTGTCAGTGTAGGTGTCAGTGTCAGTGCCGGTGTAGGTGTCGTTATAGGTGTCAGTGTAGGTGTCGGTGTCAGTGTAGGTGTCGGTATAAGTGTCAGTGTAGGTGTCGGTGTAGGTGTCAGTGTAGGTGTCGGTGTCAGTGTAGGTGTCAGTGTAGGTGTCGGTGTAGGTGTCGGTGTGGGTGTTAGTGTAGGTTTCGGTGTAGGTGACGGTATAAGTGTCGGTGTAGGTGTCAGTGTAGGTGTCAGTGTAGGTGTCGGTGTCAGTGTAGGTGTCGGTGTCAGTGTAGGTGTCGGTGTGGGTGTCGGTGTCAGTGTAGGTGTCGGTGTTGGTGTCAGTGTAGGTGTCAGTGTAGGTGTCGGTGTAGGTGTCAGTGTGGGTGTCAGTGTAGGTGTCAGTGTAGGTGTCGGTGTAGGTGTCAGTGTAGGTGTCGGTGTATGTGTCAGTGTGGGTGTCAGTGTAGGTGTCAGTGTAGGTGTCAGTGTAGGTGTCAGTGTAGGTGTCGGTGTGGGTGTCAGTGTAGCTGTCAGTGTGGGTGTCAGTGTAGGTGTCAGTGTAGGTGTCAGTGTAGGTGTGGGTGTCAGTGTAGGTGTCGGTGTGGGTGTCGGTGTAGGTGTCGGTGTGGGTCTCATTGTGGGTGTTGGTATAAGTGTCAGTGTCGGTGTCAGTGTAGGTGTCGGTATAGGTGTCAGTGTAGGTGTCAGTGTAGGTGTCGTGTCAGTGTGGGTATCAGTGTAGGTGTCGGTATAATGCCGCGTACACACGGTCGTACTTTTCGTCTACAAAAGTCAGACAGCCTGTCCGACAGACTTCCGACAGACTTCCGGCAGACTTTCGACGGACTTGCGGCGGACTTTCTAACGAACAGACTTGCCTACACACGATCACACAAAAGTCCGTCGAATTCTTACGTGATGACGTACACCGGACTAAAATAAGGAAGTTCATAGCCAGTAGCCAATAGGTGCCCTAGCGTGGGTTTTTGTCCGTCGGACTAGCACACAGACGAGCGGATTTTTCGACCAGACTCGAGTCCGTCGGAAAGTTTTAAAGCATGTTTCAAATCTAAAGTACGTCGGATTTGAGGCTAAAAAAGTACGTTGAAAGTCCGGAGAAGCCCACACACGATCGGATTACCAGCCAGCTTTAGTCCGTCAGCGTCCGTTGGACTTTTGTAGACGAAAAGTACGACCGTGTGTACGCGGCATTAGTGTCAGTGTAGGTGTCAGTGTCAGTGTAGGTGTCAGTGTCAGTGCCGGTGTAGGTGTCGTTATAGGTGTCAGTGTAGGTGTCGGTGTAGGTGTCAGTGTAGGTGTCGGTATAAGTGTCAGTGTAGGTGTCGGTGTAGGTGTCAGTGTAGGTGTCGGTGTCAGTGTAGGTGTCGGTATAAGTGTCAGTGTAGGTGTCAGTGTAGGTGTCAGTGTAGGTGTCAGTGTAGGTGTCGGTGTCAGTGTAGGTGTCAGTGTAGGTGTCGGTGTCAGTGTAGGTGTCGGTGTGGGTGTCGGTGTCAGTGTAGGTGTCGGTGTTGGTGTCAGTGTAGGTGTCAGTGTAGGTGTCGGTGTAGGTGTCAGTATGGGTGTCAGTGTAGGTGTCAGTGTAGGTGTTGGTGTAGGTGTCAGTGTAGGTGTCAGTGTAGGTGTCGGTGTATGTGCCAGTGTGGGTGTCAGTGTAGGTGTCAGTGTAGGTGTCAGTGTAGGTGTCGGTGTGGGTGTCAGTGTAGCTGTCAGTGTGGGTGTCAGTGTAGGTGTCAGTGTAGGTGTAGGTGTCAGTGTAGGTGTCGGTGTGGGTGTCAGTGTAGGTGTCGGTGTGGGTGTCGGTGTAGGTGTCGGTGTGGGTGTCATTGTGGGTGTTGGTATAAGTGTCAGTGTCGGTGTCAGTGTAGGTGTTGGTATAAGTGTCAGTGTAGGTGTTGGTATAAGTGTCAGTGTAGGTGTCAGTGTCGGTGTAGGTGTCAGTGTCGGTATAGGTGTCAGTGTAGATGTCAGTGTAGGTGTCGGTGTCGGTGTAGGTGTCGTGTGGGTGTCGGTGTCAGTGTAGGTGTCAGTGTCGGTATAGGTGTCAGTGTAGGTGTAGATATAAGTGTCAGTGTAGGTGTCAGTGTCGGTGTCAGTGTCGGTGTCGGTGTGGGTGTCAGTGTAGGTGTCAGTGTAGGTGTCGGTGTCAGTGTATGTGTCAGTGTCGGTGTGGGTGTCAGTGTAGGTGTTGGTGTCGGTATAGGTGTCAGTGTATGTGTCGGTGTCGGTGTAATGCCGCGTACACACGGTCGTACTTTTCGTCTACAAAAGTCCAACGGACGCTGACGGACTAAAGCTGGCTGGTAATCCGATCGTGTGTGGGCTTCTCCGGACTTTCAACCGACTTTTTTAGCCTCAAATCCGACGTACTTTAGATTTGAAACATGCTTTAAAATTTTACTTCGTAACTACGACGGACCCCGAAATCCGCTCGTCTGTGTGCTAGTCCGACGGACAAAAAGCCACGCTAGGGCACCTATTGGCTACTGGCTATGAACTTCCTTATTTTAGTCCGGTGTACGTCATCACGTACGAATCCGACCGACTTTTGTGTGGTCGTGTGTAGGCAAGTCCGGTCGTTAGAAAGTAGGCCGCAAGTCCGCGGCAAGTCCACCGAAAGTCTGCCGGAAGTCTGTCCGACAGGCTGTCCGACTTTTGTAGACGAAAAGTACGACCGTGTGTACGCGGCATTAGTGTCGGTGTAGGTGTCGGTGTGGGTGTCGGTGTGGGTGTCGGTGCCAGTGTGGGTGTCTGTATAAGTGTCAGTGTAGGTGTCAGTGTCAGTGTAGGTGCCAGTGTAGGTGTCAGTGTCGGTGTAGGTGTCGGTATAGGTGTCAGTGTAGGTGTCAGTGTAGGTGTCAGTGTTGGTGTAGGTGTCGGTATAGGTGTCAGTGTAGGTGTCAGTGTAGGTGTCGGTGTAGGTGTCGGTGTGGGTGTCGGTGTCAGTGTAGGTGTTGGTATAAGTGTCAGTGTAGGTGTCAGTGTCAGTGTAGGTGTCGGTATAAGTGTCAGTGTAGGTGTCAGTGTCAGTGTAGGTGTCGGTGTCGGTATAGGTGTCAGTGTTGGTGTCAGTGTAGGTGTCAATGTAGGTGTCAGTGTCGGTGTAGGTGTCGGTATAGGTGTCAGTGTAGGTGTCAGTGTAGGTGTCAGTGTTGGTGTAGGTGTCGGTATAGGTGTCAGTGTAGGTGTCGGTGTAGGTGTCGGTGTGGGTGTCGGTGTCAGTGTAGGTGTTGGTATAAGTGTCAGTGTAGGTGTCAGTGTCAGTGTAGGTGACAGTGTCGGTGTCGGTATAGGTGTCAGTGTTGGTGTCAGTGTAGGTGTCAGTGTCAGTGTAGGTGTCGGTATAAGTGTCAGTGTAGGTGTCAGTGTCAGTGTAGGTGACAGTGTCGGTGTCGGTATAGGTGTCAGTGTTGGTGTCAGTGTAGGTGTCAGTGTCAGTGTAGGTGTCAGTGTAGGTGTCAGTATAGGTGTCAGTGTAGGTGTCAGTGTAGGTGTCGTGTCGGTGTGGGTGTCGGTGTCAGTGTAGGTGTCGGTATAAGTGTCAGTGTAGTTGTCAGTGTAGGTGTCAGTGTCGGTGTCAGTGTAGGTGTCGGTATAGGTGTCAGTGTCGGTGTCAGTGTAGGTGTCGGTATAGGTGTCAGTGTCGGTGTCAGTGTAGGTGTCGGTATAGGTGTCGGTATAGGTGTCAGTGTAGGTGTCAGTGTAGGTGTCGTGTCGGTGTGGGTGTCAGTGTAGGTGTCTGTATAAGTGTCAGTGTAGGTGTCAGTGTAGGTGCCAGTGCCGGTGTAGGTGTCGTTATAGGTGTCAGTGTAGGTGTCAGTGTAGGTGTCGGTGTCAGTGTAGGTGTCGGTATAAGTGTCAGTGTAGGTGTCGGTGTAGGTGTCAGTGTAGGTGTCGGTGTCAGTGTAGGTGTCGGTGTGGGTGTCGGTGTCAGTGTAGGTGTCGGTATAAGTGTCAGTGTAGGTGTCAGTGTAGGTGTCGGTATAAGTGTCGGTGTAGATGTCGATATAAGTGTCAGTGTAGGTGTCTGTATAAGTGTCAGTGTAGGTGTCAGTGTCAGTGTAGGTGCCAGTGTAGGTGTCAGTGTCGGTGTAGGTGTCGGTATAGGTGTCAGTGTAGGTGTCAGTGTAGGTGTCAGTGTTGGTGTAGGTGTCGGTATAGGTGTCAGTGTAGGTGTCAGTGTAGGTGTCGGTGTAGGTGTCGGTGTGGGTGTCGGTGTCAGTGTAGGTGTTGGTATAATGCCGCGTACACACGGTCCTACTTTTCGTCTACAAAAGTCCAACAGACGCTGATGGACTAAAGCTGGCTGGTAATCCGATCGTGTGTGGGCTTCTCCGGACTTTCAACTGACTTTTTTAGCCTCAAATACGACGTACTTTAGATTTGAAACATGCTTCAAAACTTTTACTTCGTACCTACGACGGACCCCGAAATCCGCTCGTCTGTGTGCTAGTCCGACGGACAAAAAGCCACGCTAGGGCAGCTATTGGCTACTGGCTATGAACTTCCTTATTTTAGTCCGGTGTACGTCATCACGTACGAATCCGACCGACTTTTGTGTGGTCGTGTGTAGGCAAGTCCGGTCGTTAGAAAGTAGGCCGCAAGTCCGCGGCAAGTCCACCGAAAGTCTGCCGGAAGTCTGTCCGACAGGCTGTCCGACTTTTGTAGACGAAAAGTACGACCGTGTGTACGCGGCATAAGTGTCAGTGTAGGTGTCAGTGTCAGTGTAGGTGTCGGTATAAGTGTCAGTGTAGGTGTCGGTGTCGGTATAGGTGTCAGTGTTGGTGTCAATGTAGGTGTCAGTGTCGGTGTAGGTGTCGGTATAGGTGTCAGTGTAGGTGTCAGTGTAGGTGTCAGTGTTGGTGTAGGTGTCGGTATAGGTGTCAGTGTAGGTGTCGGTGTAGGTGTCGGTGTGGGTGTCGGTGTCAGTGTAGGTGTTGGTATAAGTGTCAGTGTAGGTGTCAGTGTCAGTGTAGGTGACAGTGTCGGTGTCGGTATAGGTGTCAGTGTTGGTGTCAGTGTAGGTGTCAGTGTCAGTGTAGGTGTCGGTATAAGTGTCAGTGTAGGTGTCAGTGTCAGTGTAGGTGACAGTGTCGGTGTCGGTATAGGTGTCAATGTTGGTGTCAGTGTAGGTGTCAGTGTCAGTGTAGGTGTCAGTGTAGGTGTCAGTATAGGTGTCAGTGTAGGTGTCAGTGTAGGTGTCGTGTCGGTGTGGGTGTCGGTGTCAGTGTAGGTGTCGGTATAAGTGTCAGTGTAGTTGTCAGTGTAGGTGTCAGTGTCGGTGTCAGTGTAGGTGTCGGTATAGGTGTCAGTGTCGGTGTCAGTGTAGGTGTCGGTATAGGTGTCGGTATAGGTGTCAGTGTAGGTGTCAGTGTAGGTGTCGTGTCGGTGTGGGTGTCAGTGTAGGTGTCTGTATAAGTGTCAGTGTAGGTGTCAGTGTCAGTGTAGGTGCCAGTGTCAGTGCCGGTGTAGGTGTCGTTATAGGTGTCAGTGTAGGTGTCAGTGTAGGTGTCGGTGTCAGTGTAGGTGTCGGTATAAGTGTCAGTGTAGGTGTCGGTGTAGGTGTCAGTGTAGGTGTCGGTGTCAGTGTAGGTGTCGGTGTGGGTGTCGGTGTCAGTGTAGGTGTCGGTATAAGTGTCAGTGTAGGTGTCAGTGTAGGTGTCGGTGTCGGTGTAGGTGTCGGTGTGGGTGTCGGTATAAGTGTCAGTGTAGGTGTCAGTGTAGGTGTCGGTGTCGGTGTAGGTGTCGGTGTGGGTGTTAGTGTAGGTTTCGGTGTAGGTGACGGTATAAGTGTCAGTGTAGGTGTCGGTGTAGGTGTCAGTGTAGGTGTCGGTATAAGTGTCAGTGTAGGTGTCAGTGTAGGTGTCGGTGTCGGTGTAGGTGTCGGTGTGGGTGTTATGCCGCGTACACACGGTCGTACTTTTCGTCTACAAAAGTCCAACAGACGCTGATGGACTAAAGCTGGCTGGTAATCCGATCGTGTGTGGGCTTCTCCGGACTTTCAACTGACTTTTTTAGCCTCAAATCCGACGTACTTTAGATTTGAAACATGCTTCAAAACTTTACTTCGTAACTACGACGGACCCCGAAATCCGCTCGTCTGTGTGCTAGTCCGACGGACAAAAAGCCACGCTAGGGCACCTATTGGCTACTGGCTATGAACTTCCTTATTTTAGTCCGGTGTACGTCATCACGTACGAATCCGACCGACTTTTGTGTGGTCGTGTGTAGGCAAGTCCGTTCGTTAGAAAGTAGGCCGCAAGTCCGCCGCAAGTCCACCGAAAGTCTGCCGGAAGTCTGTCGGAAAGGCTGTCCGACTTTTGTAGACGAAAAGTACGACCGTGTGTACGCGGCATAAGTGTAGGTTTCGGTGTAGGTGACGGTATAAGTGTCGGTGTAGGTGTCGGTGTAGGTGTCAGTGTAGGTGTCAGTGTAGGTGTCGGTGTCAGTGTAGGTGTCGGTGTCAGTGTAGGTGTCAGTGTCAGTGTAGGTGTCGGTGTTGGTGTCAGTGTAGGTGTCGGTGTAGGTGTCAGTGTGGGTGTCAGTGTAGGTGTCAGTGTAGGTGTCGGTGTAGGTGTCAGTGTAGGTGTCGGTGTATGTGTCAGTGTGGGTGTCAGTGTAGGTGTCAGTGTAGGTGTCAGTGTCAGTGTAGGTGTAGGTGTCAGTGTAGGTGTTGGTGTGGGTGTCAGTGTGGGTGTCAGTGTAGGTGTCAGTGTAGGTGTAGGTGTCAGTGTAGGTGTCGGTGTGGGTGTCAGTGTAGGTGTCGGTGTGGGTGTCGGTGTAGGTGTCGGTGTGGGTGTCAGTGTAGGTGTCGGTGTGGGTGTCGGTGTAGGTGTCGGTGTGGGTGTCAGTGTAGGTGTCGGTGTGGGTGTCGGTGTGGGTGTTGGTATAAGTGTCAGTGTAGGTGTCAGTGTCGGTGTAGGTGTCAGTGTCGGTATACGTGTCAGTGTAGATGTCAGTGTAGGTGTCGGTGTCGGTATAAGTGTCAGTGTAGGTGTTGTGTGGGTGTCGGTGTCAGTGTAGGTGTCAGTGTCGGTATAGGTGTCAGTGTAGGTGTAGATATAAGTGTCAGTGTAGGTGTCAGTGTCAGTATAAGTGTCGGTGTCGGTGTGGGTGTCAGTGTAGGTGTCAGTGTCGGTGTCAGTGTAGGTGTCGGTATAGGTGTCGGTATAGGTGTCAGTGTAGGTGTCAGTGTAGGTGTCGGTGTGGGTGTCAGTGTAGGTGTCAGTGTGGGTGTCAGTGTAGGTGTCAGTGTCGGTGTCAGTGTAGGTGTCGGTATAGGTGTCAGTGTCGGTGTCAGTGTAGGTGTCAGTGTAGGTGTCGTGTCGGTGTCAGTGTAGGTGTCGGTATAAGTGTCAGTGTAGGTGTCAGTGTAGGTGTCAGTGTAGGTGTCAGTGTCGGTGTCAGTGTAGGTGTCGGTATAGGTGTCAGTGTCGGTGTCAGTGTAGGTGTCGGTATAGGTGTCAGTGTAGGTGTCAGTGTAGGTGTCGTGTCGGTGTGGGTGTCAGTGTAGGTGTCGGTATAAGTGTCAGTGTAGGTGTCAGTGTCAGTGTAGGTGTCAGTGTCAGTGCCGGTGTAGGTGTCGTTATAGGTGTCAGTGTAGGTGTCGGTGTAGGTGTCAGTGTAGGTGTCGGTATAAGTGTCAGTGTAGGTGTCGGTGTAGGTGTCAGTGTAGGTGTCGGTGTCAGTGTAGGTGTCGGTATAAGTGTCAGTGTAGGTGTCAGTGTAGGTGTCGGTATAGGTGTCGGTGTGGGTGTTAGTGTAGGTTTCGGTGTAGGTGACGGTATAAGTGTCGGTGTAGGTGTCAGTGTAGGTGTCAGTGTAGGTGTCAGTGTAGGTGTCAGTGAGTGTAGGTGTCGGTGTCAGTGTAGGTGTCGGTGTGGGTGTCGGTGTCAGTGTAGGTGTCAGTGTCAGTGTAGGTGTCAGTGTTGGTGTCAGTGCAGGTGTCAGTGTAGGTGTCGGTGTCAGTGTAGGTGTCGGTGTGGGTGTCGGTGTCAGTGTCAGTGTAGGTGTCAGTGTTGGTGTCAGTGCAGGTGTCAGTGTAGGTGTCGGTGTAGGTGTCAGTGTGGGTGTCAGTGTAGGTGTCAGTGTAGGTGTCGGTGTAGGTGTCAGTGTAGGTGTCGGTGTATGTGTCAGTGTGGGTGTCAGTGTAGGTGTCAGTGTAGGTGTCAGTGTAGGTGTCAGTGTCAGTGTAGGTGTAGGTGTCAGTGTAGGTGTCGGTGTGGGTGTCAGTGTAGCTGTCAGTGTGGGTGTCAGTGTAGGTGTCAGTGTAGGTGTAGGTGTCAGTGTAGGTGTCGGTGTGGGTGTCAGTGTAGGTGTCGGTGTGGGTGTCATTGTGGGTGTTGGTATAAGTGTCAGTGTCGGTGTCAGTGTAGGTGTTGGTATAAGTGTCAGTGTAGGTGTCAGTGTCGGTGTCAGTGTAGGTGTTGGTATAAGTGTCAGTGTAGGTGTCAGTGTCGGTGTAGGTGTCAGTGTCGGTATAGGTGTCAGTGTAGATGTCAGTGTAGGTGTCGGTGTAGGTGTCGTGTGGGTGTCGGTGTCAGTGTAGGTGTCAGTGTCGGTATAGGTGTCAGTGTAGGTGTAGATATAAGTGTCAGTGTAGGTGTCAGTGTCAGTGTAGGTGTCGGTATAAGTGTCGGTGTCGGTGTGGGTGTCAGTGTAGGTGTCAGTGTAGGTGTCGGTGTAGGTGTCAGTGTAGGTGTCAGTGTCGGTATAAGTGTCGGTGTCAGTGTAGGTGTCAGTGTGGGTGTCAGTGTAGGTGTCAGTGTAGGTGTCAGTGTAGGTGTCAGTGTGGGTGTCAGTGTAGGTGTCAGTGTAGGTGTCAGTGTAGGTGTCAGTGTAGGTGTCAGTGTGGGTGTCAGTGTAGGTGTCAGTGTGGGTGTCAGTGTAGGTGTCAGTGTAGGTGTCAGTGTAGGTGTCAGTGTGGGTGTCAGTGTGGGTGTCAGTGTAGGTGTCAGTGTAGGTGTCACTGTAGGTGTCAGTGTAGGTGTCAGTGTGGGTGTCAGTGTAGGTGTCAGTGTGGGTGTCAGTGTGGGTGTCAGTGTAGGTGTCAGTGTGGGTGTCAGTGTAGGTGTCAGTGTAGGTGTCGGTGTAGGTGTCAGTGTAGGTGTCAGTGTTGGTATAAGTGTCGGTGTCGGTGTGGGTGTCAGTGTAGGTGTCAGTGTAGGTGTCAGTGTCGGTATAAGTGTCGGTGTCGGTGTGGGTGTCAGTGTAGGTGTCAGTGTGGGTGTCAGTGTAGGTGTCAGTGTAGGTGTCAGTGTAGGTGTAGGTGTCAGTGTAGGTGTCAGTGTGGGTGTCAGTGTAGGTGTCAGTGTAGGTGTCGGTGTAGGTGTCAGTGTAGGTGTCAGTGTTGGTATAAGTGTCGGTGTCGGTGTGGGTGTCAGTGTAGGTGTCAGTGTAGGTGTCAGTGTCGGTATAAGTGTCGGTGTCGGTGTGGGTGTCAGTGTAGGTGTCAGTGTGGGTGTCAGTGTAGGTGTCAGTGTAGGTGTCAGTGTAGGTGTAGGTGTCAGTGTAGGTGTCAGTGTGGGTGTCAGTGTAGGTGTCAGTGTAGGTGTCAGTGTAGGTGTCAGTGTAGGTGTCAGTGTAGGTGTCAGTGTGGGTGTCAGTGTTGGTGTCAGTGTAGGTGTCAGTGTAGGTGTCAGTGTAGGTGTCAGTGTGGGTGTCAGTGTAGGTGTCAGTGTAGGTGTCAGTGTGGGTGTCAGTGTAGGTGTCAGTGTAGGTGTCAGTGTAGGTGTCAGTGTTGGTGTCAGTGTAGGTGTCGGTGTAGGTGTCAGTGTGGGTGTCAGTGTAGGTGTCAGTGTAGGTGTCAGTGTGGGTGTCAGTGTAGGTGTCAGTGTAGGTGTCAGTGTGGGTGTCAGTGTAGGTGTCAGTGTAGGTGTCAGTGTAGGTGTCAGTGTAGGTGTCAGTGTAGGTGTCAGTGTTGGTGTCAGTGTAGGTGTCAGTGTTGGTGTCAGTGTAGGTGTCGGTGTAGGTGTCAGTGTGGGTGTCAGTGTAGGTGTCAGTGTAGGTGTCAGTGTTGGTGTCAGTGTAGGTGTCAGTGTTGGTGTCAGTGTTGGTGTCAGTGTAGGTGTCAGTGTAGGTGTCAGTGTTGGTGTCAGTGTAGGTGTCAGTGTAGGTGTCAGTGTAGGTGTCAGTGTTGGTGTCAGTGTAGGTGTCAGTGTTGGTGTCAGTGTTGGTGTCAGTGTAGGTGTCAGTGTAGGTGTCAGTGTTGGTGTCAGTGTAGGTGTCAGTGTAGGTGTCAGTGTAGGTGTCAGTGTAGGTGTCAGTGTTGGTGTCAGTGTAGGTGTCGGTGTATAAAATAAAATGAGATGGAAATGTAGGAATTATTCTGCTAATTACCTCTCGGGCTCACAAATTGCTGATTTCGGCGTGTCTCGGAGACAGATAAATTGTATTTTATTTTTATTCTCAGTGCTGTTTGCAAACCAAATTACAATAACATAACATGTTAATAAAACAAGTCTAAATATTTTAATTATTAACAGGGAAGCCTTCTGTGTTTCTATGGAGATGGTAACATCTGAAAATGTTTAATCTCTCGGGGGGATAAAACTGTTTGCAGATATTAGAATCAACAAGCAAAGCTTTATATTATTTTCTTAATGATTTTAAAGCATTGGCGGCAGCTTTCCTGGGGGAGTACAGTAATAAGTAAGACACACATCTGGAATGTCTTGAAGTGCTTCCCACCCTCAGAAATAAGTATATATTTATTATTTTCTGGATGCATCAAAGCTCCAGATCACTTAATTAGAAGGATACAATCTTCATGTGCATGCAAGATTTGTGATCTGTATAGCAAGCCAAGTCCTCCAGCAGGATAAATTCTTAATTGAATGGTGCCCTCTGGTGGCCACTTACCAGTAAACATGCTTTAATGTTTCTTTGTACCATCAGGTTAGAAACTTTATTCTACCTGACCCCCCCCCCCAAAATAAAAATCCTTAACAATTGTCCCAGTCTCAAAATAATAATAAAATAATAATAAACAAAAAAAAAAAAAATCCATAGACCATAGAGCCCTGTGTTAAGTGTTAAGCACATATTATATCATGATGTAATCACTTACTGAGTATGCAGCTTCTTTATCTTTTAATCCTTGCCTATGTTCCAGTTTAAGCTGGTGCCCCATGTTTCTTGTCTTAGGATGACTCCTGCTTTGTGCACTGGTGCGCAGTTATGTTGGAACAGGAAGGGGCCATCCCCAAACTTTTCCTACAAAATTAGGAGCATGAAATTGTCCAAAATGTCTTGATATGCTGACGCCTTAAGAGTTCCCTTCACTGGAACTAAGGGGCCAAGCCCAACCCCTGAAAAACAACCCCCACACCATAATCCCCCCCTCCACCAAATGATTTGGACCAGTGCACAAAGCAAGGTCCATAAAGACATGGATGAGCGAGTTTGGGGTGGAAGAACTTGACTGGCCTGCACACAATATTAACGCGTTTCACATGAAATGTGTTAGCCTGTTTGAACTGTGATGTTATTTATCATGAATTTATACCAATAACCTTATTTCGATTTCTAGCAAATTGGAGCGCAGTCAACCTCTTTGTATATTTGCGGTGTACTTGGCTGGCCTGCACAGAGCCCTGACCTCAACCCAATAGAACACCTTTGGGATAAATTAGAGTGGAGACTGCGAGCCAGGCCTTCTCATCCAACATCAGTACCTGACCTCAGAAATGCGCTTCTGGAAGAGTGGACAAACATTCCCATATCTCCCAACATTTTGAGATGGAAATGAGGGACACCTGCTAACAAATGTATGAAGGCATAGGACACGCCCCCTGCCACACCCCCTTAAAGGAGAATTAACCAAAAAAAGGTAAATTAAACCCACAAGGACTTTTTTTACCACTACTATTCCTTTATATTGGTTTTTAAAATGTACAAATGCAGCAATTTAGAAATTGGATGAAAGGTTTAGCAAACACTTTTTGAAAGATAAAAAGTGCATTTTATATACAACTATATAGATCAGACCAAAATGAGGGAAAAATGAGGTGGAATGAGGGACAGAAGGACATTTCTCCAAATCAGGGACAGTTGGGAGCTATGCATTCCCATAGACACACTCCTAAACCTTGTGGACGGCCTTCCCAGAAGAGTTGAAGCTGTTATAGCTGCAGAGGGTGGGCCAATTCAATATTGAACCCTACGGACTAATGCCGCGTACACACGGTCGGACTTTTCACCTGCAAAAGTCCGACGGACGCCGCCGGACAAAGTCCGGCGGAAAGTCCGACCGTGTGTGGTCTCCATCGGACTTCCGACGGACCGTTTCGGTCGGATTTTTGCGGAAATCCGACGTACTTTAGATTTGAAGCCTGCTTCAAATCTTTACGTCGTACCTCCGCCGGACTCAGTTCCTGACGGAAAGCCCGTTCGTCTGTATGCTAGTCCGAAGGACCAGATACGACGGAGGAGCAGGTTACTGCATCTCGCGCTCGCTGCAATAGGAAAAACAAATCTTCCTATTGCGGCGAGCGCGGGGCATACCAGGCCCTTAGGTCTGGTATGGATTATAAAGGGGAACCCCTACGCCGAAAAAACGGCGTGGGGTCCCCCTAAAATCCATACCAGACCCCGATCCGAGCACGCAGCCTGGCCGGTCAGGAAAGGGGGTGGGGACGAGCGAGCGCCCCCCCCCTCCTGAACCGTACCAGGCCGCATGCCCTCAACATGGGGGGGTGGGTGCTTTGGGGGAGGGGGGCGCCCTGCGCCCCCCCCCCCAAAGCACCTTGTCCCCATGTTGATGAGGACAAGGGCCTCTTCCTGACAACCCTGGCCGTTGGTTGTCGGGGTCTGCGGGCGGGGGCTTATCGGAATCTGGGAGCCCCCTTTAATAAGGGGGCCCCCAGATCCCGGCCCCCCACCCTATGTAAATGAGTATGGGGTACATGGTACCCCTACCCATTTACCTAGGTAAAAAGTGTCAGTAATAAAACACAACACAGGTTTTTAAAATAATTTATTAAACAGCTCCGGGGGGGGTCTTCTTCCGTCTTCGGGGGTCCCTCCGGTTCATCTTCTCCCGGCGTCCGGTTGGTTCTTCTCCGCTCTCCGGCCTCTTCTCCCGGTGTCCCAGGTCTTCGGCCGGCCCCTCCGCTTTCTTCAGGTAGCTCTATTGCCAGCGGAGGTCCGGACTTCTGGGCTTCTTGGCTTCTTGTGTTCTCTTCTCTTCTCTTCCCCTAGATGTTGACACGACGCTCTCTCCGGCTGGACTGGTCTCTGAGGGCTGCGTTGTGACTTATATAGGCGGAGACCCCGCCCCCATATGATGTCACAGTCCCTGGGCATGCTGGGACTGTGACGTTTTAGGGGGCGTGGTCGACCACGCCCCCTAAAACGTCACAGTCCCAGCATGCCCAGGGACTGTGACATCATATGGGGGCGGGGTCTCCGCCTATATAAGTCACAACGCAGCCCTCAGAGACCAGTCCAGCCGGAGAGAGCGTCGTGTCAACATCTGGGGGAAGAGAAGAGAAGAGAAGAGAACACAAGAAGCCAAGAAGCCCAGAAGTCCGGACCTCCGCTGGCAATAGAGCTACCTGAAGAAAGCGGAGGGGCCGGCCGAAGACCTGGGACACCGGGAGAAAAGGCCGGAGAGCGGAGAAGAACCAACCGGACGCCGGGAGAAGATGAACCGGAGGGACCCCCGAAGACGGAAGAAGACCCCCCCCCGGAGCTGTTTAATAAATTATTTTAAAAACCTGTGTTGTGTTTTATTACTGACACTTTTTACCTAGGTAAATGGGTAGGGGTACCATGTACCCCATACTCATTTACATAGGGTGGGGGGCCGGGATCTGGGGGCCCCCTTATTAAAGGGGGCTCCCAGATTCCGATAAGCCCCCGCCCGCAGACCCCGACAACCAACGGCCAGGGTTGTCGGGAAGAGGCCCTTGTCCTCATCAACATGGGGACAAGGTGCTTTGGGGGGGGGCGCAGGGCGCCCCCCTCCCCCAAAGCACCCACCCCCCCATGTTGAGGGCATGCGGCCTGGTACGGTTCAGGAGGGGGGGGCGCTCGCTCGTCCCCACCCCCTTTCCTGACCGGCCAGGCTGCGTGCTCGGATCGGGGTCTGGTATGGATTTTAGGGGGACCCCACGCCGTTTTTTCGGCGTAGGGGTTCCCCTTTATAATCCATACCAGACCTAAGGGCCTGCGACGGGGCTCGCAAGGTTTCAATCTCGCCAAAAAAAGCGGCGAGATTGAATTCCTTTTCTAGTCCCGTCGTACCAAAGTCACGTTCAAAATGAACGGACTTGTCCGTGTGTGGGAAAGTCCGTTCGTTCTGAAAGTCCGGCGGAAGTCCGTCGGGAAGACCGGATTCCGGAAAGTCCGGCCGTGTGTAGGCAAGTCCGGCCGTTCAGAAAGTCCGGCGGTAGTCCGCCGGAAGTCTGGCGGCAAGTACGTCGGACCTAGCTTTCTAGAAAGTCCGACCGTGTGTACGCGGCATTAGGCTGGGATGCCATTAAAGATCAAGTGTGTGTAAAGGCAGCCGTCCCAATACTTTTGGTAATATAGTGTATGTATCATAGTTTGTAGACTGTATAACTGTCACACAAACCAATATACACTTGTTGTGATTTTATTTTTGTATTTTTTTTTAACAAGGACATGTAGCAGAATACATTTGTCCTAAATGTATGAAGAAATTTGATTTTATTGAATATGTTTTATAATAGAAAATTGAAAATATGTATTTTTTCTTAAAATTTTCATTTTCATTTTTCTTTTTTTTATTACAAATCGCAAAAAAAAAAAAAACAACAAAAAAAAAAACAACCCAGTGGTGATCAAATACCACCAAAAGAAAGTTCTATATGTGTGAAAAACATTTATACACATTTCATTTGGGTACAGTGTTGCATGACTGCGTAATTGCGAGTTACATTAGCACAGTGCTAAATAGCAAAAAAATGCCCTGGTCATGAAGGTGGGGGGAAAAATCTTACGGAGGTCAAATGGTTAAATAATGTTTTCACCGACAATTAATAAAAATTTTAACACTGGGCCAAGCGCGTACGGCAATGCGCATTTTGTGGAAAATGTGTGACAAAATGCGCGACTTCTACTGGCACTTTGGGGTGTCATTAACCACTTCAATCCCGGCCTATAGTCATATGACATCCGCAGGAGGGATCTCCCATCCTGGGTGGGCGTCATATGATGTCCTCGGCTTCCCAGCCGTCTGGGGGGCGCACGCCCTGCCGCGTCACTCGGGAGCCGATGCGCCGGCCCGGCGGCCGCGTTGTCCGCCGGGCACCCGCGATTGCTGGTAACAGAGTAAACACACAGATCCACGTCCTGTCTGGTCAGAGGAGATCGATCATGTGCTCCCAGTACAGAGGAACACCGATCAGTCTCCTCCCCTTGCGAGTCCCCTCCCCCTACAGTTAGAATCACTCCCTAGGTAACACATTTAACCCCTTGATTGCTCCAATCAAAGGGTATTTATTAAACAAAAAGAATAATAAAATAAACTCACATTTAAAAGGAGTTCAACAGGCATAAAGAAAGAAGCAACCAGCGCTTCTAACCAACAAGATGGCCACCGCCGCACCTCCGTCCGTCCGTGTCCTACGTCACACGTCCCATAACTCCACCCAACGTTTCGTCATCAACATGCGTTTTCAGGGGCGTGGTTGTGAGGTGCGACAATACTTGTTTATATAGGACGGGCAGGCCTGACGGGCGGAAATGTATTGCGTTCCATAGACCGGAAATAAACACCTACGAAAACCGGAAGCGACCGATCACAGGAAGCTCCAGTATAGAGATAGGGATTTGATGTGTTCCATGGATAAATAATATATTAAAAAACCAGGACCAATTATCATATCAATATAATCGACTTACCATTATTATTGGGAAACCAAATTCCGTTAATGGGAAAGGACGAGTGTGACGTTTGCTTATAGTGCAATTTAAGATCTGTATATATAAGTGGACATACAGCGGACTTAGGGAACCCCTTCCCTGCCAGTGTCATTTAGTAATCAGTGCATTTCTATAGCACTGATCGCTGTATAAATGCCAATGGTCCCAAAATAGTGTCAAAAGTGTATGTTATGTCCAACGCAATGTCACAGTCATGATAGAAATCGCAGATCGCCGCCACTACTAGTAAAAAAACAAAAAAAAAAAAAATGAAAATGCTATAAATCTATCCCCTATTTTGTAAACTCTATAACTTTTGCGCAAACCAATCAATATACGCTTATTGCGATTTTTTTTTGCCAAAAATATGTAGAAGAATTCATATCGGCCTAAACTGAGGGGAAAAAAATAGTTTTTTAAAAAAATTGGGATATTTATTATAGAAAAAAGTAAAAAATATTGTGTTTTTTTCATACTTGTCACTCTTCTTTTGTTTATAGCGCAAGGAATAAAAACCGCGGAGGTGATCAAATACAACCAAAAGAAAGCTCTATTTGTGGTTACAGTGTTGCACGACCGCGCAATTGCCATTCAAAGTGCAACAGCGCTGAAAACCGAAAATTGGCCTGGGCAGGAAGGGGGTGAAAATGCTCGGTATTGAAGTGAAGAAGAAGAAATAAAGGCACCACAATGCACGTTTTATCGCGCTTTTTTGCTAGTTTCCGGAAACTTGTGTCTCTCAGGTGTGAATTCAGCCTAAAGCAGACATGAGCTTGCTTTAACCCCTTGTATACTATGCTGTTTGTAAATGTATCATGGTAGACAAGGGGTTAAAGTACATCTTAAACCACTTCTGTATCGACTAGGAAATGGCGTCGATCCATCATTGTAAAGTCGGGAACCATGCAGTTATTTGTCATTCCCGCCGCTCCCTTGGAAAATGATATCACTAAGTGGGAGAGAATAAAAAAAAAGTGTTTGCGTTGGTTTCAAGTTATCTAAATTGCGGCGGGATTATCTATATCTGCAGCACAGGTGCTACTTATATCATCTGCAGCACTCAGAGTCGAGGGGGGGGGGGGGGGGAGAGAAAATTGTCGCGATGCATTTAGCGAATAGTCAGGCCCATTTAGCAAATTGTAAATAAGAAAGCCGTCGCCAGCTTGTTTAACAAACAACCTCTCGGCGTTCTCATGGAAACTCGCCTTTTCTCCGCCAAAGAGTCCCTCGCCTTCTCACTTCAGCGCCCGCCTCGCCTTGCGGCGACGTAACTTTTCCTCCAGGTGTTGAGGGATCTGATTCAAGTGTGTTGATACTTAAGGGCTTATTCAATAAGGCGAAGAGCGACCTGCTATAAGAAGAGCGTCCGATACCAGCCAATCAGAATGCATCTTTTTTACTGATATGGCGCCGGTGAAATTAAAATTACACACCATTCAAAACGGAAAAGTAGCGTGGCCAAAGACACGGTTGAAATACATGTATAGGAAACTTTTTTTTTTTAACATCATGAATGGTTTATAATTCTGTTCAGTCAGTTTGACCTCAACCTGACTCACTAGTTGTTTTTTGAGTGAGGGTTATAACCTCTGTCATTTTTTTTGCCCTCTGTGTCCCATTGGAAAAATTTCCCTTCACTTCCTGCCCCGTAGCCAAAACAGGAAGTGAGAAGAAATCCCTCCAAAGTGACAGAATCCCTGGTTGTCACCAGAACCTGTCTTCCCATTAGAAGATTTCCCCTCCATTGCTGTTCTGGTGACAACTCAAAATTGTAATTTTTCTTTTACTTTCACGCTCATTAATAACACTCACCAGTAAGTGAAAAGAATGCTTCTTACGTTGGTGGTCATTGGGAAGAATTCTCCTTTGCTGTTTTTTTTACCACTTACTGCTCTTCTTAACAGTAGACGGAGGGTAGTGGTAATAAATAAGCTTATTGTTGAAAGCAAAACTACATCTTCCATGGTTCCTTGCAGATCCCCCAGTCACTTTACTGCTGTTCCGGTTGAGCCAGAGTGAAAGAACACATCCCTTTAGACGTGCATGTTCTAGGGTGGGAGTAGGCCACTGGATGGTGTAGACCTGCATACCTCCCAACTGTCCCTGATTTCGAGGGACTGTCCCTGATTTGGAGCAATGTCCCTCCGTCCCTCTTTCCTCCTCATTTGTCCCTCATTTTGGTCTGATCTATATAGTTGTATATAAAATGCACTTTTCATGTTTCAAAAAGTGTTTCCCAGTGTTAAATCTTTCATCAAATTTCTAAATTACTGCATTTGTACATTTTAAAAGCCAATATAAAGGAATAGTAGTGGTAAAAAAAGCACTTGTGTATTTAATTAACCTTTTTTTGGGGGGGTTAATTCTCCTTTAAGGGGGTGTGGCAGGGGGCGTGTCCTATGCCTACATACGTTTGTTAGTAGGTGTCCCTCATTCTCATCTCAAAATGTTGGAAGGTATGGACCTGGGTTTTTCAACCAGGGTTCTGTGAAACCCTTAAGGTTCCTCAAGTGGTTGCTAGGGGTTCCCTGAGCAAAAAGCAATTCTTGCTTCTCAGGTGAGAAACCACTGACACCTGTGATCTTTTTAGCTATCTGTAAGGGGAGATTTCTTCCCAATGACCAAAAATGTAAGAAGCACTCTTCTCAAAAAAAAAAAAAAATAGATAAAACAGTGCTAGTTCCTCCTTATTGATACTATAAACTAATGTTTAGTAACCTGGGGTCTATGGTCTGATCCTAAATATTAAAAATTCTGACTGTTAGTTCTTTTTCCGCATAAATAACTATATAACAATAGTGTGCATATGGTATAAAAGTGAAATTTACAGTGCATGATTAAATGAACAAATACAATAACTTGAAGGATGATAAAGTGATAATAGTGCAATATGAATAGAAGTGCATAAAGTGATAATAGTGCAATATGAATAGAAGTGAATAAAGTGATAATAGTGCAATATGAATACAAGTGCATAAAGTGATAATAGTGCAAATAGTCCTTTTTCTGTGCAAAAAAAAAAATGTGCGAGTGCTCCAAGTCCCAATGATGTAATGATCCACCTATTGGGAATGGTGTAAATTCAAGACTCACCAGATGAGTTGGACCCCTTTTCCTTATAGCAAACAGAGTCAATCACGCCTATACGTCTTTTTGGGGACCTAACCCGTGTCCTGGACTGTGGTGATTTCCGGTGTCCCCTCTAGGATGAAGATCCTCTACCTGCGGTTCCCGGGCTTAAGGAATGGACAGTGTATGGCGCAAATGGAGAAAAGATAAAAAAAAGCTCCTCATAGGGTAAAAATCATTTGATTTATTGTTAAAATATATAAAACAACTTCCATCTTAATGAAAAAGACAATGCCACTGCTATAAATTAGTGCATTTTATCAGCCCGTTTGATTAATGGAGACGTGGTGATGGTTCCGCTTTCAGGCTTGCGTTCCACTCTCCTAGGCCGGAAGTGACGTTTACGGAAGAGAGTCAGCTGACGCGTTTCTTCATAAAAGTGCAACGCTTTGAAATTTTTAATATTCAGGATCAGACAATACACCTAATTCCCAGGTTACTAATCATTCGTTTATAGTAATAGTATAGTAATAAGGAGGAAATAGCTCAGTTTTATCTATTTTTATGCATATGCCCTACTTTGTGGGAATTTTCTGAACAGCAGCAGGTTCATATATATAATATCATCCAACTCCAAGGCACGAGTGTTTCACTATACAGACTCTTCTCAAAGACCACCAATGTAAGGAGCATTCTTTTCTTTGGCCACCAATGTAAGGAGAATTCTTCCCAATAACTACCAATGTAAAAACATTCTGCCAATGACCACCAATGTAAGTATAATTCTTCCCATTGGCCACCAATGTAAGTATAATTCTTCCCATTGACCACCAATGTAAGGAGAATTCTTCCCAAAGACTACCAATGTAAGAAGCATTCTTCTCACAAACCACCAATGTGTAAAGTTCCCATTTGCCGCCAATGTGAGCATTCTTCTCAATTACCCTCAAACTAATGTACCCAGAGATGTAGATAAAGTAATTATTAGCAGGGGTTCCCTAAGACCGGAGAGTTATTACAAGGGCTCTTTCATGTAGACGTGCATGTTCCAGGGTGGGAGTAGACCACTGGATGGTGCAGACCAAGGTTTTTCAATCAGGGTTCTGTGAAACCAAAGGGTTCCTCCAAAGGTTGCTAGGGGTTCCTTGAGCAATAGGCATTGTCTGCCTCTCAGATAAGTTCCCACTGACACCCATGATCCTTTTAGCTGTTTGTAAGGGGGAATTTAAGGAACCTTCTTCACACTGACCATCACAATAATGTACTGTGTACTTTAAATATAATAATTATTAGTAGGGGTTCCCTGAAGACAAAAAGTTATTTCAAGTGTTCCTCCATGTTAAAAGGTTGAGAGGCTGGTGTAGACTTTTTACTCCAAAGGAACCGTTGAAATAATTTTCAGGTCTCAAGGAACCCTTGCTAAAACTAATTAATTGGGGTTCAGTGGGAAAAATGCTCCCCTCCCTTATGCCGCGTACACACGGACTTTTCGTCTACAAAAGTCAGACGGACGCCGACGGACCAAATACGGCGGACAATCCGATCGTGTGTGGGCTTCCCCGGACTTTCAGCGGACTTTTCCAGCCACAAATCTGACGGACTTTAGACTTGAAACATGCTTCAAATCTTTACGTCGTAATTACGCCGGACCCAGAAATCCGCTCGTCTGTATGCTAGTCCGACGGACAAAAACAGACGCTAGGGCAGCTATTGGCTACTGGCTATCAACTTCCTTATTTTAGTCCGGTGTACGTCATCACGTACGAATCCGTCTGACTTTTGTGTGATCGTATGTAGGCGAGTCCGTTCGTTAGAAAGTCCGCCGCAAGTCCGCCGCAAGTTCGCCAAAAGTCAGTCGAAAGTCTGTCGGACGGGCTGTCGGACTTTTGTAGCCGAAAAGTCCGACCGTGTGTACGCGGCATTACAGTGGTGATCAGAATGCCAATCTCACGGGCAGTTAAAAAGATGATTGATGTCATGCAGTTGGCTCTGCCCGGGAACTCTGTAGGCACCATCAGATTAGGTCAATCAGCCACAACTCAAGGAACCCCTGGCAACCTCTGATTGGGCAATTTCTGCATGCATGTGAGCAGGATGACAGCAGCGTGCAAAGCAACATAGACTGGCTTAGAATGCCACTCTGCAGGATTATCACAGGAAGTTGCTATAAAGGCGCATTCAGGTACATATACGGAGGTTGGCTTTAGACTAACCCATTGTTGAATATGTGATCTTTGCTTAGAAAACAGGGGCCTTCTTATGAATACTGACTATACCGTAATTATTTCTACAGCTGTTAATCTTTGACTGGGTTGGCTGTGGTGCAGAAGGTTAATCTTGGAACTCCAGGGGATATTCTGATTAACGAGGATCCAGAGAAGTCGTGTGTTTCGGAGTCCTCTGGCAAAGGTTCCAGGCCCAGAACGAGCAGATCAAAGGAGGCGCAGATAAGCAATGGTGTGACATGACAATACTGCGCCGCCAAAACCCCCCCTGAGGTCGACTTAGAAAAATATATGTAAATAAAACCGAATATTTACCATGAAAGACGCTTTTGAAATGCAGATGGTGTGTTAAGAAGTCTTTTCAAGGAAACGGCTTACTTTTTTTTCAAGCAAGTTTAGTTCTATTGCCGCAAGGTCAAACGCCACTTAAAGAGACCTTGTTACAGTGGCAGAACTACCAAGGTCGCATTTGCGACCGGGCCTTGGCGTTCCACCCCTGGGGGGGGGGGAAGATGGCAGGAAGGGGGCCTCCTGCAGAACATGGGCTCGGTTCACACTGCTGCGACCCTAAAGTCATGTGCCTTGCTTGCCAGTTGCTTGCAATTTCCTTGTGACTTACTTGTGACCTTTTGTGATTCAACATTGCAATCTATGCAGCTATAGAAAAGGAAAGTGCCTTGCACCGGGAATGAAGGGCCCCAGGATCAGTATGAAGTAGAAGTGCACCGAATGGAAATTTTGGTGCCGGGACTGAAAATGCAGGATGCACTTAGCCGAAAACCGAGACCGAAAGAGACAATTTAAAAAAAAATTTCCATAATTTTTATTGATTTCTGGATAATTAGTACAAACGAAAAGTTATCATACAGAATGTGTCAAATAACGCTTATATTGGAAGAATGGTAAATATAGTATGTGCGGTTCATCTGATTGTAGAAAGGTCTTTTACCTCTTTTGGTCTATGGAGGACCTCCAAGGCCGAAGATAGCTGACATCCTTCAATATGTAGTGGGTTGTGAGGCATGGTGGGTGCAAAGATGGTGAAAGTCATTAGGCGCCAGACACTTCTTGGATGTAAAAGAGGTTTTATTTCTTTGGACAGTCCTTTTTAAATATTTTGGGGGAAAGCCAGGACACCCTTAGATAGTTGCAAACTCAATTGGCAGACTCCAAGATTTCAATAGGAGAACAGCGGTACAGTGTAAGGTCCCAGCAAGGCACCACTTCTGTGCAGCAGGATTGCTGTCTCCTATGGTAGCAGTCCTTTAACAGTTCCTAACGCAAACGTATCAGTTCTTTCAGCTCCCCTACAACTGCTCCTTGTTGATCTTCAATACTGAGCTCCTGGTCTCTCACTAGACCCTCTGATTCACTGACTATGAATCCCTTGAGCTCCTCCAAGGTTTGCGGTGGTATCCCCTCAACCGTCAACCCCGCTTCTCTGCTGGGTCCCTAGCTTGGCACTCCAGATACTCCTCAAGCTTCACCCCTGCTAACTGGCTCAGTCCCTGGCTTGACAAACATGGCTGCTCTGCAAGCGTCTCCCCCGCTGGTTGGGTCCCTGACTTGATCACCGCCTGAGGTTTCCCGATTCCCCACCGTGCCCTCCGGTGAGAACGTGATTCTGGTGCTTGTTTCAGTTACTCACTGTGGTCCCTGGTAAAGGCGATTGGTCCCTTCGTGGTGACAGCTTCCCTTCTACCTCCGACCACTGACAGATTCTCCGGCCGGCAGAAGCATCACTTCTGGTTGGACTGCAAACCGCAGTCCCAACCCTGTGCTGCCCTCTTACTTCTGGAGAGGCCCTCACACAGCCTGGCAGCCAGATGTCCCCGGGATAGGCCCAATCTCCGGCCTAGCAGGCCGGGGCATACGACACACGCTGGGTGGCACAGAACACAGATCGCCTGGCCTCTCCCAAATATATAGGCTCTCCCAGCAGGCCAAGGGATTAAAGAAAACCCCTGGCTGGGACACCCCATATACCCATAACCTGACCTTGGGTTGCCCTTCTCATACCCAAATATCACCAAGTACCCGGCCACCCAGTGGTAGAAGAGAAAAGTGCAACAAGGCCAAGCTTAGGGAGAAATCAATAGATCCCTATCAATCGACCAAATACCGGTAACTACTCTTGGCAAGTAAATTTGTGAGGAGCTCCCTGACTAAACTCCAGGGTGCTACATCATAATAATAATTTGTACTCTTAATGTCATAGTATTTGTTAAGCATGGATGAACAGTTGGACCATTTTACAGTTTGACATTTTAACAATTCTAGATTCCTTGTCAAAAAAAAACATTCTAACTGAGTAATTTAGAGTATAATAAAATAAAAAATAAAATAAAAACCAGAAAATGACAGTTTTTAAAAAATATTTATATTTTTATATACAATTGTATTATATTCGACTTTTTAATTAATATCATCAATTTAAATAATATGAATTTATTGTCGGACATTATTGGCACCTTTAGTGCAAAAAAAAGGCTCAATAAAAATGCAGTATGCTGTCTCTGAGCATCTCTTGTATCATGTCCTCAGTCTCTAACTATCTCCTGAATCATGTCTGCAATCTCTTACTTAAGCCTAAACACATTGCTAATACTATTAGCAAAATTTCCATTCGGTGCACCTCTAGCAGACATGATACAGGAGACAATCAGTGACTACAGACATACTACAGGAGAGGGACAGAGACTTTGGACATGATGCAGGGGTTAGTCAGAGACTGCAGACATGATACAAGAGATCAATGCAGTCTCACCAGTGCCCATCAGATGCAGCCTCACCAGTGCCCATCAAATGCAGCCTCACCAGTGCCCATCAGATGCAGCCTCCAGTGCCCATCAGTCACAGCCTCACCAGTGCCCATAAAATGCAGCCTACCAGTGCCCATCAGATGCAGCCTACCAGTTCCCATCCGATGCAGCCTACCAGTGCCCATCAAATGCAGCCTACTAGTGCCCATCAGATGCAGCCTCACCAGTGCCCATCAGATGCAGTCGACCAGTGCCCATCAGATGCAGCCTGCCAGTGCCCATCAGATGCAGTCTACCAGTGCCCATCAAATGCAGCCTACCAGTGCCCATCAAATGCAGCCTACCAGTGCCCATCAGATGCAGCCTCACTAGTGCCCATCAAATACAACTTACCAGTGCCCATCAGATGTAGCCTACCAGTGCCCATCAGATGCAGCCTCACCAGTGCCCATCAAATGCAGCCTGCCAGTGCCCATCAGATGCAGCCAACCAGTGCCCATCAGATGCAGCCTACCAGTGCCCATCAGATGCAGCCTCACTAGTGCCCAGAAAAAGCAGCCTTCCAGTGCCTGGATCACACAGAGCGGCGATCTTCCGCTGTCTCTCGGGGCTTGGATTTAAATTGCCCGGGCCGGGCGGCCACTGTAACAAAGTCCCACCTCCTAGACCGGCTCCTATAATACACGTCACACTGATTAAATTTTCCGGCATTGGTTCAGTGTTCCATCTATCACAGGAGCCGGTCTAGGAGGTGAGACTTTGTTACAGAGGTTGCCGAATATTTCAGATCCAAACTCCGTGACACAGCGGGAGATCGCCGCTCTGTGTGACACACACAAGGAGAGGAGGAGGGAGCGTAGGACTCTGGCAGGGGCGCGCCAGGATGACACCCCCGCAATGTGTGGCACCCGGGCCGGACCGCACACCTTTTTTTTTTCTTTTGGCCGAATGCTGAAACACCATTTCGGCCGATATGTTTTGGCCGCCGAAATTTCGGTGCATCTCTAGTGGAAAGGGCCCTGGGCTCTGAGGGAAGGATCCGAGGACCAGAGGTAAGGGCCCTGGAGCCCATGGAAAGTGGTTAGGGGGGCCCTTCATGGTTTCTAGTTGCACCTCTGCTTTGTCAGTTACTTCAAATGTGGTACTTCCGCATTGTCGACAGAGAACGCACCTCTGCCACGCCCCAGTCATGCACAGCACTACGAAATAATATAGACATACACTATATTGTCAAAAGTATTGGGATGCCTGCCTTTACACACACGTGAACTTTAATGGCATCCCAGTCTTATGCCCCATACACACGGTCGGATTTTCCGACGGAAAATATGCGATCAGAGCGTGTTGTCGGAAATTCCGACTGTGTGTGGGCTCCATCGGACTTTTTCCATCGGATTTTCCGACACACAAAGTTTGAGAGCAGGCTATAAAATTTTCCGACAACAAAATCCGTTGTCAGAAATTCCGATCGTGTGTACACAAATCCGACGCACAAAGTGCCACGCATGCTCAGAATAAATAAAGAGATGAAAGCTATTGGCTGCTGCCTCATTTATAGTCCCGACGTACGTGTTTTACGTCACCGCGTTCAGAATGATCGGATTTTCCGACAACTTTGTGTGACCGTGTGTATGCAAGACAAGTTTGAGCCAACATCCGTTGGAAAAAACCTATGGATTTTGTTGTCGGAATGTCCGACCGTGTGTACGGGGCATTAGTCCGTAGGGTTCAATATTGAGTTGGCCCACCCTTTGCAGATATAACAGCTTCAACTCTTCTGGGAAGGCCGTCCACAAGGTTTAGGAGTGTGTCTATGAAACCAGTACCAGTGAAACACAGTACCAATTCACAAAAAGTGCTCTGGTCAGGAAGGGGGTAAATTCTTCCGGGGCTGAAGTGGTTAAACCCAAAACCAAAAATGTAATATATTGCAGCTTACCAATCACTATATGTGGTGACTGCATTCGTTTTCTTTTTTTTTCCCTCTGTTTTCAAACAGTAATCTGGCCAGTAACACATCTGTATTATGCCCTGTACGCACAATTGGACTTTCCCCCAACAAAACCGTGGATTTTTTTCCGAAGGATGTTGGCTCCAACTTGTCTTGCATACACACGGTCACACAAATGTTGGCCAACAATTACGAACGTGAAAACGCGGTGACGTACAAGACGAACGATGAGCCGAGAAAAAGGAATTTCAATAGCCAGTGCGGCTCCTTCTGCTTGATTCTGAGCATGCGTGGAACTTTTGTGTGACGGACTTGTGTACACACGATCGGACTTTCCGACAACAAAGTTTGGTTGGTGGAAAATTTGAGAACCTGCTATCAAACATTTGTTGGCGGAAAGTCTGACAACAAATGTTCTATGGAGCGTACACACAGTCTGACTTTCCGACAACAAGCTCACATCCAACATTTCCCGTCTGAAATTCCGACCGTGTGTACGTGGCATTAGAGTGCCCCCACTCTGGATGAAGGAGCACAGGGGGCACAGCAAATGGCAGAACTGTCATTCTGGGGGGAGAGGAGTGTTAACCACTTGCCGACCGCCTCACGCCTATATACGTGAGCAGAGCGGCACGGGCAGGCAAAATCACGTACCTGAAACGTGATTGCCTTCCCGCGGGTGGGGGGTCCGATCGGACCCCCCCCCCGGTGCCAGCTGCGGTCGGCATTTGGTTGGAAGCGATGAGAGACGAGGGGGAGGCCATCCGATCGTGGCCCCCCCCCTCGCGATCGCTCCCAGCCAATGAGAAACATCCCCTGCCTCTGTATAGTACACAGAGGCAGAGGATGTGATGTCATCTCTCCTCGGCTGGCCAGTTTCCGTTCCAGCGCCGAGGAGAGATGACATGTAAGTGCACCAACACACACACACACACACAGTAGAACATGCCAGGCATACATTACACCCCCGATCCCCCCCCCGATCGCCCCCCGATCCCCCCCCAATCACCCCCCCCCCGTCACAAACTGACACCAAGCAGGTTTTTTTTTTTTTTTTTTCCTGATTACTGCATAGTGTCAGTTTGTGACAGTTACAGTGTTAGGGTAGTGAGTGTTACCCCCCTGTACGTCTAGGGTACCCCCCTTACCCCCCCTAATAAAGTTTTAACCCCTTGATCACCCCCCCTCACCAGTGTCACTAAGCGATCATTTTTCTGATCGCTGTATTAGTGTCGCTGGTGACGCTAGTTAGGGACGTAAATATTTAGGTTCGCCGTCAGTGTTTTATAGTGACAGGGACCCCCATATACTACCTAATAAATGTTTTAACCCCTTGATTGCCCCCTAGTTAACCCTTTCACCACTGATCACCGTATAACCGTTACGGGTGACGCTGGTTAGTTCGTTTATTTTTTATAGTGTCAGGGCACCCGCCGTTTATTACCGAATAAAGGTTTAGCCCCCTGTAGGTCTAGGGTACCCCCCTTACCCCCCCTAATAAAGTTTTAACCCCTTGATCACCCCCTGTCGCCAGTGTCGCTAAGCGATCATTTTTCTGATCGCTGTATTAGTGTCGCTGGTGACGCTAGTTAGGGACGTAAATATTTAGGTTCGCCGTCAGTGTTTTATAGCGACAGGGACCCCCATATACTATCTAATAAATGTTTTAACCCCTTGATGGCCCCCTAGTTAACCCTTTCACCACTGATCACCGTATAACCGTTACGGGTGACGCTGGTTAGTTCGTTTATTTTTTATAGTGTCAGGGCACCCGCCGTTTATTACCGAAAAAAGGTTTAGCCCCCTGATCGCCCGGCGGTGATATGCGTCGCCCTAGGCAGCGTCAGATTAGCGCCAGTACCGCGAACACCCACGCACGCACCGTACACCTCCCTTAGTGGTATAGTATCTGAATGCATCAATATCTGATCCGATCAGATCTATACTAGCGTCCCCAGCAGTTTAGGGTTCCCAAAAACGCAGTGTTAGCGGGATCAGCCCAGATACCTGCTAGCACCTGCGTTTGCCCCTCCGCCCGGCCCAGCCCACCCAAGTGCAGTATCGATCGATCACTGTCACTTTTTTTTGTAGCGTTTTGGTGAACTGGCAAGCACCAGCGGCCTAGTACACCCCGGTCGTAGTCAAACCAGCACTGCAGTAACACTTGGTGACGTGGCGAGTCCCATAAGTGCAGTTCAAGCTGGTGAGGTGGCAAGCACAAGTAGTGTCCCGCTGCCACCAAAAAGACAAACACAGGCCCGTCGTGCCCATAGTGCCCTTCCTGCTGCATTCGCCAATCCTAATTGGGAACCCACCGCTTCTGCAGCGCCCGTACTTCCCCCATTCACATCCCCAACCAAATGCAGTCGGCTGCATGAGAGGCATTTATATATCCTCCCGAGTACCCCTACCCAACGAACCCCCCCAAAAAAGATGTTGTGTCTGCAGCAAGCGCGGATATAGACGTGACGCCCGCTATTATTGTCCCTCCTGTCCTGACAATCCTGGTCTTTGCATTGGTGAATGTTTTGAACGCTTACATACACTAGTTGAGTATTAGCGTAGGGTACAGCATTGCACAGACTAGGCACACTTTCACAGGGTCTCCCAAGATGCCATCGCATTTTGAGAGACCCGAACCTGGAACCGGTTACAGTTATAAAAGTTACAGTTACAAAAAAAAAGTGTAAAAAAAAAAAAAACCACAAACAAAAATAAAAAAAAATAGTTGTCGTTTTATTGTTCTCTCTCTCTCTATTCTCTCTCTCTATTGTTCTGCTCTTTTTTACTGTATTCTATTCTGCAATGTTTTATTGTTATTATGTTTTATCATGTTTGCTTTTCAGGTATGCAATTTTTTTATACTTTACCGTTTACTGTGCTTTATTGTTAACCATTTTTTTGTCTTCAGGTACGCCATTCACGACTTTGAGTGGTTATACCAGAATGATGCCTGCAGGTTTAGGTATCATCTTGGTATCATTCTTTTTAGCCAGCGGTCGGCTTTCATGTAAAAGCAATCCTAGCGGCTAATTAGCCTCTAGACTGCTTTTACAAGCAGTGGGAGGGAATGCCCCCCCCCACCGTCTTCCGTGTTTTTCTCTGGCTCTCCTGTCTCAACAGGGAACCTGAGAATGCAGCCGGTGATTCAGCCAGCTGACCATAGAGCTGATCAGAGACCAGAGTGGCTCCAAACATCTCTATGGCCTAAGAAACCGGAAGCTACGAGCATTTTATGACTTAGATTTCGCCGGATGTAAATAGCGCCATTGGGAAATTGGGGAAGCATTTTATCACACCGATCTTGGTGTGGTCAGATGCTTTGAGGGCAGAGGAGAGATCTAGGGTCTAATAGACCCCAATTTTTTCAAAAAAGAGTACCTGTCACTACCTATTGCTATCATAGGGGATATTTACATTCCCTGAGATAACAATAAAAATGATTTAAAAAAAAAATGAAAGGAACAGTTTAAAAATAAGATAAAAAAGCAAAAAAATAATAAAGAAAAAAATAAAATAAATAAAAAGCACCCCTGTCCCCCCTGCTCTTGCGCTAAGGCGAACGCAAGCGGCGGTCTGGCGTCAAATGTAAACAGCAATTGCACCATGCATGTGAGGTATCACCGCGAAGGTCAGATCGAGGGCAGTAATTTTAGCAGTAGACCTCCTCTGTAAATCTAAAGTGGTAACCTGTAAAGGCTTTTAAAGGCTTTTAAAAATGTATTAATTTTGTTGCCACTGCACGTTTGTGCGCAATTTTAAAGCATGTCATGTTTGGTATCCATGTACTCGGCCTAAGATCATCTTTTTTATTTCATCAAACATTTGGGCAATATAGTGTGTTTTAGTGCATTAAAATTTAAAAAAGTGTGTTTTTTCCCCAAAAAATGCGTTTGAAAATCGCTGCGCAAATACTGTGTGAAAAAAAAAAAATGAAACACCCACCATTTTAATCTGTAGGGCATTTGCTTTAAAATAATATATATTGTTTGGGGGTTCAAAGTAATTTTCTTGCAAAAAAAAATAATTTTTTCATGTAATCAAAAAGTGTCAGAAAGGGCTTTGTCTTCAAGTGGTTAGAAGAGTGGGTGATGTGTGACATAAGCTTCTAAATGTTGTGCATAAAATGCCAGGACAGTTCAAACCCCCCCCAAATGACCCCATTTTGGAAAGTAGACACCCCAAACTATTTGCTGAGAGGCATGTCGAGTCCATGGAATATTTTATATTGTGACACAAGTAGCGGGAAAGAGACAAATTTTTTTTTTTTTTTTTTTTTGCACAAAGTTGTCACTAAATGTTATATTGCTCAAACATGCCATGGGAATATGTGAAATTACACCCCAAAATAAATTCTGTTGCTTCTCCTGAGTACGGGGATACCACATGTGTGGGACTTTTTGGGAGCCTAGCCGCGCACGGGACCCCGAAAACCAAGCACCGCCTTCAGGGTTTCTAAGGCCGTAAATTTTTGATTTCACTCTTCACTGCCTATCACAGTTTCGGAGGCCATAGAATGCCCAGGTGGCACAAACCCCCCCCAAATTACCCCATTTTGGAAAGTAGACACCCCAAGCTATTTGCTGAGAGGTATAGTGAGTATTTTGCAGACCTCACTTTTTGTCACAAAGTTTTGAAAATTGAAAAAAGAAAAAAAAAATTTTTTTTTCTGGTCTTTCTTCATTTTCAAAAACAAATGAGAGCTGCAAAATACTCACCATGCCTCTCAGCAAATAGCTTGGGGTGTCTACTTTCCAAAATGGGGTCATTTGGGGGGGGGGGGGGGTTGTGCCATCTTGGCATTTTATGGCCTTCAAAACTGTGATAGGTAGTGAGGAGTAAAATCAAAAATGTATGCCCTTAGAAATCCTAAAGGTGGTGCTGGGTTTTCGGGGCCCCGTACGCGGCTAGGCTCCCAAAAAGTGCCACACATGTGGTATCCCCGTACTCAGGAGAAGCAGCTGAATGTATTTTGGGGTGCAATTCCACATATGCCCATGGCCTGTGTGAGCAATATACCATTTAGTGACAACTTTTTGTAAATTTTTTTTTTTTTTTGTCATTATTCAATCACTTGGGACAAAAAAAATAAATATTCAATGGGTTCAACATGCCTCTCAGCAATTTCCTTGGGGTGTCTACTTTCCAAAATGGGGTCATTTGGGGGGGTTTTGTACTGCCCTGCCATTTTAGCACCTCAAGAAATGACATAGGCAGTCATAAACTAAAAGCTGTGTAAATTCCAGAAAATGTACCCTAGTTTGTAGACGCTATAACTTTTGCGCAAACCAATAAATATACGCTTATTGACATTTTTTTTTACCAAAGACATGTGGCCGAATACATTTTGGCCTAAATGTATGACTAAAATTTAGTTCATTGGATTTTTTTTATAACAAAAAGTAGAAAATATCATTTTTTTTCAAAATTTTCAGTCTTTTTCCGTTTATAGCCCAAAAAATAAAAACGGCAGAGGTGATCAAATACCATCAAAAGAAAGCTCTATTTGTGGGAAGAAAAGGACGCAAATTTAGTTTGGGTACAGCATTGCATGACCGCGCAATTAGCAGTTAAAGCGACGCAGTGCCGAATTGTAAAAAGTGCTCTGGTCAGGAAGGGGGTAAATCCTTCCGGGGCTGAAGTGGTTAAGGCCCGTACACACGATCGGACTTTTTGACAACAAACATGCAAATTAGCTGTTTTAAGGCAACGTATGACCGTGTGTACGCTCCATCGGACAAACTTTTTCGGTTTCCGTCTGACTTTTGTTGGCTGTGCGAAGGGACAAACTTTCCGGCAACAAAAGTCCGATGGAGCAAAGTGCGATCGTGTGTACACAAAACCATCGGACTTTTGTACAAACTACAAACACGCAAGGCTCAGAACCAATGCAAAAGATCAGACAACAATACAGAAGTTGACCAAAGGGTGGCGCCGGAGAATTGAACGTCCTCTTTTTGAAGTGTCGTCAGTACATTAAAACGCCACTACATTCGTGTTTGTATGTGTAAAAGTCCTACCGTGTGTATGCTTAATTAGTTTACGGCCAACGCCCTTTGTACAAAAATCCACGGGAAAGTTTGTACAAAGTCTGATCGTGTGTATGAGGCTTTAGATGTAGATGCAGATTTCGATACACTAACAAATTGAAGCCAAGCTCCAGCTGACAGTTTATATTCAGTTACAGCAAACTGTTCTCTTTTCCTTTTGGGACAAAGGCTTTCAGTGTAAGCACCCCTAACAGTGGTTAATGGTTTGTCCCAACCCTCTAACTGCTATATCTGCAGGACAGCATGCTCTGTCGAAAAATAGACTTACTGGCCAGATTACCAGGTGAAAAATAAAAGAAAGTCTAAAAAAAAAACAAAAACTATGCATCCATCACATGTAAGAATTTGTAAGCTGCAATATAATAAATGTTTATTTTTTTTTGGTTTAATACCGCTTTAAGAGCCAGTGATGTCATCTGGGTCTCTGTGCTTCTTTATTCAAGGAAAGCAGATTATGGCTGGTGGGAGGAGCCTGCAGGGTGCTGTGCAAAGCTTCCTGAAAACTTCACTTGCATGGCAGGCTGTGCATGGCACATGCGACATGGCAAAGTGCTGGGAAATTAGGCCTGTTCACGTCTCATGTGCATGAACCCTTAACCACTTCAGCTCTGGAAGATTTACCCCCTTTCCTGACCAGGCCATTTTTTGCAATACGGCACTGCGTTGCTTCAATGCGCGGTCGTGCGACGTTGTACCCCAATAAAATTGATGTCCTTTTTTTCCCACAAATAGAACTTTCTTTTGGTGGTGCTTGATCACCTCTGCGTTTTTTTTTTTTTGCGCTAAAAACAAAAAAAGGCCGACAATTTTGAAATAAAAACAATATTTTTTACTTTCTGCTATAAAACATATCTAATGAAAAAATTTAAAAAAATCTAATTTCTTCATCAATTTAGGCCAATATGTTTTTTACTACAGATTTTTGGTAAAAAAAAATCCCAATAAGCATATATTGATTGGTTTGCGCAAAAGTTATAGTGTCTACAAACGATGGGATATTTTTATTTATTTATTCATTACTAGTAATGGCGGTGATCAGCGACTTATAGCGGGACTGCAATATTGTGGCGGGCAGTCTGACACTAACTGACACTTTTTTGGGGACCAGCGACATTACTACAGTGATCAGTGCTAAAAATATGCACTGTCACTGTAAAAATGACACTGGCAGGGAAGGGGTTAACATCAGGGGTGATCAAAGGGTTAAATGTGTTCCTAGGGAGTGCTTACTAACTGTGGGGGAGGTGCTTTCCCTACTTTAAGGCATGGATCGGTGTTACTGCTTCACAGGATCCATGACTTCTGTACTCACAGAATGACAGTCTGCCTTGTTTACATAGACAGACTGTCATTCTGTCAGAGTACCGAACGATCGGCGGAGATCGGGACCGCAGGACCCGTTGATCAGCTCCCGCACCCAAAACCTGGAAGTGCAGAATCACGTATATACAAGCGATTCTGCACAGAGCGGCCGCCCTGTAGCAGTAAAGAGGTTAAAGCTGAAGAATAATCTATATTTTGCCTCCACTGAAGGGAATTTATTAAGACTGGACCAGGCAGAATCTGGGGCAGATATGTATGTCAACCAATCAGATTCTGTCTTTCATTTTCAAAGCTTAACTGAATGTGAATAGGCTGTACTGTGCACGACACGCGGAAATGGCTGTAAATCGCCCCCCAAAAAAACCATGAGCGATAAACACGCATTACCGCTCTGTGGGGTGTGAATGGGGTCTGAACCTTGAGTGTGCTTTGAGTATTTCTTCCAGATCTGTGCAGTAATCCAGTGTGAGGCTTCCTGTAATAAAGACCGCTCACTGCTGCTCTCTCTCCTTGTGCAGAGTGACTGGTCTTGTCTCCGCCCCCTTTTGTAGTTTTCTGCATGCAGCCTGTAGTGGGTGGAGTCTGCTGGGCCAGTCCCACAGCTCTGCTCTCCCTCCTTGTGCAGGGTGAGTGATCTTGTCTCCGCCCCCTTTTGTCATTTTCTGCAGGCAGCCTGCAGTGGGTGGAGTCTGCTGGGCCCCTCCCACAGCTCTGCTCTCTGCACAGGCCATGTGCAGCACAGTGATGGTGTCAGATACTTTTACAAACTAATACTCAGATTTGCAAAGGCATTTAATGTTTACAAGGAGATTTCTATCCTTTGTTGCTTTTGAGGATTATATTAAAATTAAAGTTTGTGCCTGGAGTTTGACTTTAAGCTATCTATCTATCTATCTATCTATCTATCTATCTATCTATCTATCTATCTATCTATCTATCTATCTATCTATCTATCTATCTGTGTTCTTTTGGAATTGAGGATTATATATTAAAATAAAGGTTTTTGTGCTCAGCTTTAGGGCCAGTGCACACCAGATGCGTTTTTTTTTCTGCATCAAAAACACATAGAAAGTAGGTTATATGGTTTCCAATGGCACCGTTCACACACCAGTGCGGTCAGTTCCAGGGCTTTCCAGTTCAAAGAAAAAAAAAGTAGAACATTCTGTATTTTTCCTGCACTGGACTGTACTGGAACGTTGTAAAACGCATCAAAAACGCATACTGCACTGGAACACATTAAACACGCACCAGACCCCAGTATACTAAGGGCCTGCTCACACCATAGAAATGCAGTCCGGATGCATTCTAGATGCTGTTCCGCATGCGCGTTTTTGATGCGTTCCAGTGCATTTTTCCCCCTCTTTTTTCTTAACCTTAAGGGCCAGTTCACAACACATGCAGTCCAGTGCATTTTTGTTATGCATCAAATACGCATGGAAAATAGGTTATATGGTTTTCTATGGTATAGTTCACACCAGTGCTTGCAGTTCCAGTGTGTTCCAGAAACATAAGTAGAACATGTTGCATTTTCCCTGCACTGGACTGTACTGGAATGCTGTAAAACGCATAAAAAATGCACTGAAATGCACCAGAAGGCACTGGAACATACATGTCCTTATTTAAGGTTCAAAAAAAAAAAAAAGAAAGAGAAAAAATGCACTGGACTGCATCAAAAACGCACTGGAACGCATCACAAGCACGCATGCAAAAAAGCATCTGGAACGCATTCAGATTGCGTTTCTATGGTGTGAACTGGCCCCAAATAAGGACATGTGTGTTCAAGTGCGTTTTTGGTGCGTTCTGGTGTGCTTTTGGTGCGTTTTACAGCATTACCAGTACAGTCCAGTGCAGGAAAAACACAGCATGTTCTATTTTTTTTCTGGAACTGGAACGCACTGGAACTGCAAGCACTGGTGTGAACTATGCCATTGTAAACCATATAACCTACTTTCCATGCATTTTTGATGCAGAAAAAAACGCACTGGACTGCATGTGATGTGAACTGGCCCTGAAAAAAAAACAGGAAAAAAAAAGAAGAGAAAATGCATGTGGAATGCATCCAGAAAAGCATTAAAAACGCATCAAAAATGCACTGGAACGCGGCCGTAAAAAGCGTGCGTGCAGAAACGCATCCGGAAACGGATCTGGAGTGCGTTTTTTTGGTGTGAACCGGGCCCTAATCAAAGGAAACTTAATTCATTTAGGATTTCTATCTACTGTCATTGCAAATATCCATTCTAAAGCTTAGTAAACAGATTGCCCACCGCTTGTTATGAGACGGATATCCAGGCGTGTGATCCTATGTACATCCATAATGCTGAATTCTTGAAATTTTTGCTTTTGTCACCTGCGCCACTTAAAAAAAAAAAAAAAAACGAAAAAAATTGTGCCTGTCAGCATTTTGCTCGCAAGCTCATCATTTCTGGGCGTTTAAAGGGCAGAAATGAAGACATCTGCTACCCGCTTTGGATGGCAGGCTCTCCAGATGTTTGCCAGGGGTTCTGCCATCGAACGCCAGCAGGGGGAGCTCTGACACAAGGGATGCCAGGGGCAGCCGGCGCTGGACTGCGCAGAATTCTAGCAGGCGACTGGCAGCAGTGTATCTTTGCCACATTACTAAATAAGTCAGGAATTAACAAGGTCTAGCAGCGTGCACAGGTCTCAGCCTCCCTTTCTTCTGTACTCACATCACATCTGCGTTCCTGGGAAGGATAAATAGTGGATTGAATGAGAATAAATGCGCGGCTTCTTATGAATTTTATGTGCGTTCAGCGGCGCTGCAATAGGGAGCGTTCCCAAAGGCTCAGTGGGGAGCGCTGCAAAGTTTTAAAGAGGAACGCTGCTTTAATTACAAGGGGCTTATTTTTACTGGTTCAGACCTGGTCAGCTACATCCTGTGACACGCCGAGGCCGCACACAGGAGGGAAAATACAAAATTGTCAGAGGATGCAAAAAGGAGTAGAAGAGCTTGCACTCAAGGCGGCGAAATTGATCAAAGTACCAATAAGGCTCTGTTCACATTGGTGCGACTTGTCATGCAACTTTGGACACATAAAGTCGCATGACAAGTCGCAGCCCATCGATTTTCAATGGCACCCTTTCTAATCTATGCGACTTAGGCCATACCTCCCAACTTTTTGAGACGGGAATGAGGGGCAACTATCAGCAAAAGTATGCAGGCATAGGACACACCCCATTGCCACGCCCCCTTAAAGGAGAATTGTACGGAAAAAAAACAAGATTGATTAAACCCATAAGTGCTTTTTTTTACCACTACTATTCCTTTATATTGGCTTTTGGAATTTACAAATGCAGCAAATTAGAAATCAGATGAAAGGTTTAGCGCTGGAAAACACTTTTTGATAGATAAAAAGTGCATTTTATATACATCTATATGGATCAGACCAAAACGAGGGACAAATGAGGAGGAAAGAGGGACAGAGGGACATTGCTCCAAATCAGGGACAGTCCCTCCAAATCAGGGACAGTTGGGAGCTATGACTTATGCCGCGTACACACGATCGGTTTTCTCATTGGAAAAAGATATGATGGTTTTTCCGACGGGATTCCGCTCAAGCTTGCCTTGCATACACACGGTCACGCAAAAGTTCACTGAAATTACGACCGTCAAGAACGCGGTGACGTACACCACTACGACGAGCCGAGAAAATGACGTTCAATGCTTCCGAGCATACGTCGAATTGTTTCCGAGCATGCGTAGGGATTTTGATCGTCGGAATAGCCACAGACGATCGCATTTTCGGATAGGAACTTTTCCCGACCGAAAAATGGAGAGCATGCTCTCAATCTTTTGCTGGCTGGAATTCCGCCAGCAAAAGACCGATGAAGCATACACACGGTCACATTTTCCGAAAAGTCTCATCGGTCTTTTGTGGGCTGAAATTCCGGCCGTGTGTACGCGGCATTAGGCTCCTTTTACATTTGGGCATCTCCAAAGTCGCACAATTTCCAGTGCGACTGGAGTGTTTCTTTGATGCAACTTTTGGTGAGACTTTGATCTGACTTTACATTCTCTGGATCAAAGTCGCATCAAAAGTAGTGCAGGAAACTTTTCTGAAGTCGCGGCGACTTCTGTAGCATGAGTAGGAAAGGCTCTCATATAAAAAAAAAAGGAATATCACATGTACCGCGATTTGGAGTCTCACATGTCGGATCCCAAGTCATAGAAGTGTGAAAGAAGCCTTAAAGTCGCAGTGGCTTTGAAAAGTTTTCTGCACTACTTTAATGTAACTTTCTTGCAACTTGAGGGCCAGAGAGTGTAAAGTCGTATGAAAGTCACACTCCAAAGTCGCACTAGTGTGGATGGAGCTTCAGCCCCCGTTCACACCGGTGGGACTTCATCTGCAATTTGACATTTTTAAATCGCATGACAAGTTAAACCCCCCCCCCTTATTGCCGTCAATGGAACCATTCATATCGCCGCGACTTATATCGCTGCAATTATGAATAAGCTTCCTGCACTACTTTTTGATGATTTCATTGCGGCTTGCATAGACTTCTGTTAAATGATGCCACAAGCCACAATGAAATCTGCAGTGCAAAGCTCACTGATGTACCGCTTTGAAATCGCACTGAAGTAGCGCAATCACAGAGCCGCGCCAGTGTGAACCAGGGCTTAAAGAGCAGATTAACAAAGTAAGGACTGGTTTAGACAAGTGGTTGGGGGGGGGGGGGGCAGGAAAAACACGCAGTTGAGATGCATTTTAACTGCCCTCTTAACCTCTCCCTGCCCAAGCTCAGCGTCCCTTTAACAGGGTCTTTTTGCCAGGGGGCAGGAAAGATCGGCTGATCACGTGAACACTGCGACTGGCTGTCACATGATTGGGATCCAATGATTAGCAGAGGCGAGAGCTGACTTTGACAGCTCAGTCACTGTGCTAGGAGCGTGCAGTGAGCACGCTCCAAGCAGGCAAAGCTCTGCCACGTATGTCTCTATGTACTCTCTGCTTTCTGCACAGGCTATGTACAGAACAGTGATCATGTCACTGCTACTTTCACAAGGTAATATCTAGATCGGCAAAGGCATTTGGTGCACCCAAATTGGATTTATATCCTTTGTGGCTATTAACAGATATATTTAAATATTTAAACAGTGGCGGAACTACCAGGGTTGCAAGTGTCGCATTTGCGATTGGGCCCTGGCGTTCTGCCATTGGCGGGTGGCCCCAGCAGGGTTGCTTGCAACAGGGCTCTAAGATGAGCACTTCTCTCTCGTCCATCCAGAGCCTGCACTGACAGTTCCCCCTCCCTCCTCCCTCCTCCCTCACATGGATGGGAGAGGAGAGAGCCAGTCTGCTCCTTCTTCTCCCACCCCTCTCCTTCTATGTGCACAACGGGAAGTGTGAAGGTAAACAGCTGAATTTGATCATTCAGCTTCTGGGCTTCACACTTCCCGCGGTGCACACAGGAGGAGAGGGGCAGGAGAAGAAGGAGCAGACTGGCTCTCTCCTCTCCCATCCATGCAAGGGAGGAGGGAGGAGGGAGGGGGAACTGTCAGTGCAGGCTCTGGGTGGATGAGAGAGAAGCTCTCAGCTCAGAGCCTTGATGAGGAGGAACTAATATTAGGCGGCACTAATGGGCAGCACTGATACGCTGCACTGATGGACAATGATAGGCGGCATTGATGAGCACTGATAGACAGCACTGATGGGCACTAATAGGTGGCACTGATGGGTGGCATTAATGGGCACTGATAGGTGGCATTGATGAGCACTGATAGGCTGCACTGATGATCACTGATAGGCGGCACTGATGAGCACTATTGGGCACTGATAGGCAGCATTATTGGGCACTGATAGGCAGCATTGATGGGCACTGATATACAGCACTGATGGGCACTGATAGGGGGCACTGATGAGCACTGATAGGCAGCACTGATGGGCACTAAAAGGGCGGCACTGATGATCACTGATAGGCGGCACTGATGAGCACTATTGGGCACTGATAGGCAGCATTGATGGGCACTGATGGGCAGCATTGATGGGCACTGATATACAGCACTGATGGGCACTGATAGGGAGCACTGATGGGCACTGATAGGGGGCATTGATGGGCACTGATAAGCGGCATTGTTGAGCACTGATAGGCAGCACTGATGGGCAGCACTGATGATCAGTGCCCTGATTATCAGTGTAAACCATGTACTAACAGTCTTGCCAGTTATCAGCTCTCATTTCCTCCCACAGAAGCAGCGTGGAAGGAAAGGACTGCTGAGAATCGGCAAGTCTGTTTACATGTGATCAGCTGATCACGTGGTAAAGGGCTGCTGTAATTGGCCCTTTACTGTGACCTGTGATCAGCTGTCTCCGAAGAACACTGGACGCCCCAAGGGGCACGCAGGAAGCAGGGTTCTGGGAGGATGTCCATGGACGCCCTCGAGAACTGGAAGCCCGGGGCTCGGATGGAGGGGGGGGGGGGGGGCTCTTTATCGTTTCTTGCACCGGGGCCCTGAAGGTTTTAGTTACGCCCCTGTATTTAAAGTTATTGTGCCCGGAGTTCAGCTTTAAGCAATATATGTATTAGGGTTCTTTAAGTGAAATTTCAGTAGAGATTTTTTTTTTCCCCTTCCTGACCAGCTGAAGCGCTCGGCTCTTCCTGAGATAATTTTCAGGCCTTTAGCATCGAGCGATAATCTTAAACCCCTCTTTTCTTCCGAGCCTCCTCATTCGTGGCTTTGGTTCAGCGCAGGGGGGCACAGACTTGATGAAAGATTTGCTGAGTCTTCCTCGGCCATCTAATCCCACCGCCAGCACAAGGAGTACCGCGGCCCGTTCTGCGGGAACAGATCTCCGACGCAGATTTACTGGCTGCCACTCGGATTGTGACTGCTGCTAAAAATCATCTGCAGGATGGGATTATTCCAGCTGTGTCTGGAAATAAACAGTTCAGGAGAAATATTCATTCGGCAGATAGCGAGATCCCCATCAGCGGACGCACACAGGTCCGCCTCTTGCAAATCAATTCAAATGTCAGCAAGTGACGACGCTTAAAGTGTATCCAAATCCAGGAATAAAACTATAATATATTGCAGCTTACCAGTCCTTAGAAGTGGCAGCTGCATTCATTTTTTTTCATACTTAGTTATTGCCTTTATTTTTATTTGATGATCCTGCCAGTTACACACGTCCTGTCCTAAAATGACAGCGCCCCCTCAATGTACTCAATATGGAGAAAAAGTGTTGTCATTCTAGGAGAGGACCACAGAACATCGCCCCTTCTTCGTATCATGGCCGGATCCAGGGGGGTCCTGGGGGTGTGCTGCGTCCACCCAGATTTCAGTTATGCCCCAAAGCCCCCTGCCCTCCCCTCCACCTTGGACACTGTGCCCAGCCGATGAGCCCATCACCCCTGCACCGCACACAGTCTGGGCACAGGCGACCAAGCTCCTCTTGCACACTCTACACATAACTGAGAAGACATTCCCTTACACACAGCCAGGGCTGCCAATATCAGATGTACACAGGGAGGGTGATCCGGGCAGCGTGGGGCCAATTACAAAACCAATCCTCTGTGGCTCTGCAACAGCCTAAAGCCGGCTTCCCCTCATCTCTCCCCGCTGGCGTTCAGCTGCTGCAGAGACAGCCACACAGAGGATTGGTTCTGTAATTGCCTCCCTGCTGCCCCGATCACGCTCTCTGTGCATCATCCTGATCCCTGTACACTGCCCCGCTAACCCCTGCCCTCCACCCTGCTGACCCCTGCCTTCCACACTGCTGACCCCTGTACACTGCCCTGCTGACCCCTGTACACTGCCATGCTGACCCCTGCCCTCCACCCTGCTGACCACTGCCTTCCACACTGCTGACCCCTGTACACTGCCCTGCTGACCCCTGTACACTGCCATGCTGACCCCTGCCCTCCATCCTGCTGACCCCTGCCTTCCACACTGCTGACCCCTGTACACTGCCATGCTGACCCCTGCCCTCCACACTACTGACCCCTGTACACTGCCCTGCTGACACCTGTCCTCCACGCTGCTTACCCCTGTACACTGCCCTGCTGACCCCTGCCTTCCACACTGCTGACCCCTGTACACTACCCTGCTGACCCCTGCCCTCCACCCTGCTGACCCCTGCCCTCCACACTACTGACCCCTGTACACTGCCCTGCTGACACCTGTCCTCCACGCTGCTTACCCCTGTACACTGCCTTTCTGACCCCTGCCCTCCGCCCTGCTGACCCGAGTAGACTGCCCTGCTGACCCCTGTCCTCCACCCTGCTGACCCCTGTACACTAGGGTTGCCACATCATCACTTTAATCCAGGACACGTATGAATTACACAGGTTCTGAGGCTGATTTAATGCAGATAAGGCACCAAGTGAGTTTAATTACCACCTTAATCAGCCACAGAACCTGTATAATTAATGTGTGCCCTGCATTAAAGGGATGATGTGGCAACCCTACTGTACACTGCCCTGCTAACCCCTGTCCTCCATGCTGCTAACCCCTGTCCTCCACTCAGCTGACCCCTGTACATTGCCCTGCTGACCCCTGTTCTGCGCCCTGCTGAATCCTGTCCTATGCCCTGCTGACCCCTGTACACTGCCCTGCTGACCCCTGTTCTGCGCCCTGGTGAATCCTGTCCTATGCCCTGCTGACCCCTGTACGCTGCCCTGCTGAGCCCTGTCTTCCACCCTATTGACCCTCTGTACAATGCCCTACTGATTTTTCTACACTCCCCTGCTGACCTCCCATCCTTTGCCCTGCTGACCCCTTGTACACTGCCCTGCTGACCCCTTGTACACTGCCCTGCTGACCCCTTGTACACTGTCTGGCTGACCCCCTGTACACTGCCCTGTTGACCCCTGTCCTGCTCCCTGCTGACTCCTGTCCTACGGGCCTGCTAACCCCTGTACACTGCCCTGCTAACCCCTGTACACTGCCCTGCTAACCCCTGTACACTGCCCTGCTAACCCCTGTACACTGCCCTGCTAACCCTTGTACTGTGCCCTGACTCCTAAGAATTCAGTTAAGAATGAAAACAGGAGCGATCTGTACAGATCACTAACTGTGTTCATTCAGAAAAGAAGGGGGTCTTTTAATTCAATATTTACCAGCCCCTTGCCCGCTGGCAGCACTGCAGGGGGAGACAGTAAGCTGGCGGAATATCTGCCGCACGGGATGATTAGCATAGCTCCCAACTGTCCTTGACTTGGAGGGACTGTCCCTAATTTGGATTTTGTCCCTGATGTCCCTCTGTCCCTCTTTCCTCCTCATCTGTCCCTCATTTTGGTCAGATCTATATAGATGTATATAAAATGCATGTTTTATCTTTCAAAAAGTCTTTCCCAGTGCTAAACCTTTCATCAAAATTCTAAATTGCTGCATTTGTAAATCTTAAAAGCCAATATAAAGGAATAGTAGTGGTAAAAGCCCTTGTGGATTTAATTAACCTTTTTATCAGTTAAGTCTCCTTTAAGTGGGTTTTGGCAGGGGGCGTGTCCTATACCTATATACGTTTGCTAGTAGGTGTCCCTCATTCCCATCTCAAAATTTTGGGAGGTATGGATTAGGGTGTGCCAAGGCACATCCGGCACACCCTGTGCGCACACCTATGGTTGTGAGCCAAGCCTCAATACAGTGTAACAAATGTATTGTTTTATTGTATTTATTATTTCATTCATATGTAGATCCTAGGTGTGACTTTTCATCTGCATATCACATCAATTATGGCTTGTTTACACCAATTTCGCCCTCTGAAGAGTGATACGCAGCAGAAATTTTTTCAGAGGCTTTTGACAGGCAGTGAGGAGGCATTATGTCACCTCCTAACTGCCTGTTTTAACCCCTAAAACCTGCATTACCGCACTGCAGTAGTATGCTTTGCACGGCAGGGGGATAACCTTTGCTGCGACACAATGCATGTGTACATCTCCTCTTGCTGCCTGTGCAGCTTAAGGGGAGGGCGGTTTGAGGTGAGGGAAAAATACAGCTGAACCGTGTGTTTTTACCACCCCCCAATCACAAGTGTAAACATAGTCTTGTAGAGACCTTATAATAACAAACTCTTTTACACAAGCGGGTGGGGGGGGAGGGGGGGGCAGAAAAAAACAGGAAGCTAAGCCACAGTTCTACCGCAGCCCCCCCCCCCCCGGCCACCTGACAGAGCTGTACACATACCATGGCTGCAATGGTTAACTTCACAGCCACAGCATTTTTAACTCAGGCTGCAGGGTTTGACGGGCAGCACTGCCTATCGGACCCGTCCAAAGAGATCAATAGGGCCGCACCGCAAACCAAACGATTGAATTGCTGTTGTGGCGTGTTCCCAAAATGTAAAATTGCAATTACAATAAAAAATAAAATAAAAAATTAAACAATTAAATGCAATAAAAAAAAAAAAAAAAAAAAAAAAAAAAAAACAGGAATCAGGAGGTGGCAGTAGCGCCTTCTCAATGCCTGTCAGCCGCTACTATACGGTCTTCTCTGAAAAGCGATCCACTACAAATTGCTTTTCAGAGGGTGGTACACTTTACTGCCAGTGTGAATGAGTGCTAATTTTTTTTTTCTCAATAAAACTCTTAATTAAACCCTAAACTATTATTTTCTCCAGGGGGGGGGGGGGGGTATTTCTATTGTCTTTACCTTTATTTTTATATTTACTTTTCATTCTTTTTTATTTTCTCAGTCTTGCATGAAAAGAAAAAAAGGAAATGCCCAAAATTAAAATAAAAAAAGCCTTTTCATTTGCAAATAACTTTGCCATGCTTTGTACCAGAAACATCATTTTAGTGTTATTGTAAACTAATTAATATCTTGGAATTTATCCTATTTATTTATTTATAAAACTACTTTTTTTTAAATAAAAAATATCAATTATATTTTTTATTTTTTTTCTACTTTCTAAAGTTTGCGTGTAAAATAAAATAATTTTTGATTAGAAAAGTTTGTCCCCCCCCCATAATAAAATGTTTATATTATACAGTATATATATATTTTTTTATCTTAAAAAATGACAAAGTTATCATCAAATAAACAGGCCTATAGTGGAATGTAAAAATGACTGTGGCCCATAATGGGCACACAGGTATGAGAGCTGAAGTGGTTTAAAGGGAACTCATTATTTCAGTATACAGTGCCTTGCGAAAGTATTCGGCCCCCTTGAACTTTTCAACCTTTTGCCACATTTCAGGCTTCAAACATAAAGATATAAAATTTTTATTTTTTGTGAAGAATCACCAACAAGTGGGACACAATTGTGAAGTGGAACGAAATCTATTGGATTGTTGAAACTTTTTTAACTAATAAAAAAATGAAAAGTGGGGCGTGCAAAATTATTCGGCCCCCTTGCGTTAATACTTTGTAGAGCCACCTTTTGCTGCGATTACAGCTGCAAGTCGCTTGGGTTATGTCTCTATCAGTTTTGCACATCGAGAGACTGAAATTCTTGCCCATTCTTCCTTGCAAAACAGCTCGAGCTCAGTGAGGTTGGATGGAGAGCGTTTGTGAACAGCAGTTTTCAGCTCTTTCCACAGATTCTCGATTGGATTCAGGTCTGGACTTTGACTTGGCCATTCTAACACCTGGATACGTTTATTTGTGAACCATTCCTTTGTAGATTTTGCTGTATGTTTGGGATCATTGTCTTGTTGGAAGATAAATCTCCGTCCCAGTTTCAGGTCTTTTGCAGACTCCAACAGGTTTTCATCCAGAATGGTCCTGTATTTGGCTGCATCCATCTTCCCCTCAATTTTAACCATCTTCCCTGTCCCTGCTGAAGAAAAGCAGGCCCAAACCATGATGCTGCCACCACCATGTTTCACGGTGGGGATGGTGTGTTGAGTGTGATGAGCTGTGTTGCTTTTTACACCAAACATATCGTTTTGCATTGTGGCCAAAAAGTTAGATTTTGGTTTCATCGGACCAGAGCACCTTCTTCCACATGTTTGGTGTCTCTCCCAGGTGGCTTGTGGCAAACTTTAGACGAGACTTTTTATGGATATCTTTGAGAAATGGCTTTCTTCTTGCCACTCTTCCATAAAGGTCAGATTTGTGCAGTGTACGACTGATTGTTGTCCTATGGACAGACTCTCCCACCTCAGCTGTAGTTCTCTGCAGTTCATCCAGAGTGATCATGGGCCTCTTGGCTGCATCTCTGATCAGTCTTCTCCTTGTCTGAGCTGAAAGTTTAGAGGGACAGCCAGGTCTTGGTAGATTTGCAGTGGTCTGATACTCCTTCCATTTCAAAATGATCGCTTGCACAGTGCTCCTTGGGATGTTTAAAGCTTGGGAAATCTTTTTGTATCCAAATCTGGCTTTAAACTTCTCCACAACAGTATTACGGACCTGCCTGGTGTGTTCCTTGGTCTTCATGATGCTCTCTGCGCTTTCAACAGAACCCTGAGACTATCACAGAGCAGGTGCATTTATACAGAGACTTGATTACACACAGGTGGATTCTATTTATCACCATCAGTCATTTAGGACAACATTGGATCATTCAGAGATCCTCGCTGAACTTCTGGAGTGATTTTGCTGCACTGAAAGTAAAGGGGCCGAATAATTTTGCACGCACCACTTTTCAGTTTTTTATTTGCTAAAAAAGTTTAAAATATACAATAGATTTTGTTCCACTTCACAATTGTGTCCCACTTGTTGGTGATTCTTCACAAAAAATTAAAATTTTATATCTTTATGTTTGAAGCCTGAAATGTGGCAAAAGGTTGAAAAGTTCAAGGGGGCCGAATACTTTTGCAAGGCACTGTATATGTCATTATTTTGCATACCCCCAGGGCTGTGGTTCTCAAGCTGTAGGCTGTGGATCTCTGATGCCCCATGAGATCCCTAACCTCCGCTCCATGCTCTGATGTAGGACATGCAGTAGGAGGTGGTGGGTGCAGTCGTCTGCCGCTACGTCTTCCTTCTTCCCTGGCAGGACTAAATATAGTGCCGTGCTGAGCTCTGCTAAACTTGATATTATAGAGAATGCCAGTGGGGAAAAGCCTTTGTCTCAGTGTAACACTCCATTGTCAGTAAGTAGGGTGCTTTCATCATCACAAATATAGCATCTGGTTAACCCTAAGGGGTCTGTTTATCAAAAAAAAAAAAATTGCTGTGCGAATGTCTCAATTACTTGCACAGCCGTCACAAATAACCTCCGTAATACGTTTATTTTTCAATGATGGTCTGTGTCATCTAGTGGACATAATGCGGTACTTTCCTGATTGTGGTATTTCAGTAAAATACTGCCTTACGGCCACTAGGTGGAGCTGTAAACATATTACACACATGACACATGATTTACTCATGACAGCTATGCAAATGCTTAAGACATTTGCAAAGCTGATCCCTAAGAGCCAGTTCACACGGAGGCGACTTGTCAGGCGACCTAGCTGCCTGACAAGTCGCCTCCTGTTCTGTACAATGGAACCGTTCTAATCGGAGCGACGCAAGTCGCTCCGACTTAGAAAAAGGTTCCTGTATTACTTTGGGGGCGACTTCAGGCGACTTGCATAGACTTCTATAGAGAAGTCGTTTTGCAAGTCGCCGTGGCAGTCGTGTGCAGGTCGCCTCGGTGAGGCGACCTGCAAGTCGTGCCGCTTCTAGTGTGAACCGGCACTAGGTGCCTACAGATTGGATGGCCATCAGCAATACATGCCATCATCCAGTGGCTGAATGATTATTTTAACGAGTGATCGTTGTAAAAACATTTGTAGTGTGAGCCATAGAGAACCTGGCTTTGTTACAGGTATGAGTAATGGGTAACACCCCCCCCCTCCACAACCGCCGCCACCCATAGTGGTTCTCGGCCACTCCTGTTTCTCTGGGGTGGGGGTGCACTATTAACAGGCCAGACAGTGAGATCAGAGGTCATCAGGGAATATATATTCATCATTCTCCTCTGCGACTAGTGAACCCAAAAGCAATATGTATTATGTTACTATCAGGTTCATTCATGGCTACTGTAGCTCAGGATGGAGCTAATCAAGCACATTCTGTGCTTGATTAGCTGCTTGGAGAGCAGAGGAGACATTGGGGGTCTAATAGACTATTTATGTCCTGATAAAGAGTACCTTTCATCCATGCCCGCAATCACATAGGGAACTTAGCAAAAAAAAAAAGTTAAAACACCTCCCCACCCCCATGCACATAGGTCCTGCGAGTGTAATGGAATGTCCCACACTCCGCTTGAGTGCTTCCATCATATACCGTTTCCTCCAGTCTAAATATAGATATTAGATATTATAGCCGCATATTACAACCAAGAACTAGGCAGGACTCATTTGGCTGCAAAGCTGGAACTGTTTATTTGAACAAGAATACAGGCTTTTATACACTTGAGAAGGAGGTTCCCCCTCCTGATCATATTACCCTAACAATACAAACTGTAACCAGAATCATAAATTAACACAAGCTAATTATCTGGTCATTTAACCAGCTTAGGTGACTCAGAGTTCTGACCTTTCAGGTCAGACTTGCCGTCTTCTAGCTCAGAAGGCACAATACATATTATCATAAGTATAAACACAGAACACCTTCACACAATAGCAGGAGCCCCCAGTAGCAAACCTGCAAGCTCCTTTATTAGACCGGCTCAAACATTGAAGACCATGAAATCCATATCTAAGCAATGCTTTGATCAATCAGAGATTGCAGGCGGCATGGCAACAGTCTACAAAACTCTTATGCCCCGTACACACGGTCAGATTTTCCGACGGAAAATGTGTGATAGGACCTTGTTGTCTGAAATTCCGACCGTGTGTGGGCTCCATCACACATTTTCCATCAGATTTTCCGACACACAAAGTTTGAGAGCTGGCTATAAAATTTTCCGACATCAAAATCCGTTGTCGGAAATTCAGATCGTGTGTATACAAATCCGACGGACAAAGTGCCAAGCATGCTCAGAAAAATTAAAGAGATGAAAGCTATTGGCCACTGCCCCGTTTATAGTCCCGACGTGCGTGTTTTACGTCACCGCGTTTAGAACAATCGGATTTTCCGACAACTTTGTGTGACCGTGTGTATGCAAGACAAGTTTGAGCCAACATCCGTCGGAAAAAATCCTAGAATTTTGTTGTCGGAATGTCCGATCAATGTCCGACCGTGTGTACGGGGCATTACAACCTTCCATCATTTTCTCAGTCACCCTGTGTCCCTAATAGACACAGGGTAACTTAGACATAGGAGGTGCATGGGGAGCTGAAACAAGGGTTTCCCAACCTCTCCAAGGGATTCTGGGTTCCCTGTGCCCCCTGACCAAAGTGACTCCACCACCGACCCCCCCCCCCCCCCCCCCGCCCCCATGCACATAGGTCCTACAGGTATATGTAAACAGCAATTGCATCACACATGTGAGGTATTGCCATGAATGTAAGAGCAATAGTTCCAGGGTGATAATTCATGGTTGATTTTGAACTGATAACCTGTAAAGGCGTTTAAAGCATTATTAAACCCAAACCCACACATGTATTATTTTGCAGCTTACCAATCATTAGATGTGGTGGCTGCATTCATTTTATTTTTTAGGCTTTTTTTAACCTCTGTTTTCACCTGTTTATCTGGCCAGTAATACACCTCCTGTATTAGAGTGCCCACTTTCTGGAGGAATGAGCACAGGAGGCACAGCAGGCAGCAGCATTGTTAGTCGGGGGGGGGGGGGGGGGGGTGTTAGATGTTGATACATTCCGCTGGAGAGCTCAGGCAGGATCTTCAGGTAATTATAAATGAAAGAAAGTCAAAAAAAAGAAATAAATGTAGCCATCACATCCACTTTAAAATGTCACCTTTTATACATGTTATCCAACCAGTACAGGGGCTTTTGGAGAGGACTGCAGGGTGGCCTCTTGCCTACTGGCTATGGGCCTTGGCTTTTAAGGGAGCACTACTCTTTGGGAGGTGTGAGTTTGGGGGACCCTTGGAGTGGTCTTGATTCGGATTCAAGACCATGTCATCCCAAAAAACACGGACTCTGGGAAATGGAGAACCCAGATACGTATTTGGGGCCTCTATGCCCAAACCCCCAATGACTGCTTTAGACTGTGAAACTCACAGCAGATGTTACTATGACCAGCTTAAAGCAGCCTGATACTGGGGTCTAGGGATGGGCCAAACGGACCCTGTTCGGTTCGCACCAGAACTTCAGAACACCGTTAAAGTTCGGACCCGAATAACGAACCTCATTAAAGTCAATGGGACCCGAACATCAAAAATCAAAAGTGCCCATTTTGAAGGCTTATATGCAAGTAATTTGGCATACAATGGTTATAGGAGTCAGAGTCCTGCCCTGGGGGACATGTATCAATAAAAAAAAAAAGTTTGTGAAAAACATAATTTTTAAATGAGCAGTGATTTTTTTGATTTTTTAAAGTGAAAGCCTAAAAATAAAAAAATCCTTCAAATATAGTGCCTGGGGGGTCCCCTTAGTCTACCTGTAAAGTGGCAGATCTGTACCATGTCTAGAATCTGCTGCATCAATAATTGCATTTATAAAGCCAAACAAAAATATGAAATTTTCCCTGCAAGCTCCTTTATTTTGCTCAGCAACAGCTGGGGAACCAGTGTGTATGATGAGGCCACAATGTAGTGCACTGGGAACAAGATTAGCACCTGTCAATGGTATACAACTGTCAAACAGGTGCAACAGAAATTGGTCTTTGGGTGTCGGTGGCACCTTCCCACCGTAACCCTATAGAGGTACTCTTGGTGAAAGCAAGAATTGGCCTTGCTGTAAATAATTGCAATGATATGCACCTGTCAAACAGGTGCTGAAAAATCAGTCTTTGAGTGTTATTGTGCCCATGAAACCTATACCAAAAACATTCTTCTTGATGAAATGATTGAACACCCTCAAAGCTAGGCAGCCTCAAAGTCCTGCAGAGATACCACATCCCAAAAAGACTTAATCAGTGACATCGGCATCAGGGGCTTCATAGCTGGTAATCCAGGACTGATTAATTTTTATAAATGTCAAACGGTCCACAGAGTCTGTGGACAGATGTGTTCTATGATCAGTAATGAAACCTCCTGCAGCACCGAATGCCCGTTCTGAGAGCACGCTGGATGCAGGGCAGCCCAACAACTCAATAGCATACTGGGCAAGTTCTGACCAGTGGTCTATTCTCATGACCCAGTAAGTCAGTGGATCGTCAGCTGGAAAGCTCTCCATCTCTGTTTTGGCCCCGAGGTAATCGTCCACCATGTGATGTAGACGCTGCCAATGGGATGTGGAAGCTGACAGCCCTGGGTGGCGAGTACTAAAATAAATCCGAAATGCCTCACTTAGGCGGAAGCCTTCTCCAACGCTCCTCTCTTGACCAACAGAAGACTCAAAACAACATTTTCCACGACACTGTAACCTACTGGAGTCAGGAAAAACGTTCAATAAAATCCTCTTTAATGTGTCCTCAAGGGATTTTATCTTCTGCACTCTCCTTTATGCCACATATTCTTGGGTCCTTTCGCAGGCTTTGAAGCATTAAGGTTGCCCATGCGCCTCAAATTTGCTGAGGCTTGAGAAGCAGACTCCTCGGGGTCACTCAGGATGACAGCATCTGGAACTTCCTCCTCCCAGCCACGTACTACTCAGGGGCCGATCCAGAGGCTAGTCTCGGGAGGGGCAATTTGTCGGGGAAACGGCTGGTGTTGGCGCTTCAATCATCACGGCACCCGCAGGATGATTGAAGCGCATTATTTCTATTATTACATTGTTATAAAAAATAAAATAGTTCAACTCACCATAATGCAGAATCAGTGGGAGCCCTGAGCGTGTCACTTGCCACCGTCGCCTGCCACCAGATGCAGATTGTCACTTGCCACATCACCTGCCACACGTTGAGGATTGTCACTTGCCACGTCGCCTGCCACCAGATGCAGATTGTCACTTGCCACATCACCTGCCACACGTTGAGGATTGTCACTTGCCACGTCGCCTGCCACCAGATGCAGATTGTCACTTGCCATGTTGCCTGTCACCAGATGCGGATTGTCACTTGCCACGTCACCTGTCACCGGATGTGGATTGCCACTTGCCACGTCGCCTGTCACCAGATGCAGATTGTGACTTGCCAAGTCACCTGCCACACATTGCGGATTGTCACTTACCACGTCACCTGCCACACGTTGTGGATTGTCACTTGCCACGTCATGGATTGTCACTTGCCACGTCACCTGTCACCAGATGCAGATCATCACTTGCCACGTCACCTGCCACACGTTGAGGATTGTCACTTGCCACGTCACCTGTCACCAGATGCAGATCATCACTTGCCACGTCACCTGTCACCAGATGCAGATCATCACCTGCCAGCGGTTACGGATTGTCACTTGCTACGTCACGGATTGTCACTTGGCACGTCACCTAACACATGTTGCGGATTGTCACTTTCCTGTGTCCCAGAGTCAGGCAGCAGATTATCAGTCAGGCAGCAGAGAGATGATGTCATCTCTCTGCTTCCCGCAGCTGCCTGCACAGTGAGGGCAGAACTGTACTGCAAGGATTCAGGGCGGGCGCCGGGCAGTGAGAGATGTCATCTCACTGCTCCCCCGCCCACAGCTCCCTCATTGGCCAGCCGTCTGCTCACCCACGAGCCGCCCAGCTGTTCGTCTGCTCTCTCACGTACCGAGCCGCCTGACAGCCTCTGGAGCCGCCCGCTCTCTAACCCGCAGAGCCGCCCGGGTAGCCGCCCGCTCTCTAACATGCGGAGCCGCCCGTGAAGCCGCCCGCTCTGTCACCTGTGGAGCCATCCGCAGAGCCACCAGGGAAGCCGCCCGCTCTGTCACCTGTGGAGCCATCCGCAGAGCCGCCCGGGAAGCCGCCCGCTCTCTCACCTGCATTCTCGGGGGGGGGGGGCGATTGCCACATTGCCCCCCCCTGGATCCGCCCCTGGTACTACTCCCAAGGGTCCTGGGGTTAGAAAACCATTGTTTACAGATTAATGCATGTCTTCCTCTTCTTCAAAGCCTATGAAAGTTCCAGAATCCTCCTCCTTATCCTCCCCCCCTCTCCCCCTGTGTGTTCTGTGGCGTAGGAATGATGGGGTCTGGATAAAGTGGGTATTGAGAGGAAAGGAAGTCCTCCTTTTCCTCCTGCTGCTCTGCCTCCAGTGCCCTGTCCATAATGCCACGCAAAGTCTGCTCCAGCAGGAACACAACAGGGATTGTCTGCTCTAGCAGGAACACAACAGGGATTGTGTCACTGATGCATGCACTGTCACAGCTCACCATCCTTGTGGCCTCCTCAAATGGTGACAATACAGTGTATGCATCCTTAATGATCAGCCATTGGCGTGGGAAAAAAAAGCTGAGGCGGCCTGAGCCTGTAGTCGTGCAGTATTTGCACAGGTACTTGTTGACGTCGCTCTGCTACATGTATAGCCTCTGCAGCATTGCCAAAGCCGAGTTCCACCTGGTGGGCATGTCACAAATCAGGTGGTTTATGGGCAGGAGGATTTTCCCGCTGAATTTCAGCCAACTGAGCACTGGTGGTGTATGACTGCCTGAAATGGCTACAGACGCTTCTGGCCAGCTTTAGCACATCTTGCAACCCTCGGTACGTATTTACGAAATGCTGCACCACCAAATTGAGGACATGTGCCAGGCATGGCACATGTGTCAGCTTTCCCTGTCTAAGGGCGGACAGGAGGTTTGAGCCATTATTGCACACCACCATTCCTGGCTCCAGCTGGCGTGGTGTGAACCACCTCTGGGCCTCTCCCTGCAGAGCTGCAAGAATCTTTGCTCTGGTGTGGTTCCTGTCTGAGGCCTTCCCCTTATAACAGTGGTCAAAGAGTGTTGCCAACCAGTAATCATCCTTCTTCTTTATGCCACGTATTCTTGGGTCCTTTCGCAGACTTTGAAGCATGAGGTTGCCCAAGCACCTCAAATTTGCTGAGGCTTGAGAAGCAGACTCCTCGGGGTCACTCAGGATGACAGCATCTGGAACTTCCTCCTCCCAACCACGTACTACTCCCAAGGGTCCTGGGGATAGAAAGCCATCGCTTTCAGATTAACGCATGTCTTCCTGTTCATTCGAAGCCTATGAAAGTTCCAGAATCCTCCTCCTCATCCTCCTCCCCTCTCTCCTCCTGTGTGTTCTGAGACATAGGAATGATGGTGTCTGGATAAAGTGGGCCTTGAGAGGAAATGAAGTCCTCCTCTTCCTCCTGTTGCTCTGCCTCCAGTGCCCTGTCCATAATGCCACGCAGAGTCTGCTCCAGCAGGAACACAAAAGGGATTGTGTCACTGATGCATGAACTGTCACCGCTCACTATCCTTGTGACCTCCTCAAATGGTGACAATACAGTGCATGCATTCTTAATGTTCAGCCATTGATGTGGGGAAAAAAAGCTGAGGTGGCCTGAGCCTGTAGTCGTGCCGTATTAGCAGAGGTACTTGTTGACGGCCCTCTGCTGCATGTATAGCCGCTGCAGCAGTGCCAAAGTTGAGTTCCACCTGGTGGGCATGTCACAAATCAAGTGGTTTATGGGCAGGTGGATTTCCTGCTGAATTTCAGCCAACTGAGCACTGGGGGTGTATGACCGCCTGAAATGGCTACAGACTCTTCTGGCCAGCTTTAGCACATCTTGCCCTCGGTACGTATTTACGAAATGCTGCACCACCAAATTGAGGACATGTGCCAGGCATGGCACATGTGTCAACTTTCCCTGTCTAAGGGCGGACAGGAGGTTTGAGCCATTATCCCACACCACCATTCCTGGCTCCAGCTGGCATGGTGTGAACCAACTCTGGGCCTCTCCCTGCAGAGCTGCAAGAATCTCTGTTCCGGTGTGGTTTCTGCCCCCTAAACACACCAGCTGAAGCACTGCATGGCACCTTTTAGCCTGACTTTGGGAATAGCCCTTTGAACGCTTAGGGGGTACCTGATGTTCATAGGACAATTCTGCAGAGGAGGGCATGGAGGTGGTAGAGGAGAAGGGGGTAGAGCTCACAGGTCTGGCATCACCACCAGCTGTATGGAGACGTGGGGGCACAATAAGCTGCAGCACCGAGCCCTGTCCTGCATCCTTTCGAGTTGCAAGCATCGTTACCCAGTGTGCTGTGAACGAAATATATCGTCCCTGTCCATGCTTGCTGGACCACGTGTCAGAAGTAAGGTGGATTTTACGGCTGACTGCCTTGCCCAATGATTCCAGAGCATTCCCTTCCACGTGATGGTAGAGAGATGGAACGGCCTTATGTGAATAGTAGTAGGAACTGGGAACCTGCCATTGTGGTACAGCACATTATGCAAATTCATGGAAGGGGGCAGAATCCACCAGGCTGAAAGGCAGAAGTTGGAGAGCCAACAGCTTTGACAAGCTTGCATTCAAGCGCTGGGCATGTGGGTGGCAGGGACTGTATTTTTTTTTCCGATGCAGCAGATGGGGCAGAGAAATTTGCCGGAAACAGTCTACAGCTGGTGGTGTGCTGCTGGCAGGTGTGATGCTAGGACCTGGGACACCCTGTGCTATACCATCATCCCTGTCACTGGAGGCTGCTGAGAGGTAATAACTCGGTATAGCAGGGGCAGACTGAAGTTGGTAAGGAGGAGGAGGAGGAGGGACAGATTTGTGCCCCTTTTGTGTGGCTTTTAGGTGCTCTTGCCAACGGGCTGAGTGGTTGGACGTTAAATGCCTTATTAAGCATGTGGTACCCAAATGGTTGGTGTTTTTGCCACGTTTGATGTGCCTGAGAAACAGTTTGCAGATAGTAACAGTGCAATCTGCTGCAGATGTGCTGAAAAAGGACCAGACAGGTGAACTTTGGGGAGTGGGCCGGGAGATAACAGCTGCAGAATGTGATGGAATAGGGTGGCTGCGCTCTACTCTTTCTTGATGTCGGCCTCCTTGGGGTTGTGCCGCCTCACCTTCAGTTTCCTCCTCTGCTCTATCTGGCACCCAAGTCGCATCAGTGACCTCATCATTATCATCTCCATCTCCTCCATCTTCTTAATTACCACTGGAGACAACTTGGTAATACGCTGCGGCTTGGGGAACATGAATGCCAATTTGTCTACCAGTGTTCCTCCCTCTCTCTAGGCTCATGTTCCTGTCATCCTCAACCTCGGAACCAACATATGAATCCAGTAATGGCTGGGCATCATCAAGGAGCAAGTGGCTGATGCTGTGGTCAAATATCTCAGCTGACTCCTCAATGGCTTATGTTGGGGCTATGGCAGGAATAGATGTGGACAAGGAGGCAGGTTTATCCACTCTGGTAACTGCAGGGGACTGCACACTTGTCTCTGCTTGCGTGACAGAGGATGAGGAGGATGAGGGAGGTTAAGTAAGCCAGACCACCACCTCCTCTGCATGCTGTGGCTTGATAGCATGGGCAAACTCACTAAATAGAGGAAATGATGCCCTGCCTGAGGACTGACCACCACGTCCTTCTTTGCCTGTGGACACATTTGTTGCTGGCCCCCTTACAGTGCAAGGGAACATCTGCCTCTCCTTGTCCTCCCAGACATTATTGGGAGGGAGGGGGAGGTGCTTATAAGCAAATGTAAAGAAGAAGTTGAAATCTGTACGTAGATGCACTTTAATCAATGTAAAGAGGTGTTTGGTGCAGTTTAATTTGAGTACTCACACTACACAGACACACTCCATGGATACACTATAATATACTGCAATATAATGCGCCAAACGTACAGAACTATATGGCGTTAAACTGGCAGTAATGCACACAGAACTATATGTCATTAAACAGGCAGTAATGCACACAGAAGTAAATGGCGTTAAACTGGCAGTAAAGCACAAAACTATATGGCGCTAAACTGGCAGTAATGCACACAGAACTATATGGCGTTAAACTGGCAGTAACGCAGACAGAAGTAAATAGTGTTAAACTGGCAGTAACGCACAAAACTATATGGCGATAAACTAGGAGTAATGCATACAGAACTATATGGCGTTAAACTGGCAGTAACGCACACAGAACAATATGGCGTTAAACTGGCAGTAACGCACACACAGAAGTAAATGGCGTTAAACTGGCAGTAACGCACAAAACTATATGGCGTTAAACTGGCAGTAATGTACACAGAACTATATGGCGTTAAACTGGCAGTAACGCACACAGAACTATATGACATTAAACTGGCAGTAACGCACACACAACTATATGGCGTTAAACTGGCAGTAACGCACACAGAAGTAAATGGCGTTAAACTGGCAGTAACGCAATCAAATAGACGGTGTTCAACCGTCACTACACTGACGCTATCTGAACTGTCCCTACTCTACACTAATGTAAAGATTACTGACACGGTCTCACTACACTACACTGAAACTATCTAGCTGCACACTATGCAAATCTGGTCCTCCTCACTACACTCACACTATCCCTAGACTGACACTAAACTAATATTCCACACTGACAATTGAAGCAACATAGCACAGTATAGCACACTAACTAACTGATAGCACTGAACAGAGCCCTGTTCTATCTCTCTCCACGCCGAAATCACACTGAAAATGGCTGCCATTAAAAGAATACTTTTAAATACTTTTATACTGTGGGGCAGGAATGAGCCATGATTGGATAAAGTCATGATGACAGTGTCCAATCATGACTCTGACAGTTCTCTGTGCCCTGATTGGCTGAAGCTTTCACTGCTTCAGCCAATCAGGGCTTGCAATGCACTGTTCAGCGCCACAATGCTTTGTGGTCGGTTCAGAGGGCTGAACAAATGAACAAACGACCCGTTTGTTCCGCTACTCGCAGAACGCCTGAACAGCGAAAGTTTGGCTCGAACTTATGCTCGGGCCGAACCATTCGCTCATCCCCACTGGGGTCTCCTGCTATAATCTGTTTATTAACCACTTCAATACAGGGCATTTTCACCCCCTTCCTGCCCAGACCAATTTTCAGCGCTGTTGCACTTTAAATGACAATTGCGCAATCATGCAACACTGTACCCATATTAAATTTTGATAATCTTTTTCTCCACAAATAGAGCTTTCTTTTGGTGGTATGTGATCACCTCTGTAGTTTTTTGACAAGAGCGACGTTTTTTAAAAAAACACAATGTTTTTTACTTTTTGCTATAAAAAATATCCTATTAAAAAAAAACAAAAACAATTTTTTTCCTCAGTTTAGGCCAATATTTATTCTTCTACATATTTTTGGTAATAAAATCGCAATAAGCGTATATGTATTGGTTTACTCAAAAGTTATAGCGTCTACAAAATAGGGGATATATTTATTGGATTTTTATTGTTATTTTTTTTTACTAGTAATGGCGGTGATCTGCAATTTTTATCGTGACTGCGGACACTTCGGACACTTTTGACACTATTTTGGGACCATTCACATTTATACAGTGATCAGAGCTATAAAAATGCACTGATTACTGTGTAAATGTGACTGGCAGGGAAGGGGTTAACACTAGGGGGCGAGGAAGGGGTTAAATGTGTATCCTAGGGAGTGATTCTAACTGTAGGGAGAGGGGACTCACAAGGGGAGGAGACCGAACGATGTTTCTCTGTACTGGGAACACACCATCGGTCTCCTCTCCTCTGACAGGACATGGATCTGTGTGTTTATACACACAGATCCACAGTCCTGCTGTGTTTGCGGGTGCCCGGTGGTTATCGCGGCCGCCCCTACAGGCTCAGGAAGTAAAAGACGTCATATGACGGCGGTCCGGAGGGACAGAGGGTTCCTGCCGCCGTCATATCACTATGCGCGGTAGGGAAGTGGTTAAGATGTTATGTGTTTATTAAGTATGTCTCTCCCATTGTGCGCCTCCTATGTGTGCATCCCCATTGTTAATTGAGTCACCTATTGTTTCTGTCTGTCTGATCATCTCTTGGAGATGTGATTAATATTGTGACCACTTTACCTTGTTATGGAACTATTGTGGGATGTTATGTTTTATGCTTATGATAATGTGTAATATACTTTGTCTCATAGACTGTTGTAGACTGTTCCTTGATAGTCTGAGATGAGTTGGGATCCCCAGTTAATCAAAGAATGGTCTGAGCACCTAGACTTGTTTAACTGACAAGTTGTTAAAGAGGAGTTCTGCCCCCCCCCATGAAAAAATTAAAAGTAAGCAGCTACAAATACTGTAGCTGCTGACTTTTAATATTAGGACACTTACCTGTCCAGGGTTCCCGTGATGTCAGCACCCCAGCCGGTTTTCGGATCGGTTCAAGGGTGGTGCCGCCGCCATTCATGGTAAGGGAAACCGGCAGTTTTTGCTTCACAGCTTCACAGCTTTTGGCTTCACAGCTGGTTCCCTGCTGTGCTTGCGCGAAACGCGCTGCGCTTTCTAACTGGCCCGGCGGTGCAGTCTCCCAGAATTAGGGAAGGGTACCTGTCAAAAACATAACAAATAACGAATAAATATTTGTTATTGCCACACTGATCCTCCTCCTGGCCAATCAGGAAGCGAGTCTGAGACCCGTCACCCGATCGGCTGAAAGGACAGGCGATCCTATTGGATGCCTAGCAGGAGGAGAGAATAGACGCATGGCGGAAGCCCCAGTGATCTAGGAGAGGACACAGGAGCCGCTGTCTGACGTCCCGTCACCCGCCACCTAGATGGGGTAAGTACTGGACAGACCGGCAGACAGCGAGCGGTCGGAGGGGTTTTGGTTAAGTGCCACCAGCCACCCGGGGGGGGGGGGGGGTGTAGTGTTAAAACACCCAAGCTGGGTCCTGGACGGTTCTGCATATGCAATGTCGTTTTTTTGCCATTTCTGGGGCTCGCGCAATTTTGAGTCTTGACATGTTTGGTATATATTTATTCGACACAACCTCATCTTTTATATTTTACCAAAAAATTGAGTATTATATTGTGTTTATTTATATTTCATATGATGTGACGGGCGGCACAGTGGTGTAGTGGGTGGCACTCTCCCCTAGCAGTAAAAAGGGTCGCTGGTTTTAATCCCAACAACACTACCTACCTGGAGTTTGTATGTTCTCCCTGTGCCTGCGTGGGTTTCCTCTAGGTATTCTGGCTTCCTCCCACACTCCAAAGACATGCCGGTAGGTTAATTTGGTTCTGTCTAAATTGGCCCTCGTATATGAATGTGAGTTAGGGACATTATTAGATTGTAAGCTTCTTGAGGGTAGGTACAGATGTGAATATACAATGTATATGTAAAGCGCTGATGGTTGGAAATTGATGGTGCTATATAAGTACCTTAAATAATAATATTTATAACATTTTTTTTATTCTGTGTTTATTATTTATATGATATATTATACTATATTATATTTATACATTTTTTATTGCAAAAACTAATTTTATTGTATTTTTTCCTGAAAATATGCGCAAATATGCTGCGCAAATATTGTGTGACATAAATTTTTTTACCGGCCACCACTTTATCCTACAGGGACTCTGTTTGGGGGTTCTAAGTAATTTTCTAGTAAAACAATGCTGATTTTAACGTGTGTGAGAAATAAAAAAAATGTAAAAAAAGAATAGGTGGTTGAGTAGGAAAGCTGGCTTTGTAAGCGGATAGCTGTAGACAGCACTTGGGTGAGTTTGCAAGAAGAAATGGCACCAAGCTGAGTATCATCAGTGTGGTGCCATTCAAGAGCGGTGAGTAGGCGGGGCAGTGACACGGAGTCCATAGTATTTCTGGTTTTAGAAAGTGTGGTCCCTTTCTCCATCTGAGCAGCCGCACAGCAGTGGAGGGAAGATAAGAAGAGAATATATGGTCTACCAGGTAGTGTAGAAACATTCCTCTATGTGCGTTTAGCTCTTTGCCTGCAGTTGCCCTTTCGCAGGATAAGTACAGGCTGCGCTTAAGTAAGCCAGAGTAGAATCTGTCGGCGAGCCAGAATCCGTCTCCCAGAATCCTCGGAGCGGTGGCATTTATTTTGGATTGATGCATCTCTTCAGCTGCCTGCATGGCAATGTGTCGTTTTTAGCTGTTTTCTCATTAGTCCACTCTGTCAAGTAAAGTGCAGCGTGCCTGGCTGCCGCGCATTTATTTTTCCGCCTCTGTCTCGCGGAAACAAGCGACCTAACATTTTAGCTCTGACACCGAAATTACACAGTAGTTCACAAATGCGACGCATCATGCAGTTCCCCCTCTCCGCTCTCACCCAGCCTGACAGGCCACTACTTGTGTGGATTAATGCTATTAACTCCTTCCACCCGGGCGGGATAGGGATGCATTTCCCGGAAATACAGGAGGTGCTGTTGGCGATGTTTTTTTTTTTTAAAGTGGACCTTTTGGTAACTTTAGACAACTATAGTACGTGAAACCATTTCTATGATATCATACAGCAAAAGCCTTTAAATAAAAGCCAACTGACATTGCCTTGGCTCTGATGATGTCGTCAGTCTGCCGCAGGCAGGAGGAAGCATTTCCTCAGTCTCCTCTCCCCCTAGTGATCAGACTGCAACTTTGTAATTGTAACATTGCCACAGCCAAGAACTGCACAGACACCAGGATTTACATGACTGTCACCTCTGAGCTGGTATCTCAGTCCAGGAAGTGGATGGTGACCCTGGATGATGCCTGAGCAAAGATGGTGCCATCATTTTGAATTGAAAAGCGAATGAAGGTAATGTTGGAAAAAGTGCTGCGATCTCTCTCAAAAAAAAAATCAAACATTTCAATGAATTTTAGGAATGCATTGCAACACACAGCTGCATGCATTCAATACTCAAACCAATGTGCGTGTGTTAGGTGCACATTAATGCACATGTTAATGTGGTGCTAATGAGCCCTAAGTGATTGGGTTTAGGTCTAATTTAACTGCTTCCTTCCTGGCCTATAGTCAAATGACAGCCGCGTGGGAGCTGTGGCACGATCTGTGGCACGATCTGTGTCATTGTACTGGACTGGTCCCGGTATCATGTGGTCACTGTGACCAATCACACCAATCACATGACAGTTGCACACAATGAATGTCTTTCATTCATATACATCTATTATGGACAATTGTGCCATACCTCCCAACTTTCTGAGATGGGAATGAGGGACACCTATTAGCAAAAGCATGTAGGCATAGGACACACCCCCTGTCACGCCCCCTTAAAAGGAGAATTGTACCAAAAAAATGATTGGTTAAACCCACAATTGCTTTTTTAATACTACTATTTCTTTGTATTGGCTTTTGGAATGTACAAAAGCGGCAATTTAGAAATTGGATGAAATGTTTTGCACTAAAAAAAAAAACACGTTTTGGTAGATAAGTAGTGTAATTTTAATGCAATTATACAGATCAGACCAAAATGAGGGACAAATGAGGAGGTAAAAGGCACAGAGGGACATTGTTCTGAATGAGGGACAATCCCACAAAATCAGGGACAATTAGGAGCTATGTTGTGCTGATCTCTGTGATTGATTACGGTGATCACATGCTACAGACAGGGCCAATCACAGTGCATCTGTATCATGTGATAGCTGTGGCCAATCACAGATTTCACAATAGTACACAATGGCAATGAATGGATGCCATTCATAAAATTGATTGCTTATAACAGTGATCATCACTATTATAAGCAATCATAGTGAAAAAAAAAATCTTGATCACCTCCGCAGAGCAGTACAGTGTCTTTATGGTAAGACTGTACTGCTCTGGTCACAGAATGTAAAAAAAAAAATGTAAAAAGAGAAAAAAAAAAAAATGTAATTTTTTTTTAACATACTGTCACCACTGATCACCGGCACACCAGTCATATGATGACGCTGTACTGCACTGGTGACAGTATGTAAAAAAAATTATTATGAAAAAAAAACATTTTTTTAAATTTCTTAATTTTCTAAATAGTTGTTACAAAAATATTACTAAAAAAAAAAACTCACCATACCTCTTACTAAATACCTTGAACTGTCTACTTTCCAAAAGGGGGTCGTATGGCGGGTATTTGTACTGTCCTGGCACTTTAGGGCCCCAAAAAATGAGGTAGGGATCAGCATTGATCGATTTTCAAATACATATATACCATAGTTTTACATGGACTAAATAATATACACCGATTTGGGTTATTTTATACCAAAGAAATGTATCAGAATAAAATGTTTGCCTAAATTCGCGAAGAACGATTATTTATTTGCAATGTTTTATAACAGAAACGAAGAAAAAGGCGTTTTATGGGGTTCTTTTTCAAAATGTTTGGTCTTTTTTCATTTATTTAGCAAAAAAAAAAAAAAAAACCCCCAGTGGTGATTACAAACCACCATAGGCGTGCGCACAGGGTGTGCCGGGTGTGCCCAGGCACACCCTAATCACCCCGTGCACGTTAGTGTTATCGCTCTGTGTAGCAGCAATAACAGGGGAAAGATCTCCCTCTTACCGGCTCTGCCATAAGAGAAGTGTTTATGCTCTTCTCTTTTACTGTGCCAGTAGGCAGATCAATGTGACGGGGTCATATATATGTAGACACCCGCACACACATGTGTGTTTGAGCCTAAGGGTGCACACCCTAATGCAAACCACCAAAGGAAAGCTTTTATCTGTCTAAAAAAATTATAAATATTTGGGTACAGTGTTTCATAACTGAGTAATTGTCATTCAAGGTGCGACAGCGCTGAAATCTGAAAATTGGCCTGGGCAGGAAGGGGTGAAAGTTCCCGGTATTGAAACAAAATACCATTCTGACCGTTCTTTCAGCGAGCAATTTATTGTCTGGGAGAACAAAACATTTGTGTGAGCTGCAATATTTTCCCTCTGCTAGTGGCCCTACATCTCATGCTATAAATGACATCTTATAGAACATAATTGTGTCCACTGGGAGAGGAACGGAGAAACGGCAACTGTGATTTAAATTATATTATTGGATAATCTCAGAAAAAAAATCCCACAAAGAGGAGATAGGAGATTATTTATAGAAGGCGTGTGCGGTAAACGGGGCGCTGAGGAGGTTTATCTCTGGTATTAGGTGGCTGAGTTAACAGCAGGCTTTAGTAAAGGAAGAAGGTTTATCCTCGCCAAACCAAATTATCAGTATGCAGAGTCATATTTACCACCTGGAAAAACAATCAGGCCGGGTTAAAGTGAACCTGCCTTTAAAGCATAAGTGAATTGCTGTGTTATTCATTTTTAAAGGTACCCAACGCACTCATACTTACCAACATTTGAGTCCTGTGGGATACAGTTAACCCCAACCACAGTCCACTTTTAGGTTTGCCCAATGACCAGGTGCCATTATGCCACCCTGCTTCCTATTGGCATACTGGAACGCCTACATACACTATATTGCCAAAAGTATTGGGACGCCTACCTTTACACACACATGAACTTTAATGGCATCTCAGTCTTAGTAGGGTTCAATATTGAGTTGGCCCACCCTTTACAGCTATAACTGCTTCAACTCTTCTGGGAAGGCCGTCCACAAGGTTTAGGAGTGTGTCTATGGGAATGTTTGACCATTCTTCCAAAAGCGCATTTGTGAGATCAGGCACTGATGTTTTACGAGAAGGCCTGACTCATAGTCTCCGCTCGAATTCATCCCAAAGGTGTTCTATCGGGTTGAGGTCAGGACTCTGTGCAAGCCAGTCAAGTTCCTCCACCCCAAACTCGCTCATCCATGTCTCTATGGACCTTGCTTTGTGCACTGGTCCAAATCATTTGGTGGTGGGGAGATTATGGTGCGGGTTGTTTTCCAGGGGTTGGGCTTGGCCCCTTAGTTATAGTGAAGGGAACCCTTAAGGCGTCAGCATACCAAGACATTTTAGACAACTTCATGCTCCCAACTTTGTGGGAACAGTTTGGGGATGGCCCCTTCTTGTTTCAACATGACTGCACACCAGTGCACAAAGCAAGGTCCATAAAGACATGGATGAGTGAGTTTGGGGTGGAGGAACTTGACTGGTCTGTACATAGTCCTGACCTCATCCAGACAAAACACCTTTGGGATGAATTAGAGCGGAGACTGTGAGCCAGGCCTTCTCGTCCAACATCAGTGCCTGACCTCACACATGCGCTTCAGGAAGAATGGTCAAACATTCCCATAGACACACTCCTAAACCTTGTGGACAGCCTACCCAGAAGACTTGAAGCTGTTATAGCTGCAAAGGGTGGGCCAACTCAATATTGAACCCTATGGACTAAGATTGGGATGTGCGTGTAAAGGCAGGTGTCCCAATACTTTTGATAATATAGTGTATATCTGGATCCAAAGAGCTCTAATAAGGGACATGGTCATAGGTCATTGATCAGCAGTTGGCATAGACTACTTTGAGACAATCGTACAAAGTAGAAACTATTCCTTACTAAGGACCACAGAACTTGCATTCCAGGCCAGGACAAAGGGTGGGCAGGAGGGACAGCTGCCCTGGGTGCAGAGAAGCAAGGGGGGGGGAATAGACGCAGGGTGGTACACCCATTCTATGGCATGTATTAACAGTGGGGGGGGCAATTCTGGATTGTTGCCCTGGATGACCCTATCCTGGTACTAAGTGCAATACGCCAAATTCATGGCCACAAGCCTTTCCACGCTTTAAAATGGTTCATTTAGATGGAGATGAGAGACAAATATGAACTGGCAAGTCAACAGTTAACAAGTGACAGTCATACATGAACAATGGTGAGAAGACAAGGGCATCCAGACAGAGTCGCAGCACATACAAAGACAGAGCTGGTGAGAAGAAATGTGGAACAATCAAGCAAAAGTTATGACAACAAAACATCAAGATCCACAGGAAAAGCTACACCAGAGGCAAATGACTACAGGACTGACTGATCAAACATGAAATACTTTAAAGAAACCATATTGGCTCAAGTATGCCACCAACACATCTTCTTCAGTGAGGGAGGTAAGTAACCCATGGGAGGTAATGAGAACTGATGGACTCTTGAGGACTGGCTTTTAATATTATTTGAAAAAAAATGTAAAACAGAAGTAATGTAGGACAGAAAAGGTTAGAACATTGCTGGACTATGCAACACACCCATGAGTGATTATGATATGTGCACCTTTTTGACTAACGGTGGTGTGGAGGAGCTTGAAACCTTTCCCTGTTCTTTTTGGGGTACAGGTGATGCCTTGTTCTAGTTAATAGGAACATATACCATGGAGACATTGCCTTATACGGCTGACTTTCTTTTAATATAGTGTTCTGATGGTGTTCGCTATAACATGTTTTGATGTTCTGAGACCCCTTTGACTTTGGGCGCATGTCACAAAATCCTCCCAATCCCCTATGGGAGAGAGACCTTTCATACTGTATGGATTCCAGCTGATTGTATATCTCTGTGGTTTTAAAAGAAATTGTGGGTTCTATCAAACTGATACCATTCACATGTACTCCTGAGGAAGATCATTCGAAACACGTTGAGTCTGCATGTGGATTACATTGGATCTAAATATTTGCGTGGACCCCAAAATGGACACATTTCATTGCCTGTGTTTCTTTGTCTTTTATCCAATGTACACAAAGATTCTATGGTTTTATATATACAGTGTTCTTCCTTCTATCTATATGTCCCGCAAAAAAAGTCCACGGCTACTCGATGTATAATGTATATATGCTGAATTATAGGACGAGGGCATATAGCACACAGTATCTTGGTTATCTATAGTTTTAATGTAGGATATACCACAAGGAAGTTGATTTGCTATGCCACATGTGTCAATCACAAGGTCCATGGGCCAAATCTGGCCCGCCAGGCCAGTTCATGTGGTCCTGTGGTCCTCACACCTCTCCTATAGCTGTGGCACCCCTCTCGTCATCTCCACCCCCACAGCCCCTAACCTTGTCTAAGCAGTCGGCAGCAGGAGGGACAGAACTCCTTCTACAGATCCTGCGCCTCTCCGTGCAGCAGCACCCCCTAAGCTCCGCCTCTCCTGGTCTCAGCATTCAGCAGACTCTGGCAACTGACTCAAGCCCTCCTCTTGTCCTCCTTCAAACCCTGCACTTTCTGCTTCCCAGCTCTGCCCCAGCTTATTTCCAGCAGCACAAGGTAAGGGGGTTGCACTGTGATGTAAGGGAGGGAGGGGGATTCTAGATTTCTGATGATTGGGGGGGGGCTCTTGAGATTTAATGTAAGGGGGTTGGGGTGCTCTGGACATCTAATCTTACAGATACAGCTGGCCCTTTGAGGGCAACCATAATGCTGATATGGCCTGCATATGAAATTGAGTTTGACACCCGTGTGCTCTATGGTAAAACATTCCTTGACACCAGACCATCACACCTATATGAGGTTTTTGGTCATCCCATTCCAAATCCAAGGCCAATAAAATATGGAGTTGACCTTGCCCTTTACAGCTACACAGGGCCGGACTGGGAATAAAAACCAGCCCTGGAAAAAATATCATACCGGCCCCATAGCATTATTATACCAGCTCAACAGCATTATTTTCAGCGCCGCCAACACACACACAGACCCAGCTCCGTGACAAACAGCGTTCCCACTGTGTGTGACAAACAAGAGGAGGAGGCGGGAGCGCTGCAGCCTGCAGCCACAGATCAAAGCGGCCTACCGGGAAATTTCCCCGTATCCCAGTAGACCAGTCCGGCCCTGCAGCTACAACATTCTCCACATTTTTGGGAAGGCATTTTACAAGATTTTGAAGTGTTTGTGTTCCCTTTCAAATAAAGGGCATTTGTGAGATCAGATAGTGATGTTCAGTGAGAATTCCTTGGCTAAAAATTATGTCAATGTCAATGCACTCCAAAGGTATTCAGTAGGGTTGAGGTCCGGGCTCTGTGTAGGCCACTTGGGTTCCTTAATGCCAAACTGGTCTAACCAAGTACTCATGGAGCTGATTTTGTGCACAGTAATGCTGAAACACAAAAGTTTTACCACTAGGTTGGAAACACACGGAGTGAGGCCTTTGTATGTTGGCGGGATTAGTGTGGGAGCAAGGACATGATGGTTCTCCTGAAGTTCCCCGTCTCAGTGGGGGCCTCTACCAGCAAAATCTGGGTGGATGTGTCAGCTGAATCATCAGAATTACTTCCAGCTAATGATGGTGAGAATTCCCTGTGGGGATGAGAATCTCAACGTGGAGGGGGAAAGGTTGCTTGTATGAAACTCATAATTACACACAGAATTTGTCGGTATTATCTTGGCTGTAGAGGAGAATTGAAGAGGGCCTGTGATTTGTAAACCAGCTGAGATTCGAACCAGTTATGGTTGGCCTTATGGCCAATGTTGATCTTCCAAGAACAATTGTGATAAGGGTGCATTTATCCAATGCTCTAAACTTCAGCTCTAAAAACAAGGTTGGCACAGCCAACAAATGGCTGTCACCTTATTTGCATACGACTAGATTTCAAACTTTATGAACAGAGGCAATCGTATAAATCGGTTATATTTAGAGGTGCAATGTGTTTTGCGATTAGAGACGATGGAAGCATTTTGTTTAGACCTGTATCATTCTTTAACATCCCACGAATACAGGGCTTGATCTGATAATGAGCACTGTTGTGATATTTAGAAGAGTAGAGCAGTGGGTATATAATAAGCAATTCATCCTGAGACTATAAAAATGATTGAGCAATGCGGCCACACATGGAGGACTGCTAAAGCTGCTAGAATGAAAGTCTAATAACATACGGAGCAATTATTTCACCATGAATACAATGTAACCGCAGCTCACACAGGGCAATGTAAAGCTAAACAAAAAAAAAAGAGCGTTTGTGAGATCAGGTAGTGATGTTGGGTGAGAATACCTGGCTAAACATTAGCGTGTCAATGCCCCCCAAAGGTATTCAGTAGGGTTGAGGTCCGGGCTCTGTGTAGGCCACTTGAGTTCCTTCATGCCAAACTGGTCTAACCATGTACTTATGGAGCTGATTTTGTGCACAGTAATGCTGGAACACAAAAGGACTTTCCCCAAACTTTTACCACTAGGTTGGAATTGCACAATAGTCTCAATAGTCTAAATGTCTTGACATATGTAGGACTTAATCCCAATCTCCTGATATACCTTTTATCACCAAACTTCACCCCCTCCAAACCCTTCACAAATGACTTGACCAGGTTTTGGAGTAAATGGCCTTGACGGCCTTTTTATTAATGAATTATAACATTAATTAAATAACATCTTCATAAATAACCATTCAACTTTAATACATATATACTTTTAGTGTCATAAAGGGAAACAAATGGATTGGTCACTGCGAACAACTTCTTTTAAACTTTAGGCCTCCAGTCGGAAACCCCTGACTCGGAGACGGTACCCAACCTTCGCAGTGACCTACCCCTTTTAACCCTTCCAGGTTAACCCCTCGTAACCGGAAAGTACCATAACCAACCCCCATCCCAAGGATGGGTACCAGAAACAACCCCCCATCCTTTCATGGATGGGTACCAGAAACAACCCCCATCCTTTCATGGATGGGTACCAGAAACAACTCCCATCCCATGGATGGGTACCAGAAACAACCCCCATCCTTTCATGGATGGGTACCAGAAAAACAACCCCCATCCCATGGATGGGTACCAGAAAAACATCCCCCATCCCATGGATGGGTACAACATGTTCCATACAAGTAACCTCTATCTTCTCCTTCTCCAGCGACCCAACACTGCCGGTCAACCTGACCTGTCCTTTACCCCCTTTTTAACCAACTCAGGGCGGGTGGGTGGGAATTGCTTCCTCCTCCGCTCTACAATTGAGGTCACTTCCCCCTCTCTCTTCCTCTCCCCAGCTCTGAGCGCTGCCCTCACCAAGCCCCTCCCCCCTTCTAAAAGGGGAAACACTAATCTTAAAACGGCAACTGTGCCGTCCAGCAAATGTCATGCCGTCCCTGCGCCCATTTCTCTCCTTTCCTTAGCTCCGGGACTCTCTTTATGTTCTGTAGCATTAACAGTATCCTTTATTGGAAACACCTGTACTCAGTTGGGCTCAAAGTGGCAGCATTTTTTTAAATACAAAACAAAAAGGAGATAATGGTTTTATGTTTTCTTTACAAGGGAAAAAAAAAGCCTTCCTGCTCTCTAAGCTTGTTCAGTTCACCTGAAATTATTGTCATTATCTCTTCCATTCTGTGTTTTCCTAATTCTCCCCCTGTGCTCAGTATTGTGTCAACACACGGAGTGAGGCCTTTGTATGTTGGCGGGATTAGTGTGGGAGCAAGGACATGATGGTTCTCCTGAAGTTCCCCGTCTCAGTGGGGGCCTTTACCAGCAAAATCTGGGTGGATGTGTCAGCTGAATCATCAGAATTACTTCCAGCTAATGATGGTGAGAATTCCCTGTGGGGATGAGAAGCTCAACGTGGAGGGGGAAAGGTTGCTTGTATGAAACTCATAATTATACACAGAATGTGTCGGTATTATCTTGGCTGTAGAGGAGAAACGAAGAGGGCCTGTGATTTGTAAACACTTCACTGCTAAGCGCCGTGTTTAATGCCACTCCAAACAGACACGTATAATGTGCGAGAGACTTGTGCACTGTGACAACAACCTGTAAATTATACACGCCACTAACTGGCGAGACTGGAATAGAAGAGCCGAATGATCATTTAAAGGAAGACTCCAGTTTTAACTTTCCTAATGCCTCTGCAATGAGTTTCACAGTCCTTCTACTGAAATATCCTGACCCTACAAAGACCCTTTGGCCTTTTCAATCAGTTCAATATACTGCTTCATCAGTCCTTTAAAGAAGAATTCCAGGTATTGATAGTCACATTGGTCCAGGTTGCAGTAATGTAATTATGTATATACCATACCTGTGGGATTCCTCTAGAACATGGGCTTCCAAACTTCACTGTCCTTCAGACTTTAGGGGAGGCCATACTGTGGCCATTGGGAGTAGAAATTGTCCTGGTGTCAGTGGGAGTAAACAATGCATCTTTGGTATGAGGGGGAGGAATAGTGCCCCGTCATTGGTATCAGTGGGAGGACTAGTGCCCCATCATTGGTGTCAGCGGGAAGAATAGTGCCCCATCATTGGTGTCAATGGGAGGAATAGTGCCCTATCATTGGTGTCAGTGGGAGGAATAGTGACCCATCATTGGTGTCAGTGGGAAGAATAGTGTCCCATCATTGGTGTCACTTGGAGGAATAGTGACCCATCATTGGTATCAGTATGAGGAATAGTGACCCATCATGGGTATCAGCAGGAGGAATAGTGCCCCATCACTGGTGTCAGTGGGAGAAATGGCTCCCCATCATTGGTGTCAGTTTGAAGAATAGTGCCCCATTATTGGTGTCAATAGGAGAAATATCATCCCATTATTGATGTCAGTAGAAGGAATTGTGCCTCATTGGCCACTGGCAGTAGAAATTGTCCTGGTGTCAGTGGGAATGAACAATGCATCTTTGGTATAAGGGTGAAGAATAGTGCCCTGTCGCTGGTATCGGTGGGAGGAATAGTGCCCCATCATTGGTGTCAGCAGGGGGAATAGTGTCTAATCATTGGTATCAGTGGGAGGAATAGCTCCCCATTAGGGATGAGCCGAACACCCCCCGGTTCGGTTCGCACCAGAACCTGCGAACGGACCGAAAGTTCGCACGAACGTTAGAACCCCATTGACGTCTATGGGACTCGAACGTTCGAAATCAAAAGTGCTCATTTTAAAGGCTAATTTGCATGGTATTGTCCTAAAAAGGGTTTGGGGACCCGGGTCCTACCCCAGGGGACATGTATCAATGCAAAAAAAACTTTTAAAAACGGCCGTTTTTTCGGGAGCAGTGATTTTAATGATGCTTAAAGTAAAAAAAAAAAAGTGAAATATTCCTTTAAATATCGTACCTGGGGGGTGTCTATAGTATGCCTGTAAAGTGACGCGTGTTTCCCGTGTTTAGAACAGTCCCTGCACCAAATGTCATTTTCAAAGGAAAAAATCTCATTCAAAACTGCTTGCGGGTTTAATGTAATGTCGGGTCATGGCAATATGGATGAAAATCAGTGAGACAAACGGCATGGGTACCCCCCAGTCCATTACCAGGCCCTTTGGGTCTTGTATGGATATTAAGGGGAACCCCGCACCCAAATTAAAATAAGGAAAGGTGTGGGGCCACCAGGCCCTATATACTCTGAACAGCAGTATACAGGCGTGCAAACAAGACAGGAACTGTAGGTTTGTTGTTAAGTAGAATCTCTTTGTAATTTTGAACGGGTACATTTTTAACGTGTTTAGCTCCAGCCAAAAAATCTTTTTTAAGTTTTTCGGAAAACATAGGGAAGGGTTATCACCCCTGTGACATTTGTTTTGCTGTCTTTCCTCCTCTTCAGAAGATTTCACCTCACTTTTTGTCCCAATGAAAAATGTTTTTTGAAAATTTGGGTTTTTTTGTGGAACAAGGATTGGAAAGCATCAGTGGAAAGGAGAAATGTTTTTCCCATATTAACTCTTACAGGAGAGAATTTCCCTTCCTAGGGGTAGATTTCATCTCACTTCCTGTTGTCTTCTTCCGTTTGCAAGTAGGAGTCGTTTGTAAGTTAGATGTTTGAAAGTAGGGTCCTGCCCTATATACTCAGCAGAAATTTGGGCCTTAGGTTTTGCTGTGGCCACAACACTGTAAGCCCTCACAGGGCCCTGCTGTGAAATATTAGATCAAGAATTGTAATTACATGCCCCTGTTGAACAGGAGCTGAAAAATTAGGCCTTAGGCACTGGTGCTGGTGCCACAACACTGCAACCCCTCACAGACACTCTAGTTGGAACGCAGGAACGAGCCCTGCTGCAAAGTATTGCATCAAAAATTGTAATTACACGCCCCTGTTAGACAGGGGCAGAAAAATTGGGCCTTAGGCACTGGTGCTGGTGCCACAACACTGCAACCCCTCACAGACACTCTAGTTGGAACGCAGGAACGAGCCCTGCTGCAAAGTATTGCATCAAAAATGGTAATTACACGCCCCTGTTAGACAGGGGCAGAAAAATTGGGCCTTAGGCACTGGTGCTGGTGCCACAACACTGCAACCCCTCACAGACACTCTAGTTGGAACGCAGGAACGAGCCCTGCTGCAAAGTATTGCATCAAAAATTGTAATTACACGCCCCTGTTAGACAGGGGCAGAAAAATTGGGCCTTAGGCACTGGTGCTGGTGCCACAACACTGCAACCCCTCACAGACACTCTAGTTGGAATGCAGGAACGAGCCCTGCTGCAAAGTATTACATCAAAAATTGTAATTACACGCCCCTGTTAAACAGGGGCTGAAAAATTGTGCCTTAGGCACTGGTGGTGGCGCCCAGAACCAAAAATATTCTTACAAGCTATCAGCGTGATGATTGAGGAGGAAGAGGATAATTACTCAGGGATAGTCACTCAGCATAGGCAGTCTTTGAAGGGATCTGAGATTTCAAAAAAAATTATTCGGTTACATCAGCATCAGGTGCTTGGTAGCTGGTGGTGATCCAAGACTGATTCATTTTTATGAAGGTCAGTCAATCGACCGAGTCGGTGGACAGACGCACCCTGTGATCGGTTACCACGCCTCCAGCAGCACTAAATGTGCGTTCCGAAAGAACGCTGGATGCAGGACAGGCCAGTAGCTCAATTGCATACTGTGCAAGCTCTGGCCAGTGATCCATCCTCAAGACCCAGTAACCCAGAGGATTTTCGGTGGGAAAGGTGTCCAAGTCTGATCTTGCCCCTAGGTATTCCTGCACCATGTAAAACAGACGCTGGCGATGGTTGCTGGAACCGATCATACCTTGGGGCTGCGGACCAAAAAATTGTCTGAACGCATCGGTCAGACGGCCACCTTCTCCACCGCTCCTTCTTTGACTGACCGAAGCCTCAGCAACACGTTGTCCAGAAACAGGAGTTTGTAACCTCCTAGTCTCTGCGAACGCGTTGCACAGACCTTTCTGCAAGGCCTCCCGAAGATGTTTCATCCTCTGCTCCCTCTGCGATGGCAGGATAAGGTCCGCAACCTTACCCTTATAACGTGGATCAAGGAGGGTTGCCAGCCAGTATTGGTCCTTCTCCTTGATACCACGAATACGAGGATCCTTACGCAGGCTTTGCAGGATCAGGGAGGCCATGCAGCGTAGGTTTGCTGAGGCATTCGGTCCGGAGTCCTCTGGGTCACTAAGGACGACAACGTCCGGAGCCACCTCCTCCCAGCCACGTACAAGTCCATGTGTTTCTTGGGACTGATCCCTTAAAGACTGCTGCTGATGCTGAGTGCCAGGCTCCACCTCCATACTGACACAATCTTCCTCCTCCTCCTCCTCGTCCTCTTCCTGTGTGATCGGCGGGCACGCAGGAACACTGTCTGGATAAAGGGGGCCTTGAGAGCTAAGGAAGTCCTCCTCTTCCTGCCTCTGTTCTGCCTCAAGTGCCCTGTCCATTATTCCACGCAGCGTGTGCTCCAACAGGTGGACAAGGGGGACAGTGTCACTGATGCATGCACTGTCACTGCTCACCATCCTCGTGGCCTCCTCGAATGGTGACAGGACAGTGCATGCATCCCTGATCATGGCCCACTGGCGTGGGGAAAAAAAACCAAGCTCCCCTGACCCTGTCCTGGTGCCATAGTCGCACAGGTACTCATTGATGGCCCTCTGCTGCGTGTGCAGCCGCTGCAGCATGGCCAACTTGGAGTTCCACCTGGTGGGCATGTCACAGATTAGGCGGTTCTTGGGCAGGTTAAACTCCTTTTGGAGGTCCGTCAGCCGAGCACTGGCATTATATGACCGGCGGAAATGCACACAGACTTTCCTGGCCTGCCTCAGGACATCCTGTAAGCCCGGGTACCTGCCCAAGAACCGCTGCACCACCAAGTTAAGGACGTGAGCCAAACAGGGCACATGGGTCATTTGTCCCTGTCGGAGGGCAGAGAGGAGGTTGGTGCCATTGTCGCAAACCACCATTCCTGCCTTAAGTTGGCGTGGCGTCAACCACCTCTGAACCTGCCCCTGCAGAGCTGACAGAACCTCTGCCCCAGTGTGGCTCCTGTCTCCCAAGCACACCAGCTCAAGCACCGCATGGCATCTTTTGGCCTGCGTACTTGCGTAGCCCCTTGAACGACTACGGAGTACCGCTGGTTCCGAGGAAGAGGCCATGGAGGAAGAAGAAGAGGAGGGGGTGGAGGAGAGAGGTGTGTCACAATCATTAGCATTTTGGAGGCGTGGTGGCGGAACAACCTCCAACACTACTGCACCTTGTCCTGCATCCTTCCCAGCTGCCAGCAGAGTCACCCAATGCGCCGTGAAACTTAGGTAACGTCCCTGTCCATGCCTGCTGGACCATGAGTCAGCGGTAATATGCACCTTACCGCTGACCGCCCTGTCCAGCGAGGCATGGACATTGCCTTCCACATGCCGGTAGAGAGCCGGAATCGCCTTCCGTGAGAAAAAGTGGCATTTGGGTACCTGCCACTGAGGAACCGCACATTCCACAAACTCACGGAAGGGGGCAGAGTCTACCAACTGAAAAGGCAGCAGTTGAAGTGCTAGCAATTTTGCCAAGCTAGCATTCAACCGCTGGGCATGTGGATGGCTGGGAGCAAACTTCTTCCGACGGTGCAGCAGCTGGGGCAGGGAAATTTGCCTGGTACAATCTGACGTCGGTGTACCAAAAGCAGATTGCCCACAAGTACTTGGCTGTGACACACCTAATTCTACACCTTCATTCCTCTCAGTGCAGGTCTCAGAGAGGACTGGAGGTCTAGTGGGGTTGGAAATCTCAGCTGATGAGGAGCAAGGAGAGGTCCTCTTTGTTCTTTGGTGTGGGTCTTTTAGATACGCTTGCCAACGAACTGCATGGCAGGTCAACATATGTCTGGTCAAGCATGTGGTACCCAAGCGGGAGATGTTTTGGCCACGTGAGATACGCTTGAGACATATGTTGCAAATAGCAGCGGTGCGATCTGATGCACTCGTCTCAAAAAAGGCCCACACCAAAGAACTTTTTGAATAACGCGCAGAGACTGCAGCGCCCTGCACATGTGGAGCTTTGGGGTGTGATGTAGTCAATGTGCTGCCCTTAGGCTGGCCCCTGGAGGGCATCCTGCCTCGTTGGTGATGTGCCGCCTCCTCCTCCTCCTCCTCTCTCCTATCAGGCACCCACGTTGAGTCAGTGACCTCATCATCCCCTCCCTCCTCATCACTGGAGCAAACCTGGCAGTATGCTGCAGCAGGGGGAGCATGACTGCCAGATTGCTGTCCTTCTTGGGCATCCCCTCTGTCCATGCTCATGTTACTGCCTTCATCGAGCTTAGTATCATCATCAGAGCCTTCCAAACGCTGGGCATCCTCCTGGAGCATGTACCCAACACTGTGGTCAAACAGTTCGAGGGACTCCTCAGGAGGACATGGTGGAGCTAGGGAAGGAGTCACTGATGACATTGAGCCGAGGGAAGAGGCCGCTGCTTTGCCAGACAAAGCACCCTGGGCATGGGTGAGAGAGGATGAGGAGGATGAGGACGGCTTGGTTATCCACTCGACCAAGTCTTCCGCATGTTGCGGCTCAACACGGCCAGCTGCCGAAAAAAAGGCCAAGCGTGTCCCATGGCCACGTGCTGATGAGGATGCACCGTTCTCCATGACCAGCACTAGACACAGAGCCTGCTTGCCCTCTCTTATTGGCTTGTGACTGTCTGTCTCTCCTTCTTGGCCTTCCAGACATACTAATGGCCTGTAGCTGCACTAAGCTGGGATATATATATATATATATATATATATATATATATATATGTACTGATACTGCAGCTAGCAAAATCAACTGCCTGCCTGTAGTATGAGAACACCACCAACCTTCTACAGGTAGCTTTAGCTGAACACTGTGAGGTGGACGCACCCCACTAACTTGTAGGTTTAGCTGAACACTGTGAGCAGGACGCACTGCACTAAATGTAAATAGTCTAGCTGCCTGACCGTGGTACTAATAGGATCAAAAGAACACCAGTAATTTTCTTCAGGTAGCTTTATATACTGTAACAAGACAAGACTGCCTGTCAGTAGGAAGATAACAGGAACGGATCTAGCTGAACACTGTGAGCAGGACGCACTGCACTAAATGTAAATAGTCTAGCTGCCTGACCGTGGTACTAATAGGATCAAAAGAACACCAGTAATTTTCTTCAGGTAGCTTTATATACTGTAACAAGACAAGCCTGCCTGTCAGTAGTAAGATAACAGGAACGGATCTAGCTGAACACTGTGAGCAGGACGCACTGTACTAAATGTCAGACATGGGGGTAAGTCACACATGTGCAAGTCACAAGCAAGTCTCAAGTCTTAACCTTCAAGTCATAAGCAAGTCCCAAGTCACTGTGGCGAAAAGCAAGCAAGTCAAGTCGAGTCCCTGCTAGAAGTCAAGCAAGTCAAGTCAAGTCATTTATTTTGGTCAAGTCACAAATCAAGTCAAAATACTGATCTACCCCATTTCCATCCTTTAAATGAGTTAAAAGTCAGTTTTCAGGAAAGGTTTTGTTTTATTTTCAACATTAACAAAACAGCTTAGTGCTTTTTTCTTGGCATATTAAAGAAACACTTTGAATGCCCAAATAGCAGACAAGGAGCAGAACACTCAGCAATTAAATGGCCAACAAGCCTGAAAAAAATGTAGTCCTTGCTGAGGGGGAAAATAACTAAGCTCAAAGTTTGAACTTGACACAATGCCAATATCTGGACACTTGAATGGTGATGAGAATAATAGTATTCCCATCACCATTCTTCAAGTGTCCAGATATTGGCAATTTGGCATTGTGTCAAGTTCAAACTTTGAGCTTAGTTATTAGAATAGAAAAAAGAGGGAGAAACACCCGCGCAATGGGATGCATGCAATGGAATAAAAATTAAAAAATTAAAGAATGTTGTTGGAACAGCTGCCACTACCGATTACTTCCACTAGGTGGAGTAAGATATAAGAAAAAAGGAATAGAATTAGATAGCGCTGTTTCCAAGCCTGGTGAATTCAAATGTGTTATAAAGGTCCTGGATGTGCATAAGTCAAGTTGGTTGTCTGACTTAATAAAGTGCAGTGTGTGCTCTAAAAAAGATATAACTTAATCCGTATAAATATAATATATCCATATATAAATGAACCCTATTTTTAAATTAAAAATATTTGTGCAAAATTATGTGATCCATAACGTAAATCGATAATGTACATATGAAGTGAACAAACAAATATATATAATCAAGTGCTTTCAGTGCTGCTAGGATCTGGTGAGTGCAATCAATCACTATTAGAACACGGATTAAGGCACGCACTGAAAGGTTTGGAATATCTATCAGAATCCAGGGGTTTTCTTTGTAGCAGCACTGAAAGCACTTGTTTATATATATTTGTTTGTTCACTACATATGTACATTATCGATTACGTTATGGATCACATAATTTTCCACAAATATTTTTAATTTAAAAATAGGGTTCATTTATATATGGATATATTATATTTATACGGATTAAGTTATATCTTTTTTAGAGCACACACTGCACTTTATTAAGTCAGACAACCAACTTGACTTATGCACATCGAGGACCTTTATACACAATTCCACGGGATAAACATTCACTGAATACTATAGGCAACATCTTTACAATCTTTCCCACTCCATACTGCCCTCCCACTAAGGGAATAACACATTTGAATTCACCAGGCTTGGAAACAGCGCCTATCTACTTCTATTCCTTTTTTCTTAGTTATTAGAATAGCCACTTAAAATGCATTGCATTTGCAAAAAATAGTATTCTCACTTCTCAGAATACAATTTTTTGCAAATGCAATGCATGTTAAGTGGCTATTCTCTGAATAGCCACTTAACATGCATTGCATTTGCAAAAAATTTAATTGGAAAGTACTTTCTCGCTCAGTTGTGAGCCATGGTGTCGCATTATCACCCCACCATGGCTGAACACACGTTCAACAGGTGCGCTTGATGCAGGGACTGACATTACTCTTACCGCTACCCTGAACAAAGAGGGGAGCATGTGCCTGTTCATGGCCCAAAACTGAAGGCAGCTCTGTCCATCACAAATGTCTAAATACTCGTTCAGCTGAATTTGGGGACTGGAACATGAATCTCTCTTCTGTTTTTTGCGGTATGCTGTGAACAGCCCAGATTGACTCTCTGACTCTGCCACTGGCATTTGCTCGTCTTCATCGGTGGTTGTTGGGGTGGGCTTGCAGTACTCTTTGAAAATTAAGTCTGAAAAACACAAGCATAAAACAGTGACTCAATGCACTCAGGTGTTATTACTGCAAACGGGTTATTTCCAAAAACATAACATACTTTTTATCATCGCAGACACAGCCTCCTTGACATTTTCGGTAGCCAAAACTTCATGGGTCAACCACATGGTGCCAAATGAAGGATCCAGCAGAGCAGCTTTTAGGTATAGAGGGTCAGAGAAGGGTAAGGTTGCTACATCATTCTGTTCATCTGCCATCCTCACATTGACAAAGATCCCTTCCAATAGTCTTTGGAGTGATTCTTGCAGGCTACGGATCAAGCCACCAAGGTAGTGCACGCTCTCTTTATGATTTTCCAAGTGGTGATTCAGAGAAAGGATACAGGGTACAACAGCACTTATTGTCACAAGTTTTTCTCCCTGTGAGAGGTCTGTGGCTTCTCCAAAAGGCATGTTGCAGTTTATAATGAGGTCTGACAGGATTGAATTTGTAATTGCCTTTTGCTGCTGGTGGTTGCAGTGGTATAGCTGCACAGTCCCCTGTGAGATGAATTGTGAGATTTGAGGCTGGGTATAATCAAAAGTCCCTTTGGTATGGATGTACTCTTCATATCTATAGAGTAAACAGAAGAGAGATAGAAAAAAAATTTAGCTATGTGATTTATTGATTTGAACAACAATACACTCTGCTCCCACCTAAAGTGGGATGTAGGCCTAATTTGCATATATATATATATATATATATATATATATATATATATATATATATATATATACATACATACATACACGTGATGTTACTGTACCTACTTTTCTTTGTGGGTTTTGTAGTGACGGATGAAGTTGGATGTTGTGGTGGACGTGTCTCTTATTTTTGAGTTGCAGACCTTGCATATCGCCGTTCTCTTCTTTTCACCAACATCTAAAACATAATCCTTAAATCCAAATTTAATTATTTTTGGAATCGCTCCCTCCATTATAGCTGCCTTGTGCGTTGGTCTGTCAGGGGCGGATCCAGAGTTTGCTGTCGGGACAGCCCGGGCACTGCCAGAAGATAAGGTGTTGCTGCTTAGTACACTAGTACTTACAGAACTATTTTTAATGTATTATATATATATACGGTCCTAACCTAACCTTGTTTAAAACAGTGACACGTTTATCATTCCAGATTAGAATATTACATTAGTGACTCACAGTGACACTTTTTGGGCACCAGTGACACCAATACAGTGACCAGTGCTAAAGTTTGCATTGATTTCAGCATGCATGGAGCATTGCAGTACATGAACTTTCACTGGATGTGGACTGTTTAATGAGTTTGTAGTACGCATGGAGCACTTAATTCAGCAATATGATTTTTATGTAATATTCACGTTGAGCACTTTGTACTTCGCACAAGTAATAGTTAATTAGTGAAGGATTTAGGGAGGAACTGGTCTGGGACTGGGGGTCAGTGCAGTGGCTGTCGCAGTGCAGGAGAAAAAAGCACAGAGCCGAGGAGGAGGAGAAAACAAGGAAAGAAGGTTTGTACCTACCTAGGTTTCATAGTTTTAGCATGTGCAATGATATTGATGATTGATTGCATCTGCAATCATATCTGCATCCTGCAATCATCAGTACAGGCCCTGGCCAGGGCCCTGCTAGCTGCTACATCACTAGTGCAGATTTGCAGAAGCTGCAGGTCTGTTTGATGCAGTGCCAAGCAAGCTAATGCTAAGTTTGCAGGGAAGTTTTCAGGGAAGCATTTGCTTAGCACTGCATCAAACAAACCTGCAGCTTCTGCAAATCTGTTTCCTCCTCCTCGGCTCTGTGCTTTTTCTTCTGCGCTGCGACGACCACTGCACTGACCCCCATTCTCAGACCTGTTCCTCCCTGAGTCGTGTGACTGTCCCTGCCCCAGTGCCCCCTCAGTAGAAGAATAATAGTCTGCCATGACTTACTCTATGGCTGCTGGACTGGACACCACTCAGATTCAGTCAGTCGGCTAGGCTTGGCTGGCTCCTTGGGCAACTTCCAGTTCCTTCTTCATCCCCCACGTGAGGCCCGCGACTCACGCTGCTGGTTCTGCACATTTGCACAGAAGCCCAGCCCCTCCCTCTGAGATCACTCCACAGCAGGAAGGGGGCGGCGCCGCAGCCTGGCCGGACGGAATACAGAGACCTACAGCCTAGGTGGAGAGACTGCAGTGCAGTCATCATCAAATAAAAAAAAAGTCTGCTGCGGCCACGAACCCTGCAAGCGCCGCTCGCGGACACCTATCCGATCCCGGCCCACAATGTTAGCAAACTGTATTTGTGCGGGCAGAAGCCGGGACTCGGGGGAGCTTTCTTTTGTGGGGGGCGGCTTTTGCCTAGGCCAAGACACAGCACTGGTGGTGCCAAGTCATTGCAAGTCATTGCAAGTCAAATAGCCCAAGTCAAAGTCAAGTCGCAAGTCATTAGTGGCAAGTCAAAGTCAAGTCGAGTCATTTATTTAATTTTGTCAAGCAAGTCGCAAGTCCTCAAACAGGTGACTCGAGTCCGACTCGAGTCAAGTCATGTGACTCGAGTCCCCCACCTCTGCTAAATGTAAATAGTCTAGCTGCCTGACCGTGGTACTAATAGGATCAAAAGAACACCAGTAATTTTCTTCAGGTAGCTTTATATACTGTAACAAGACAAGCCTGCCTGTCAGTAGGAAGATAACAGGAACGGATCTAGCTGAACACTGTGAGCAGGACGCACTGCACTAAATGTAAATAGTCTAGAAGATAACAGGAACGGATCTAGCTAAACTGAATACAGTGTATATATATATATATGCAACACCTGGGATGCATATATATACACAATACACTTTAAGTGCAGCTAACTGACTGACTGTCCTGCCTAATCTAGCTAACTCAAATCAAATGTCACTGTCTGACTCTCTCTCTCAATGAACGCCGGAACACACACTACACAGGGCCGCCGTGCAGGCGGCCTTATATAGTGTGGGGCGTGTACTAAATCCCCTGAGCCATAATTGGCCAAAGCCTCCTTGGCTTTGGCCAATTACGGCTCTCTGTTCAGGCGGCGCTGTGATTGGCCAAGCATGCGGGTCATAGTGCATGCTTGGCCAATCATCAGCAAGCAATGCACTGCGATGCCGCAGTGAATTATGGGCCGTGACGCGCCACACGAATTTGGCGCGAACGGCCCATATCGTTCGCAATTCGGCGAACGACCGAACAGCCGATGTTCGAGTCGAACATGGGTTCGACTCGAACACGAAGCTCATCCCTACTCCCCATTATTGGTGTCAGTCAGAGAAATAGTGACCCATCATTAATATCAGTGGAAGGAATAGTGTCCCATCATTGGTGTCAGCGGGAGAAATAGTGCCCCATCATTTGTATCATTGGGAGAATTAGCTCCCCATCATTGGTGTGAGTTTGAGGAATAGTGCCCCATTGTTGGTGTCAATGGGAGAAATGTTGTCCAGTTATTGATGTCACATGGTATGCCGACAACAAGCTCTGATCGCACATATTCCATCAGAAAGTCCGACCGTGTGTACAGGGCATAATGCCCTGTACACACGGTCGGACTTTCTGACGGAATATGTGCGATCGGAGCTTGTTGTCGGAAATTCCGACCGTGTGTGGGCTCCATCAAACTTTTTCCATCAGAATTTCCGACGCACAAAGTTTGAGAGCAGGCTAAATTTTCCGACAACAAAATCCGATCGTTCAAATTCCGATCGTGTGTACACAAATCCGACGCACAAAGTGCCACGCATGCTCAGAATAAATTAAGAGGCGAAAGCTATTGGCTACTGCCCCGTTTATAGTCCCGACGTACGTGTTTTACGTCACCGCGTTCAGAACGATCGGATTTTCTGACAACTTTGTGCGACCGTGTGTATGCAAGACAAGTTTGAGCCAACATCCGTCTGAAAAAATCCGATAGATTTTGTTGTCAGAATGTCCGATCAATTCCGATCACGTGTACAGGGCATTAGAGTTGCATTCTGCCTAATGACCTGCAACATAAGAGACATTTTAGCCATTGACCCCAAATGAATTGGCTTTAGTAAGAGTTTCTAGAGACTAAAATGATTTTAAGGGATCTTCTGGGATAAAAAAGGTTTAAAAAAGGCTAAGCAGCTACAAAAGCGGCATAGATGACAACACTACAGTGATTGCACTGTGCAATTAAGAGCGTTGTCATCCTATAAAGAGAAGTGCCTATCCTTATGGTTCCACGGGCAAAACTTAGAGAAACAGAGAGCTCAGTCATACTGTTATAGGCTGCCTACATCATATATGTGTTCACAGTTCATAGTGTTACCTTAGATCTACCTTAGGCAGCCCATAGAGGGTGCAAATTTCTTTCCTGCAACAAAATAAATTTGCCCGATTCCCCCATATCAGCGGAATCCCTCCTGCCGAGCAATTATCTTCTCCCCCCTGGAGAAGACAGTGATTATCGTTAGCAGCTATAGCAGCGTCTTGCGATAATCGGAAGTGAATCTGGCAGGCTGGTTGTACCCAAGTTGATCGATCGACTTGGTACATTCAGCCTGCCCATTAATGGTTTGAATCTCGGCCGGTTCCTTCTAAACCAGCTGAGATTCGAACCATGTATGGCCGGCCTTATGGCCATTGTTGATTTTCCAAGAACAATTGTGATAAGGGTGCATTTATCCAATGTTCCAAAGTTCAGCTTTAAAAACAAGGTTGGCACAGCCAATAAATGGCTGTCACCTAATTTGCATATGACTAGATTTCAGACTTTATGAACAGAGGCAATTGTATAAATCGGTTATATTTAGAAGTGCAATGTGTTCTGAGGTTACAGACTATGGATGCATTTTGTTTAGACCTGTATCATTCTTTAACATTCCACGAATACAGGGCTTGATCTGATAATGAGCACTATTGTGATATTTAGAAGAGTAGAGCAGTGGGTATATAATAAGCAATTCATCCTGAGACTATAAAAATGATTGAGCAATGCGGCCACACATGGAGGACTGCTAAAGCTGCTAGAATAAAAGTCTAATAACATACGGAGCAATTATTTCACCATGAATACAATGTAACCGCAGATCACACAGGGCAACGTAAAGCTAATAGAGGCACCAATGTTGTTCCGGTTTGGCCACACATGGTTGGGACTGGTCATAATTATCGCATGTTCAATACTGCGCTATTGTCCGGGGGGGGAGGAGAAACCCTTTCATTGATTCTGTGAATGGCACGCAGTAAATTCTGTGTTCTGAAACACAACAGAGAATACACTGACAGCAGATTGGAAGATTGGATGTGTTGTGTGTATAACCCAATATCTCTGGGCTACATGCAATAATATAGATGCAGCTAAATATGACTCGACGTCTTGGCGCTAGTTGACCTCAACACGGGGGACAGGATTTTTGACACAATAGAAAAGGTATAAAACTTAAGCTGTAAACTTAAAGAGACCCTGTTGCCAGGTCATTACCATTTTAACAAAACTCTTTGCATAATATTATATGTGCAAAATGCCTCCCTTGTGTAGACATCCGAAAAGCCCTAAAACTGGTGCCACCATCTGCGATGTGATATCAGCAGACTCAGAGCTGTGACTCGAAGGACACTCTATAGCAGGGGTAGGCAAACTTTGAGAAGTGGAGATTTACCTGGACAACATGGAAGAGATTTACTGTAAGAGCGGCAAAGATGTGGAATTCCCTTCCACAGGCGGTGGTCTCAGCGGGGAGCATTGATAGCTTCAAGAAACTATTAGATAATCACCTGAATGACCGCAACATACAGGGATATACAATGTAATACTGACACATAATCACACACATGGGTTGGACTTGATGGACTTGCGTCTTTTTTCAACCTCACCTACTATGTAACTATGTAACTAGATCAAAGTTCCCAGGGGTGAAGCGCCCTATGCCCCCTTCACATCACTCATCCCCCCACAGTAGTATCCTCTCCTCTCCCTCTCCACAGTAGTATTCCCCCCCCCCACAGTAGTATCCTCTCCCTCTCCACAGTAGTATCACCCCCCCACAGTAGTATCCCCCCTTCACAGTAGTATCCTCTCCTCTCCCTCTCCACAGTAGTATCACCCCCCACAGTAGTATCCCCCCTTCACAGTAGTATCCTTTCCCCCCACAGTAGTATCCCCCCCAGTAGTATCCTCTCCCTCTCCACAGTAGTATCCCCCCCCCCCACAGTAGTATCCTCTCTCCACCCCCCACAGAAGCCACAGTAGTACCCTCTCCCTCTCCACAGTAGTACCCCCCCCCCCAGTAGTATCCTTTCCCTTCCCTCCAAAGTAGTATCCTCTCGCCCTCCCCCTACAATAGTATCCTCTCCACCACACAGTAGTATCCCCCCCCCACATTAGTATCCTTTCCCTCTCCACAGTAGTATCCTCTCGCCCCCCCCCTAGAGTAGTATCCTCCCCACCACACAGTAGTATCCCCCCCCCCACAGTAGTATCCCTTCCCTCCCCTCCACAGTAGTACCCCCCCCACATTAGTATCCTTTCCTTTTCCACAGTAGTATCCTCTCGCCCCCCCCCCCCCACCACACAGTAGTATCCTCTCGCCCCCCACAGTAGTATCCTTTCCCTCTCCTCCACAGTAGCATCCTCCCCCCCCCCCCCCACAGTAGTATCTTCCCCACCACACAGTAGTATCCTCTCTCCCCCCCCCCACAGTAGTATCCCCCCCCCCACAGTAGTATCCTTTCCCTTCCCTCCACAGTAGTGTCCTCTCCCCCACACAGTAGTGTCCCCCCCCCACAAGTAGTATCCCCTCTCTCCCCCCCCCACAGTAGTATCCCTTCCCTACCCTCCACAGTAGTGTCCCCCCACACTAGTATCCTTTCCCTCCCCTCCACAGTAGTGTCCGCCCCCCCCACAGTAATATCCCCCCCCCTACAGTAGTGTCCTCTCTCCCTCCCCTCCACAGTAGTGTCCCCCCCCCCACACTAGTATCCTCTCCCCCCCCCCCCCCACACTAGTATCCTTTCCCTACCCTCCACAGTAGTAGAAAGTCTTTCCTTTCCCAGAAGCAAAGCGACGCGTCCATCTGTAAAAGGAACTTTTTCTTACCCGGAAGCAGCTGGGCGTATTTTTATTCTTTTTCGATTTTGCAGATTCTGTGCGCTTGGCAAATGACGGCTTTGGAGATGTGACATTAGGAGACGGATGTGACACATGCGTAAATAGATTTAACACTCAGCTGCATAGAAATGACACACATTGCAGTGGCCGTAACATCGGGCAAAATTAAAATAAACTACACAGAGATTGCTGAGCCGGAGCGCTGGATCCGCGCAACAGGCCGTGCCGCGGTAAACAAATAAGGAGCCGCTACCAACTATTCCCACCAGATACGGACCCAAAATGAAAATAGATCTCTCTTCTACAATTCCAAGCAAATCACAGCGTTCAGCCATAAATATGTACCCAGGAAAGCCATTCATCTGAGGCCGCCCTCCCATTTCGGATGCGTCTTTTGGAAGAGAAAATTACCTTTTAAAACAGTTTGGAGTCTGACGGAGGTAATGTGACATGACGGCCATAATACTTCAAGCTGCAATTATAGACAATGCAGTCCCATCTACTAAGGGACTCGCCCCCCATTTCTACAACTGGAAACCTGGACTCACCTGCTGGCAACTGATTCATATTCATTACTGAGGGCACATCTTTAGACCACTATGAAAAAATTAACAAGGTTATAAACCTCTGAAATAAAAAAATGAACAAAGCGTATCCTTCCATATTGTGTACCAGCCTCAATCTAAAGCACCTGGTGTGGTTCCTCCCTGAATTCTCGTCTCTCTGCTATCTGCATGACTCACTTCTGACAGTCTAACTTGACAGCACAGAATCCTGGGTGACAGCCCCACTCCCCCTCCAGTGCACAGAAGTTGATTGACAGCCTTGGCTGTGTTTGTTTCCCTATGGAACTGTTTAGGAGGGGGTGTGGCCATTCCCTCCACTCAGGTCTCAGATTACACTCAGCTCTCTGCTCTATGCTGTGCATTTTGTGACATCCAATCCCCGCCACTGTTGTGGAAATTTTATTAAGATGTATTTAATATGTATTGTCACAGTGTCTCCCAGTGTTAGTTTCTCCTCTAAAGAGCGGACTGGGGCAGACTGACGCCAGTTGAGACCCGTTTTGGTAGTGAAAAGCTTCCTGTAAGATGTAGAGAAGTATTTGCAGAGTGTGGATGTGTCCGCCAGCGAAGGGCCCCTGTGCAATGCACAGACAATCGTCTGGGGGGGGATGTATTCACTCTGCAAGACATTATTGGTTATGGGGATGTACGCTCGTGTGCCTCTGTGTGTCTGATCAGCACGTAGAGAGGCTATGGCGTGTTCCTGCAGAAAATCTCCCATCCTCAGGAATGGTAGTATAATCTGGGTATGCGTTGTTCTCTGAAAAATGCAGAATAGGGATTCACACCAACGGTAAAAACGGGAGTCTTTGGGTGCGTTATGGTAAGGGACAGTGTTCATGATTTCAAGGCCAGTCATGTGGTTTTCTTTGCCTAGCTGAAGATGATGGCTTACAGAAACAGGGGGCGGGAAATCATACACACTGCCCCTGCACAGACACGCCCAGACCTTGCCCTAGTCATTGTTCATTGGTTGAGATTTGTATAACTCCTCCTGTTTGAAGGAATGCCTGTTCTTGATTGGCCGATTGTAAAAGCTATCAAGTCTCTATTGTTATATAATAAACAAATAAACAAAACACAGAGTCTGCAGAAGAGAGTCGGCCTGTGGAGCTAAGGATGTGAGGATGGTGGTCATGTCTGTTTTACTTGGGAAACAGGGGTTTACTAGGAGGCATTATACCAAAAGGCTGAAAGGGCGCTTTATTAGCGCAGGAGACATGGATTCCACGTAGCGTAAAGCGAAATTTCTACGTCAGTAATGGCGAGCCAGGATTTTTTGGAGTGAACAGAACCTCCTACTCACCGGAAAAGGAGGGGGGGAGAGTGGATCCCAGTCCAGGACATCAAACCGTTTGAAATACTTTGTTGTCCTGAGGCAAAGGGGTTCGTTTTCTCTCTCCGATGTGTTAGGTAGGTCCTGCTTTGCAAAAGAACCCCTTTTTTATCTTTTGGTATAATGGCGGGATTTTAATTGTATGTTTGTCATTGTCTATTGTTTGGGATACTTACCTCCTCTATAGGACCCATTTAATACAACCTAAAATGTTTGTGTAAGCAACTGTATGTTGTGTAATATATTTGTGATGTATATGAGAAATAGAAACATATGAATTGTGACTATTACCTATGTATGGGACCAACAAGTAGATTGTTTAACTGACTCAAGACACAGATGGTTTGGTGGACTTGATGGTCGTTTCATTTGGTTTGGTTTGTAAACGGCTGCCGCATATTCAAGTGGCCATGTGGCTGAGGGGCAGTGCCGGGACAAGGTCATCTGGTGCCCAGGGCAAAGATGGAAAACTGCGCCCCCCCCCCCCCCCCGCCGCTGTGAAAGCTACAATGCCTACAGATGATGGGATCTATACTGGGAATTTGTTAAATACTAGTATTGGCAGCGATCAGTGACTTAGGCGCGGTTCACACTGGGGAAACTTGTCACGCCCCATTCAGTACAATGAAACCATTCTAATCGGACCAACAAGACACAGCACATCAGGGCACATCAGGGCACAGGTCACAATACACGAGGGCACAGCACATCAGGGCACATCAGGGCACATCAGGGCACAGCACATCAGGGCACAGGTCACAGTACATCAGGGTACAGAGCCCAGCACATCCAGGTACAGCACACCAGGCCACATCAGGGTACAGCACATCAGGGTACAGAGCCCAGCACATCAGGTCACAGTACATTGGGGCACATGACATTAAGGCACAGCACATGGGGGCACAAGGCACTTCGGGGCACATCAGGGCACAGGGCACATAGGACATCAGGGCACATAGCACATTAGGGCACATCCGGGCACATAGCACATCAGGGCATGGGGCACATAGCACATCAGGGCACAGGGCACATCAGGGCACAGCACATCAGGGTACAGAGCACATCAGGGTACAGAGCACATCAGGGCACAACAGATCAGGGTACATGGCACAGCACATCAGGGTACAGGGCACATCAGGGTACAGAGCACATCAGGGCACAACACATCAGGGTATAGGGCACAGCACATCAGGGTACAGGGCACATCAGGGCACATAGCACATCAGGGCACGGAGCACATCAGGGCACGGAGCACATCAGGGCACGGGGCACATCAGGGTAAGGAGCACATCAGGGCACATGGCACATCAGGGCACGGGGCGCATCAGGGCACATGGCACATCAAGGGCACGGGGCACAAAGCACATCAAGGCACGGAGCACATCAGGGCACGGAGCACATCAGGGCATGGAGCACATCAGTGCATGGGGCACATCAGGGTACATGGCACATCAGGGCATGGGGGACATCAGGGCACATGGCACATCAGGGCACAGGGCACATCAGGGCACGGCGCACATCAGGGCACATGGCACATCAGGGCACGGGGCACATCAGGGCACGGAGCACATCAGGGCACGGAGCACATCAGGGCACGGGGGCATATGGCACATCAGGGCACATAATGGCACATGATGGGGCACATGGCACATTATGGGGCACATCAGGGCACATCATGGGGCACATCATGGGGCACGTCAGGGCACATCAGGACACATCATGGGGCACATCAGGGCACATCATGGGGCACATCAGGGCACATCATGGGGCACGTCAGGGCACATTATAGGGCACGTTAGGGCACATTATGGGACACATCAGGGCACATCATGGGGCACATCATGGGGCACATCAGGGCACATCATGGGGCACGTCAGGGCACATTATAGGGCACGTCAGGGCACATTATGGGACACATCAGGGCACATCATGGGGCACATCAGGGCACATCATGGGGCACATCAGGGCACAACATAGGGCACATAGCACATTAAGGGCACATTGTTTACTAGCCTGCATGCAGAGCAGCGCTGGAAGCATCTGTGATAAGTTCTCTCATGTCACGCTGCTCCCCGGCGGCCCCTCCTCTCTTCTCGTCCATCCCAGATGATGTCACAAGCAAATAGGGAAGGACGAGAAGAGAGGAGGGGCCGCCAGGGAGCAGCGTCACATGAGAGAGAGAACTTATCACAGATGCTTCCAGCGCTGCTCTGCATGCATCTCGATCTACCCGTCAGGCGCCAGCTGTCGGCGATTGACGGGTAGATCCTCCAATGCAGGACAGAAACTGCCTGATAAGGAAGTGAGAGGCGGGGCGGGGCTGGTCTCAGGCTTGTGCCGGGTGCAGGAGCGCACTCGGCACATGTTAAAAATGATCAATTTTCGCTAGGCCGGCGTTGTAAACTCTGGATAGGTAGCAGGAATTTTTACAACACCGGTTCACTGGCGCTTCTATTGCGCCCCTCTTCCTCCAGTAAATGGTCCCGCCCAGGGCATCCGCCCCTTCCGCCCCCCCCTTGTACCGGCCCTGCTGAGGGGGGAATGGCGGTCGTGCATTTCTGGAACAAATTTTACAGGTTTCTGGCCAATAGCATCAGTGATAGCATGGGGGAGTTCTCTTGTTTTGAGATGAAAAGATCATGCATGCAACCATCGCTGTTTGTATTTCTCAATGTCTTGTTCCTGTGGAAGCTGAATCCAGAGTTAAGCATATGACCTTTCTTTGGGAACAGGAGTGTATGTTTGAGGCATGTTATTTTATGTTATTATAATACAAAGCCATTCACAACTCTGCCCCGAGCTACATCACCAATCTTGTCTCCAAATATCACCCAAATCATCCCCTCCGCTCTTCTCAAGACCTCCTACTCTCAAGCTCTCTCATCTCCTCCTCCCATGCTCGTCTCCAGGATTTCCCCAGAGCCTCTCCCATCCTCTGGAACTCGCTACCTCCACTGGTCCGGCTATCCCCTAATCTTGCTACCTTCAGGCGATCCCTGAAAACTCATCTCTTCAGGGAAGCCTATCATGTCTCCAACTAATCTCCTACCACTTCCATCAGCTCAGTCCCCACAGTTGCAACCTTTTATACCACCTGCCCCACGCTATTCGATTGTAAGCTCTTCTGAGGAGGGCCCTCTTAATCCTCTTGTATTTTATTGTATTGTAACTGTATTGTCTCCTTTTATATTGTAATGCACTGCGTAAACTGTTGGCGCTATATAAATCCTGAATAATAATAATAATAATAATTTTGTGTTTTTGAATGTGTTGTTTGGTTGGATAGCCTGTGTTTTAGTCCTCCTATGGGCCCTAGTTGATGTAGCCTAAAGTGTTTGTCTACAGTTAAAGTGGAGTTCCACCCAAAAAAAAAAAACTACATGAAAAATCCTAAAAAAAAATACAAAAAAACATTTGGATTTTTTTTTTTTTTTTTACTCACCTCTAAATGCCTGTTGCTAGGGGGTCCCTCGTAGTCTGCCTCTTTCAGTGCCTGGGCTGGTGACATCACTTCCGTCTCGGCACAGGAAGGGCTCAGATCTGCTCCCTCCCTCCTGTCAATCATCTGGGACCCATTACAGGTCCCAGGTGACTCAATTTGGTAGTCATTTTTTGTAGGGAAAATGTTGTTTTTTTAGTGAAGAAATCTCGGTTTGTGCTGGTTTTGGCGGGATCAGCGACTGCATTTCATGTGTTAATGCCACCAATGCCACCAATGGGTTGACATAGTGTTAATTGGGCCTCAGATGTGGTGGATGCATTCGTTCTCTTTTTCAGGTTTTTTTTTTTTCCTTTATTTTCACCTGGGAGACTGGGTTGCCAACCGTCAGTAAATTTACTGACAGTTTTGTAAAAATCTGTGACTTTTACAACTGTCTGTAAATATCAGGGGCTGATAATTTGTCATGCTGTGTTGACTTTTGTAAGTGTAAACCAGGCTTATTACTTGTTATGTGAATTGTTGAGTTCTGTTATTTTTCAGGTTGCTAGTAAAAAATGTGCTCCGTCAGTAAATTTCCCATATTTTGTCAGTAAAAAAATGCTGAGGGAGGTTGGCAACCCTGCTGGGGGATCAAAGTGGAGGTGGGGAGGGGGTCCTCCGGATTGGAGTTGGGCTTTAAAAATTCTACAAAGACACAACTCTTACAAAAATAAAAGCACCAATGGGGAGACCGATAGAGAAGTTAACATAGGGAATAAGAGAGCAGGAAATTAGGCCCCGGTCCAAACATCCAATGTTTTATTACCATACAGAACACATTACTTTAATGGATGGAGCATCTGGGACCGTCAAGCCAGCACGCCTAATTTTTCATAAACTTACATACAGTGCCATGTTTATGGGCAAGCGTTTTCTCAAATGAGCAATGACTATTTGAGTTAGAAACTACTTGAAGTTTAGTCGGAGGATCTGAGATTTTTCATTCCTGCTATGATCTAATCTGGCTGCAATTATAATATTTATAAGAACAAGCAGAAGGTTTTATTGCACCTCTCCAATCCCTGTGCTGAAACTAAACTCCAGGCAGATATAACAAACACAAATAATGCAACTCTGTAATCAATGATACATCATTAAATATATTTTTTACATGCAAGCAAAGTAAGTAACTGAAAAAGCCTGGTATCAGCCGTTTACAGTCTCTGTACAGCAGGGCTGGAGTGTGAGAAGAAGCAGCACAAAGAGCCAATGAGTTCATGTGATGGCAAGAAGCATGCTGAAAGGGGGAAAGAGCAGAGTGAGAAGTTAGCCTGTTGCTGTGCTGCTTCTCCTTTTACTGTCCAGTCACAGGCTATGGGTGGGTCCATGACAACCTGGGCTCCAAGGAAGTGGGTTGAATGTGACAGATCCAACTGGGACAGGGGCTTTTGGAGGCGACTGCAGGGTAGCCTCTTGCCTACTGACTATGGGCCCTGGCATTTGAGGGAGCTACAAGCATTCAGGAAGATGTCCTGTTATATAACATTAAAACATTTACCGTCAAGGAAGCCATGACTATATCTGATAACTTAGAAGGCAATGAGAAGATGGATGTGAAAAGAAAGCTGGTCAGTGAGATTTGGACAGCCCTGCGTCTTCTTGAATACTAGTGCCGAACTGTCTGGGTGGGCACTGACGCATAAGCTTGTTTCTTATTGACTAATTGTTAATTAGCTTACTGTTTAAGTATCTTATGTTTATGGTAGCTGTTCATTAGATGTACTGGCCTTGCTGTTTACAGTTTGCATTGTTTAGGATAATGTGATCAAGCTTTTACCTGATTTTGCGTGGTATATATTCTGTGTGAATTTAAAATAAAGTCAGTTCCAGTTTGCACCTAAGCTAGTGTTGTCTAGTTCTTGGGTGCAATGCTCAGCTATAATACCTGGTTCCTGGTTCCAGAATGGAGGAAGCTGTATCTTGGTGGAAGCACCCAAGCGGGGTGCCAAGCGGTCCATAACAAATGATTCTGGCCATCAGACTGTGACTTTCTAGGCACCAATCATAAGAAATAAACAATACATTTTATTAACAATTAATACATAAAGATTTTCTTATTAAAAAACATTTTTAAAACACTGCAGTATTGCTACAGTGGCAACTAGACCTCTCCATTGTCTCCAATATTAGTCATAGATGTCAAAAACATGTCAAGGTAAACATGTAGGACTAGACTATAATGTAACAATAAAATGAACTCTACCTGTTTCATGAAAATCACTCCTTCAGGAGCTTTGTATATATTCTAAGGAGAGAAAGAGACAGTCAATAAATATATCCCAATAAAATCTATGCTAAACCTGAGACTACTTATATTATATATACTTTTATTGGGATATATTAATTGTTAATAAAATGTATAGTGAGACCCGTAGGATAGAATAGACGGAGGGTAATCATGACTATGGGAGGAACAGGGGTCAGGGAACGGTTAGTCAGGTCAGTTGTGGGGCATAGGTTTAGCTCTTACCTGATTGGAGGTAGAAGTCAGTGGGGGCTGGATCCAGAGGTTGGGGTCCGGTGTAGGGGGTGGTTTCAGCATCATTCGGAGAAGTTTGGAGAGGTGACATCTTCCTGGGACATCCGTGCTGGTCACCTGCAGGTAGACAGACAGGGAGATGAGTGAGTTAGAGGCCTTGTTAGCTCAGGTCAGGGCCGCAGCAGTTGAACGGGGCCCTCAGTGGCTGCAGCAGCAGCTGGCTGACGTACTTGGGGGGTCAGGATCTTCAGCTTCACCTGTCCCTTCTTCCCCGGGGAGAAAACGAGCCAGAAAGGTGCGCCCGCCGGAGCGACTGAGCCCGTCTCCTGTCCCTAGGGCTCCACGGGCGAGAAGGAGCCCCTGTTCCAGGGACCCTCCAGGGCTTACTAGGGGGCTGCCTGCCAAAGCCTCCGGTGTGGGCCCTGGGAGGAATCCTACCCCACGGCGCTCTTCTATTGCTCGCAGCACAGGCCGGAGCGTGCGGCAGCCCTCCCCCCCCCCCGTGTGGATGTCCTGTGTGGGAGGGCTGCTCAGCGGGGGAGACGCAGCGGGATGCGCAGTGGGGGGCGTCCCTGCCCCTCAGCTGTCCGGAGAGAGGATGATGCCCAGGCTTCAGGGATACTCACTGGCGGGGTGCCGTTATCGTCGCCCACCAGCCGCCGACACAGGGCTCCGGAGCGTTCGGCTCCCTCTGCTTCTGCTGCGCAGAGCGGTGCTCAGCTAGAGAAGATGACTGTCACGAACAGCGGTGGGGTGGGAGCGCCCTCTGCTGGTTCGCCATCCACATCACAGGCGGGACGTCACAGCAGGATGAGTGAGAAGGCTCAGGCTGGGGGACACGCCCCCTTAAAGAGACAGCGCGTCCCTGCTGCAGCTGGGGGTACTACTGTGCCCAGCAGTTCTTCCATGGACAGAACGGAGCTCGGGGCAGAAGAGGAGGCTTCCAGGTGCCTTGAGGAGGAGCCGCTCGAGCTAAGGAGGCAGGGGACGTCGCCGCAGCAAGATTCTTCGGCCGAGTCCGGTGAGATCACCAGCGCGGATGAAGACGATCGGTCGGTCGGGAGACGTCCTGCTTTGCGGAGTCAGCTGGGATCCGGACGAACGGCTAGTCGAGTGGCGGTGCGGCTGCAGCCTGGTAAGTCGTCAATTTTACCTTTGCATACCAGTCAGGTGGGGGGGGTTAATTTGGGGGTTTCTTCGGAGGTTAGTTCAGTGTCAGGAGTGGCAGGAGGAGAGTCGGGTGCTGCGCCGGTTTTGTCCGCATTTTTTGCAGGTTTCCGGGAGTTATTGGCGCGTTTTGATCCGGCGGGGTCTTCTTCAGCATCTCAGGGGCCCGTTGGGGCATGGGCTCCCGCTGCCGTTGGCGGGGACTCTGTTGTTCCTCCCACCCCCCCCCTCAGCAGGGCCGCTCGCAGTCGCGGCATCAGGGGCGGAGGGGTCCGCCGGGGTTAGCGTGACGTCTGCGTCACAGACAGAGGTGTCTGGGGCGGACGCGAATAAAGGGAAGGAGTCCTCTGAGGATAAGGTGCGGTTGGCGGATGCGGCGAAGTGCGAGATTTATGTGTGCTTTGAGGGCCCACTGGGGGTGCATCTAAAGCAAGAGGTACGCGAAAAGATCTGGAAAGGGGAATATGTTGAAATATTCTCTCTCTTGCCGTTAGAAAAATTTAACATCGACAAGGGTAAGGCGGACGAAAGCAAGAAGGAGGAGGAGGAGAAGCGACGCTGGAGGCTTATTCCTCGCACCTTTGGGAATTGGCTTCAGGCGTTTGCCATTTTGGCTAGCGTAATTGGCGAAAAAGCACCGGAGAATTGTTCTCCACTTTTTTGTTACCTGGATGCCATTGGGGAGGCTTATCGAACTTATGGGGGAATTGCTTGGCTGCGCTATGACGAGCAGTTCCGCCAGCGCAAGGCTTTGCGTCCGGGCTTGCGCTGGGACCATAAGGACATTGGGCTTTGGATGAAGCTTATGTCACAGGCGAGGGTTTCTGGACAGCCCTTTCTCGGAGGGGCCGGCGGTTCGGGTGCCGCTGGACAGTCGGCCACACAGCGAAAGGGAATTTGCTGGCAGTTTAACGAGGGGTTGTGCCGTTTTGGCGCAAACTGTCGTTTCCGACATGAGTGCTCTGGTTGCGGGGGCTCCCACAGTTATGCCAAGTGTTTCAAAAAAGGAAAGTCCCAACCCGTTGAGTCGGCCTCAAAAAGGGAGGACTCCAGTAAACCTTCACGAGATGGTATCGTATCTAGATAGATATCCGCGAAGGGAGGCGGCAAGTTTTTTGGCTGATGGTTTTGCCAATGGTTTTCAGATCCCGTGTTCGGGACCTGTGGCCCCGTCCCCGTTGGCTAAAAACTTGAAATCAACGCGCCAATTTCCCCAGGTTGTTTCGGATAAACTGGCAAAAGAGGTGGAACTCGGGAGAATGGCTGGACCATTCGCTCAACCCCCCGTTTCGTCTTTACACGTTTCTCCCCTTGGGGTGGTACCCAAAAGGGAACCCAACAAATTCCGGTTGAGTCATCATTTGTCGTATCCGAAGGGGACTTCGGTAAATGATGCCATTTCTCCGGAGCTGTCTTCAGTGTCTTACACCTCCTTTGATGCCGCGGTCAGTTGGGTTCAAAGGTTTGGCCAGGGTTCATTGATGGCGAAGACGGATATAGAATCCGCCTTTCGGCTGCTGCCAGTACATCCGGACAGTCAGCATTTGCTGGGCTGCTGTTGGGAAGGGCAGTTTTACATGGACCGTTGTTTACCGATGGGCTGTTCCATCTCTTGCGCATATTTTGAGGTGTTTAGCACCTTCGTGGAATGGGTAGTTAGAGAAGAGACTCAGTTGAGGTCGGTGCTGCACTATCTCGATGATTTTCTTTGCATCGGCCCCCCGGATTCTTCAGTTTGTTCAGTGCTGTTGCACACTTTGGAATCTATTGCGTCACGTTTTGGAATTCCTTTGGCGCCGGGGAAGACGGAAGGTCCTTCCACAGTCATGCAGTTTTTGGGCATTGTCATTGACACGGGTCTGATGGAATGTCGTCTCCCGAACGACAAACTGGAGGACTTGCGTCAAGGGGTGGCGGAGGCGGTGGCGGCGAGGAAGGTTAGGCTTAGGCAATTGCAGTCGTTGTTGGGTAAGCTTAATTTCGCCTGCCGCATCATGCCTATGGGACGCATATTTAGTCGTCGCTTGTGTGCTGCCACTGCGGGAGTACTGAAGCCGCATCACTTCATCAGGCTTTCGCGTGAGCTGAAGGCCGATTTGAGGGTTTGGGGTGAGTTTTTGTCCACATACAACGGCAGGTCTTTATGGATGGCGCCGGTTGTGGCAGCATCTGACCTTGATATTTTCACTGACGCAGCGGGGAGTTCGGGTTTTGGGGCTTTCTGCCAAGGGGCTTGGTGTGCGGCGGTGTGGCCGGAAGAATGGAGTTCGGCGGGGTTCTTACGTAATTTAGTGTTACTGGAACTATTTCCGATTGTGGTGGCGGTTGAAATCTGGGGTTGCAAGTTTCGGGATAGGCGGATCTGTTTTCACTGTGACAATTTGGGGGTGGTGGAGGTTATAAAGAACTTGTCCGTGTCTTCTCCACCGGTGGTGCGCTTGTTGCAGCACCTGGTTTTAAAGTGTTTAAGTTTGAACTGTTTAGTACAAGCTGTTCATGTCCCGGGGGTTTTGAATTCCATTGCCGATTCTTTGTCTCGTTTCCAGTGGGAGAGGTTCCGGAGGTTGGCGCCGGAGTCGGAGCAACTGGGGGTTCCTTGTCCCGACAGGCTGTGGAGACTGGCATTGGAGTAGCTGAGGAGCTGTTACGTCGTTCGGTGACTGGGGGTACGTGGGCGGCGTACTCGTCGGTGTGGGGTGAGTGGTCTACCCTGGTAAGTTCGGTTGGGGGCGGTGTTTCATCGCATGATCACGTGGCTTTGTTGCTGTATTTTATTGGGACGGGATTTACACAGGGCAGGTCAGTGTCCAAAATGAACAAGAGTTTGGCTGCTTTAGCTTTTCTCTTTCGGATGCAGGGCCTGGTGGATATGACAAAGGATTTTAGGGTGCGTCAGGCCATGAAGGGGTTTCGGCGCGGGAGAGTACTGCCAGATACGAGGCGCCCGGTCTCGTTTGAGTTGCTTCAAGAGTTGGTGGAGCTGTTGCCCAGGGTTTGTACGTCTGTTTATGAGGTGAGTTTGTTCAATGTGGCTTTTGCGTTAGCATTTTTTGGAGCGTTGCGCATTGGGGAACTAGTTAGCAAGAACAGGTGTGGAGCAGGGGGGTTAAGTTTGAGGGACATGACTCTGTCTGGGGATTGTGTTCGGATTCATATTGGCAAGTCTAAAACTAATCAATTGGGAAAAGGGGTTTCTGTGTCATTGTTTCGGGTGCTTCCGGAATCGGTTTGCCCGGTTTCTTCGGTGCAACGATATCTTGGGGTGAGGGGGTGGAGGTCGGGGACCTTCTTGATGCACGAGGATGGCTCATCCTTGTCGCGTTTTCAATTTTTGTCAGTTTTTCGACGTTGTTTGGAAAAGGCGGGCAGGGAGGTGTCCCAGTTTAATACTCACTCCTTTCGTGTGGGGGCAACAACAGAAGCGGCTAGGTGGGGTTTGGGTTCGCAGGTAGTGAGACGTATAGGGAGGTGGGAGTCTGATCGTTTTAAGATTTATGTTCGCCCTCATTTGCTTTGAAGTTGCATTAAGTATGTGGGTGTGGTTCTATGTTCCTTTTTTGTGTTTCTTTCAGATCTTCCTCCTGGCCTGGTCTGGATCCTGGGGGATTCATACGTGTTCTGGGGGGCTGTTAGGGCTGATGTACGTCCGGAAGGGAGGCAACTGGGCATTTCTCGGAGTGAGGCTGTTTTAAAATGGTTGGGTATCCGTGGAATGATGTGGGGCCAAGTCCTTCCTGAATTTCACTATTTTTCCAGAATTGACAGGCCCCCAGATGTTCTAGTTTTACAGGCAGGGGGCAATGATTTAGGGGTTCGGGCTGCCAGGGACCTGGTGAGGGATATCAAATTTGATATTTTGCGCCTGCTACGCGATTTTCCTGGCTGCATCATTGTGTGGTCAGATATTGTGGCAAGAAAAGTGTGGCGTTTCGCCCGCTCTGTGGGCAGGGTGAACAAAGCCAGAATTAAGTTGAATAGGGAGGTTGGGAGGTTTGTGGCCCGTCTCGGGGGCATAGTGGTTCGACACAGGGAGCTGGAGGATCAGTCTGTTCGCTATTGGCGAGACGACGGTGTTCACTTAAATGCAGTGGGCATAGACATATGGTCCTTGGACCTTCAGGAGGGTGTGGCAAGGGCGTTGCAGGTGTGGAGGGATTCGCTTGAATGAGGTTTCAATCAAGCTCACATGGCGGTTCAAGGGGTCTTTGGGGGTCAGTAAAAATTTTTATATGGTCACAGGAGTAGTGGGGCCCATCTAAGGATGGCGCTTACATTTGTTAGCGGTGGTTCTCCCAGGAGATAAATCCCCTGGGGGAGGGTTTGTGATGTCCGAGTGTCCTCGAGCCTGTTGGGGCACAGCTGAGGATATTGACCGTTTACAGTTATAAAGTGTGCATTTTGAGACACCCAAAGACCTCTTGCTGTTTGGACATTATTTTGTTATTAAGGGTATGTGTTACATGTTTTCATGTTTTATGTTATTTATTATTTGGTTAATAAATTGGCTGCTGTGGCCTTATAAAACCCATGTCACGCAGTCTGTGTTTTTAATTTAATGGTAAGACCCAAGGTTGACGAATCCTTTAGTCAAGTGAGACCCGTAGGATAGAATAGACGGAGGGTAATCATGACTATGGGAGGAACAGGGGTCAGGGAACGGTCAGTCAGGTCAGTTGTGGGGCATAGGTTTAGCTCTTACCTGATTGGAGGTAGAAGTCAGTGGGGGCTGGATCCAGAGGTTGGGGTCCGGTGTAGGGGGTGGTTTCAGCATCATTCGGAGAAGTTTGGAGAGGTGACATCTTCCCACCCTCCCGCCCTGATGTCAGGAGTCAGCAGGCTGGATAGGTATGAGTTGTATTGGTATTTTTATGAATGCGGGTAAGGTGTTTGTGTCATGCGATATTATTTAAAAAAAAAAAAAAAAAAAAAATAATAATAAAGAAAACGAAGAATAATTATAAAAAAAAAAAAAAAAAAAAATTTAATAATAATAATAAATAAAAATAAAATAAATAAATAAAAAATAAATTAAAAAAAAAAAAAAAACTTATGTTGTTTACGGTTAAAATGTAAGGTTGTGGTAGATTTTCAAACTTGTCACAGCAGTTGGCGGTTCAAGGGGTCTTTGGGGGTCAGTAAAATTTTTTATATGGTCACAGGAGTAGTGGGGCCCATCTAAGCATGGCGCTTACGGGGGCGTGGCCAAGACCGGCATGTGAGAGGACGCACTTCTCACAGCTCCTGCCTGATCCTCAGATTGATCCTTTCCCGGCACCTCAGATCCTGATTTTTTCGGCCCCCCAGCTGGCTACCGAGACCCCCTATCATCCGGACCCACCACCGGCCCTCTGCACGAGAGCAAAAACCCGCCGAGGCCCGTTGGAGATGGCGGGACCGGACTCGCAAGATGGCGCCGCCGCTGCAGCAGCCAAAGCACAGCGCACGCCGCGAACGACGGACAAGCCCAGGGATATTACCAGCAAGAAGCAGCTGAAAGGACAGGGTAAGGAGCAGTACAGAGACATGACATACTACACACAGAAAATACAAATCCAGGAAGCGGGGGGGACTACAAGTAACGGGGAAGCTGCAGATCTTTTTTCACAAGCTGATTGGGGCCTTGATACAGACACCATGCCTGAGCAGCTCCATGAGGACATTAGTCATCCTCCCTCCCCCCCACCGTCTGATGAGATAATTGAGACCCTGGAGCAGCCAACCCTGGCTGATATTTTGAAAGCTGTTAATGTGTGCACGGCCACAGTCACTGATATGAAGGAGCAGTTTGGGGGCCTGAGGGAAGAGGTCTCACTACTTAGACAGGACCTCCAAAAGCTTAGAGAAAGAGCAACTGCAGCTGAGAGCAGAGTAAGTGATTTGGAGGAGCAGTTACCCCCGGTGGCGCGAGAAGCAAAGGCAGCTTACCGCATGGCCCAAGATATATATAACAGAGCAGAAGACACGGAAAATCGCTTGCGCAGAAACAATGTCCGTATAGTCGGCCTCCCTGAGAAATCGGAGGGTAGAGATCCCACATCGTTTGTGGAAAGCTGGCTGGTTGAACTGTTTGGCCGAGAAGCCTTTTCCCCATTCTTTACAGTGGAGAGGGCCCATAGAGTACCGGGGCGGCCTCCCCCACAGGGTGCTCCCCCCAGATCAATGTTGGCCAAACTGCTACACTACCGTGACAGAGAGGCAGTGCTACGCTGCGCAAGAGAACAGGCCACAGTGAAGTTCAATGGCGTAAGAGTGTCTTTCTATCCAGACTTTTCGGCCGAGGTGCAAAGAAATAGAGCTAAGTTCAGCGATGTGAAGAGGCGCCTAAGAGCTTTGCAACTACCATACGCTATGCTATACCCAGCGAAGCTCCGAGTAACAGCGGAAGGACATGCACAATTCTTCGACTCTGCCAGAGAAGCTGCCGCCTGGTTGGACCATAATGAACAAGCACTACGGCGTCACCGTGCTGAGGAGGAAGGTGACTGAACAGGACATACTTCCAGATGGTAAGAGAGCTGCCTACACATCGAGATGCCACATTCTCTCTTTTTTGCTGTCTTTTCTGGTCCACAAAGTCACCACCATGCCGTCTTTGGGCCCCCTTCCCCCCTTTTTTTTTCCTTTTCACTTTGTTTTTTACACCCTTTTACCATAATCTACCAACTCACCTGACCTCTTCAAAGGTACCCATGTGCCGGGATTCATCCCATATTTCTTCAGCGAGAGGAACTGAACTGTGAAACCCCCCTTTACTTGACTTGTGATGTCTGAATTATTAGTTGGTCTGTTTTTAGGCCGTGTTGGGCCCTATAGGCCTGCCCCGTTGGCATGGCTCATCAGGATGCCTACTTTGTTTATCCTTGCCTGCTCTCTCACAGGAGTGAGAGCGCCACATCACAAAAGGAAATATCTCAGTGCAGTTGCACTGCTGTTTGTTGGCACCATTGTGCAATGTTATTCTATACATCCTGTTTTTTACCGCAGTCCAAGAGTCTCACTCCCACTAACCACCTGCTATTTTGAATTTACTCAAGCCTGCTGCAATCTCTCCCAACAGGATTTCGGTGGTCTCTGCGCGGGCAAGCCACCCTCTAACCCTCCCCCACAACTGACTGTGTTCTTGCCATGGCGGGCTCACCGGTGATCTCCTGGAATGTTAGGGGCATGAACTCCCCCCTGAAACGCACTATGATTTTCTCATGTCTGAAAAAGTTTTATCCTGCGATTATTTGCTTACAGGAAACACATTTAACGTCTGATTCTATAAGTTGTATGAGATATAGATGGATTGGGTGGTCGTACCACTCCACTCACACCTCCTTTTCTCGGGGGGTGAGTGTAGTGATACACAGCTCCCTGGACTATCAAGAATTTGAGTCCAAAATAGACCAGGAGGGTAGATTTGTATTTTTGCACTGTCGTATTGGTATTCTGAAATGTATTCTGGCTTGTGTGTACATCCCCCCCCCGTTTAATGCTCGGGTACTCCGGCTCCTCCTGGAATTTCTGGAGGGGAAGCCGGATCTCCCGTTATTGTTGGTGGGCGATTTCAATAGCTGGCTAGCTCCGGCCCTGGATAAACACCCGGGCCCGAGCACCCCGGCTTCTTGTGGTCTAACTCCGCTGGCTAGATTGCTACAGGAGGTGGGATGGCTGGATTTGTGGAGACACCGGAATCCCACTGCTAAACAGTTCTCCTGTTTCTCGAAAGCACACGGCTCCTTATCTAGAATAGATTTGGCAGTGGGAAACCCGGCTATGCTCTCCTCGGTGCTAGACATTTCGTACAAACCTCGGTGTGTATCTGATCACTCCTATTTGGTGATAAACCTTATTGTATCCCACCAATCCACACTCCCTAAAGTACCGTGGAAATTTAATGCCTTTTGGCTTCAGCTTTTTACCTCCCCTGAGAACTTAGAAGGCAACATAAAAAAGTTTTTTTCATGTCAACCGGGCTCATTGTCTACTCTTGCAGAATGGGAGGGCTTCAAAACACACCTTAAGAAAATACTTAGTAATGAGGTTACCAAGGTTAAGAAACATTCTGAAGCGCTGCGGGACACACTGGAATCCCATGCCTACTCCCTTGAGGCAAGGTATGTCCAAGACCCAACTGACTCCGCGAGGGAGGCTTGGCAGTCGGCTCAATCAGCTTATGAGCACCTGCTGACCTCCTCGGCGGACAAAAAGAGGTTTTTTTCAAAGACTGCCTTTTTTGAGGAAGGGGAGACGACCGGACGCCTCTTAGCCAGAATAGCCAATTCTGATAAGAGATCTCCGGCAATCGGGTCCATAAGGAGGGCTGACGGACGGCTGGTACACTCCCCAGATCAGGTACTCCAGACGCTGGCGGAGTTCTATGAGAAGCTATATTGCTCCTCTTCCAGATACAGCTCCGAGGAGCTATCCAGGTACTTGGATGGCATTGAATTTCCACAGCTTACGGAATCCCAGAGGAAAGAATTAGACGCCCCTCTGACTCTTGATGAGATGCAAGAGGCGGTGGCTGCATTCCCTAACTGTAAGGCCCCCGGAGGGGATGGTATCCCTATGGAAATCTATAAAACCTATTCTGAGATACTACTCCCCAAGCTCTTAAATGTATTTCTTACCGCTAGGAAGCACAATACCCTACCACCCTCCATGTCTAGAGCCCACATTGTTTTAATTTTAAAACCAGGCAAGGACCCCGTAGACCCGGCCTCATATAGACCGATATCCCTATTGCAGTCAGACATCAAAATATTGGCAAAGGTTTTGGCTATAAGGTTGAATAAGGCTGTAGCCTCAATTATACACTCTGATCAGGCGGGATTTATGCCCAACAAATCAACAGCAATAAACCTTAGGAGATTGTATCTTAACATACAGTCCCCACCGGATAATAAAGGTAAGAGGGCATTGTTGTCTCTCGACGCAATGAAAGCCTTTGACAGTGTTGAATGGTCATACCTATGGGAGGTAATGAAGAGATTCGGCTTTGGAGAGATATATATTTCTTGGGTACGTTTATTATATCATTGCCCTCAGGCGATAATTAGAGAGGCGGGTAGAATGTCACTGCCCTTTGCTCTGGGGCGGGGTACGCGGCAGGGGTGCCCTTTGTCCCCCCTGCTGTTTGCTCTAGCCATAGAGCCGTTGGCAATACGGGTCAGAGACTGCCGAGATATCACCGGCTTCTGTTATGGTGACAGACAGGAGAAGGTGATGCTCTATGCGGATGATACTATGATTCTTTTGGGTGACACTGACCACTCCCTAAAAAACACAATGAATACAGTGATTCGCTTTGGGGACTTTTCAGGCCTTAAAATAAACTGGACCAAGTCAGCCCTAATGCCAATAGATGATGCAAGATTATTAAATGAAGAGAAAGTTGGGGGAATCCCTGTGTCCGCTTCCTTCAGATACTTGGGGATACAGGTCTCTCCTAAGATTAGGGATTATAGTCAGTTGAATATTTCCCCACTACTGGCTCGGTTTCGGCTGCGAGTTAAAACTTGGAATGCTCTGTGTATGTCGGTTGCAGGCAAAGTGAATCTAATTAAAATGATTCTGATGCCTCAACTGCTATACATACTACATAATTCTCCGGTAGTCATCCCACTTAAGATATTCAGAATAATTAATGCCATTTTTCGTGAACTGATCTGGAAGAACCGCCCACCAAGGATAAAACTAGAAAACTTACAACGCCCTAAAGATGAAGGTGGACTTGCATTGCCTAATCCATGGCTTTATTACTTGTCTTCGCAAATGCAACATTTAATAGGCACCATGGCCGTGGAGGGGGAGTCTACGGCCAGGGTCCCTAGCGCTTCAGAATATATAATGCTACATACGATAGGGGCTAAATCCGTTCCCACGGCTTTGGAGGCCGCAGCCTTTAGCAAACCTCAAAAATGTTTTCCCACTTATGCCCTCATACAAAAAATATGGAACAAAACTAAATACATTCAGGAGGCGACAGGTATCAACGAGTATAGTCCTATATGGGGAAATGAGTCCTACCCAGAACTTGCTAAACTGCAACATGCGGAAAGGTGGAAGAGGTTTGGTATTCTCTACTTAAAGCAAATCATAAGAGAGGGCAAATTATGCTCATTTGACAATTTAAGGGACCTATATAGTCTCCCGTCCTCCATGCTTTTTTACTATATGCAACTTAGACATGCATTTGAAGCACAGTCAAAAACCTCTGATTGGCACATTAGCTCGAACCCTTTGGCAGATTTGCTTAAAGGGGCAGAGACCTCTAAAGGATTCATTTCCCAGAGCTATAGCACCTTGCTTCACAAATACCTTATAAAGCATCCTTTGACAGTAAAAGGGAAATGGGAGTTGGATGTTGGACCCTTGGATGAGGATCAATGGGAGGAGGTCTTGCAGTCAGTTTCCATATGTTCACTGAATGTAACGCAAAGACTAACGCAACTATATACACTTCTGAGAGCGTATTATACACCTCATAGGCTACATAATATGGGACTTCTTCCCACCCCAACCTGTACCAGATGTAAGAGAGATCACGGAGATTTAATACATATGCTATGGAGATGTCCCAGATTGCATGTGTACTGGAGGGGGGTGGTGGACACGCTGAACGCAGTGTTTGGGGTCTCCATACCGCTGGACCCTAGACACTGTATTTTGAATGTGTTAGATGAACTAGAGTGGGAACCCCACGTCAGGGAAGCTTTAACTAGAGCCCTATTTGTGGCCCGCAAGATAATCATGGTACACTGGAAATCTGAAACGCCTCCCTCAGTTAAGGAATGGATTACTGCACTAGGACATATATTAAGAATGGAGAAAATTATATACCAACACAGGGGATGTTCAAGAAAATTTGAAAAACTATGGGAACCATGGCTAGGCACTCCTGGGTTAGCTCCGGAGGACCTGGTCATGGACAGATTACTGCGCCTTAATAACGGCTGAAGCCATGGTGCACCCCGCATTAGCCCTGATTGGAACTCTGAACTCGGGTTGGTTACAGATAGAGGGTTGGAATTTCCATAGGTAGGAGGTTGTGTTATCAATTCCCATCTTATTTTCTAACAGTGGGATGTACTTTACACTTTTGTATGTGCCTGATTCTTATATGGAAATATGCCTGTTTAGGCTATTATGTACAATTTAACTGTGGTTTTCTTGGACTGTACGTACTTGTTTTTTTTCAATAAAAACTTTTTCTTGGATAAAAAAAAAGGATGGCGCTTACATTTGTTAGCGGTGGTTCTCCCAGGAGATAAATCCCCTGGGGGAGGGTTTGTGATGTCCGAGTGTCCTCGAGCCTGTTGGGGCACAGCTGAGGATATTGACCGTTTACAGTTATAAAGTGTGCATTTTGAGACACCCAAAGACCTCTTGCTGTTTGGACATTATTTTGTTATTAAGGGTATGTGTTACATGTTTTCATGTTTTTTGTTATTTATTATTTGGTTAATAAATTGGCTGCTGTGGCCTTATAAAACCCATGTCACGCAGTCTGTGTTTTTAATTTAATGGTAAGACCCAAGGTTGACGAATCCTTTAGTCATGTTTATTTCTTATGATTGGTGCCTAGAAAGTCAATTTTTTCACTTACTATATTTGACTGAGGGCAACTAGTAGCAGAAAGAAGAAGTGATCTCTGGATTGAAGGTTAATATGGCAGAGAAAGCTGTTTTTTGTTATTTCTTAAAATTTTTTGTTATTTTTATCTTGTTATTTGTGTCAGGAGTTCTGCTTTAAAGTAAATCAAAGCTCTTACTAGACAACATTTTGTTTGCCAAAGCTTTGTGCATATTCAATCTTTTTTTTTTATCTAAGTTGCTTTTTAAAGTAGATATGTGGCAAGACTTTGTTTGCATGATAAAACAAGACCTGTCCTCTGTTGAGGCAGACACTTTTACACAGGTTCAGTCTGCTTTCTCCACTGCAGGTTGTGCTCAACTGAGCATCATTGCAGAGGGTGAGGAAGTCATGAGGATCATCATTCTAGTTCCTCAATGGTTTTCTGGGTCACAGGGGGCAGCTATCCGATTAGATGCTGGGGCCCATGTGACTTTGGCGATCATCTTGGGCCAAGCAGAGTTTTTTTAGGACCCTGGCTCCCGGGCTTGGCACACATTTGGCGTGTGGCTAGAGTAGAGACTGGTCACCTGTCTGTCAGGGACAGTGCTTAGTGTTGAGGAGAATTTCCAGAGGAGTAGGGTAAGTACAGGGACGTGCCATCCTATCTGGAAGCCTCCCCATTTGGGTACGGACCGGCCAGGCCGCATTCCACCCCTGGAGACAGACACTGTCGGTACACCTAAGGCCTACTTCTACTGACACATCGCTGTTACATGCTGTGAGTGCTTCCGGTCAGGTTTCCTTCCTGCCAGGTCTGTTCTGTATTGCTGGACTCAGTTACAATATATTTCTGTTTCTCTACACTGGGACTCTGAGTATTTTCTGCCACTGCACCACTTTGCACCTACTCACACTCTGACCTCTGTAGATGCATGCACTGTGGGGTAAATCACAGTCAAAGTTTGCAAGGGAAGCAGTGAATTCAAGTTAAATCACAGCTCTTTGCATTAGAGATTAGAAGGTTGTCAGAACAGACACACTGAAATAAAAATTTTGTAAATTTTCGAGAATGAATTACACACTACCTACAGCTACAGAGGTCAGTGGGAGCTTGTTTTAAGGTATAGTTACTACTTGTGGAAGAAGAATTCTCATAATGGTCCATCATCTAAATACATGTCAGTACAGTCATCTGTTATTACCTACGTTTGACTCATATATCAGCTCCCAGGCTCCTCCCTAAATCAAAACACGGTTTGTGGGAGTGTCAATAATTAAAGTGTTACTAAACCCAGGAGCCTGAATTCACTATCTCTGCTCTCCCAGAGTACATAGAACATGGAAATGCAATTATTTTAGTAAATATAAACTGATAAATACCTTTTCTCATGAGCAGTATATAGCAGTCTTGTGCCTTCTATCAGTGTCTGGTTAAAGCTTTTAGGAGGAGTTTTCATTCTGAACTGACTGTCCTATCAAGATGCAAGACCCCTGACCCTCTATCTGAACAGTGCTGATTGGCCCTGTGCTGAATATATGCACCCTCCAAAGGACAAAAAACTCTCTAGTAATACACACAAAACTGAGCATGTGCAGCTTGTCCCCTAGCCTCTGTTCTATCAGGAGAGCATTTGGAGACAGTGGAAGAAGGGGAGGAACAGAGAATACAGGATCAAACGGTCTTTTTACACAATGCAGAGGAATAATCCCTTAGGTTCCACAGTGAGTATAACAAGCATGCTTTACTGCATATACAGATTGATTTTACTGTTGTGGGTTTAATAACACTTTAGATGCTGTTAATGCTCAGCTGACACCACCTACTGTACAGCGAACATGCCTGTGCGGCATGTTTGTCTCTTGCGCCCTGAAATCATTAGCAGATGTCTGTTTAGTACCTGTCCCCCCCACCCCGACAGCCCAACCACAAGTTAACATGGCCAGTGGCCATGTTAGTTCACACTGACATGGTCGTGGCGCAGCCACATTTGCTCAACAGGTGGTGTTCAACTGGCAGTACCGCTATCAAACTCTACCTATTCAAGTGAACGGGGCTGCACTACAACCATGTGTAATGCACACAGTTACAGAAGGCCTTCAAAAGTTAACACAGGTGATGAGGAGGCAACATATAGCCTCCGAGCTGGCTGTTAAATGTGATGCAATGCGATGCAATGCAATGCAAATGTGGTGGATCTCATTTCAGAGTGGCAACCAAGACAGACCCATATTTAAATGAGCCCTTAAAAATACCAGAGCTGATGAGCCACTCAACCTGCATAGATAATGATGGTGCTTGTCTTGGTGATGCACCTGGTGCTTGAAGCAAGCTCTGTCCATCAATGCTAAGTAAATATCTCCTTGGTTTATGTGTGGTCCAAAAGCAGTGGGGGGCACACTTCCTACAACTCTATCTTGGCAACTGGACCACCCAGGTAAACAGAACAAAGTGCATCATGAACTTTGTCACATAGGGGACATGGGGCCAGAAAAAAAAACTTTGTTGAGACGTCTTCTTTAAGAATATGTAACTATTTCAATGTCCAAAGACTGGCCATCGTTCTACTTTAAATTGTATCACACCAAGGTCTCATTTTATTCATGTCACAAATACATTGCAAAAGTTATGATCACATCTGCCCATGGATAGGTCGATAGATCGGTATCTCCGAACAAGATGGAATTGCCATAATTGAGATGGATTCCACCCATAAACAGCCCTTGCGGCTCTTTGTACAGCCGTAAAAATGATGTGTTTTCAGACTCTGTATAGGAAGTAATAGGATGGTTCTCACCTGTGTAAGATGTATATGATGGGATGAGCTGGAGAAGGAGATCCAATTACTTCTCATTGACAGAGGACAAGAGAGGACAACAAAGACACTAGGAGGAAAAGAACGGACGCGGCGATAGTGTGCTTCACACAAACACCAAAGGGGGAACTGCACCAAGGCCATAAAAAGACCCTGAGATCCACCACAAGGTGACAACTGAGAGTGGGGGACCACAGGAAAAAAGGAAGGAAGAGGAAGGGAATGAAAAAAGAAAGTAGAAGCTAAATGGAATAGAAAAAAGATTAAAGAGGAGCTCCGGTTAAAAAAAAATGTTTAAAAGTCAGCAGCTACAAACACTGTAGCTGCTGACTTTTAATAAGCACACTTACCTGTCCAGGGTACTCACGATGTCGGCCGCCCGAGGCCGATACGTCCATCGGATCAGGTCCCGGCGCCACCATTCGAAGTAAGGGAAACAGGCAGTGGAGCCTTGCGGCTTCACTGCCTGTTTCCTACTGCGCATGCGCGAGTCGCGCGGTGCTTTGTGAATGGACGGCTGTGTTCTGGGACACACACAGTTCCCAGAACACACCTTCCCCAGAAAACAATGCGAGGAGGAGAAGACTGAAGATCACTGCGGTGTAGGAAGTGGCAGATTAGGACGACCTGCCTAGCAACAGCCATTTCTGGTAAGTAAAATTTTTTTTTCTTTTTTCTATTTTTTTTTCCACATTTTTAGGAGCATTTTAATGTATTTTTTTTTTTTTTTTTTAGAGTGGCCCTCCGCTTTAAAGTCTCACTAAACCCACATCATATAAAACTACCAATAAATGGTGTATTACATGCTGTTCATACTGAGTCACTATGAGATTAGTTTTCTGTATTCTGCAAAAAACCTGGTTGATCCTGCTCCTCTCTCCATCTTCTGTTCATGTCCCCAATTCAGCTAGGGATTTTGCAGCTGTGGTGGCAACTCTGCACATGCTCAGTTTTCACTGAGTTTCTATGCTGAGTATTTCCTCCCTATCACATCTGAGCAGCTCATGTGACTATAGAGTCACACATGTGGAAGTATACACAGTGGTAAATGACAGCCCACTTCCTCCTTTCCCCTTCATGCCCACTAATCAGCTAAACACAATAAGGTTGGGATATTACATGTAGATTAATGGAGGCTTCACCTCCAATAATCTCTTATAAGACATAGGCTGGAGGGGTGTGACACAGCCTGTGTGACTGGCAGAAATCTGCCCACACCATGTTATTGCCACAAAATAATAAAGATTTGATTTCAAATATATATTTGTATGACAATTTAAAACAGTTTATTGATATTATTTATTTATTTTTACTTTGTATTCCAAAGGCTGTTTTTCTTTTTTTCTTTTGAACATGTGACCAGCAGCAGAGGACTAGAAGCTCCTTCTGCTTATGTTTCCCTGCAGACAACCTGGGAGGGATCTGGGTCATGTGACAGCTTTATATTGATTAGGAAAAAAGTACTTAGATTTTTTTAAAATTAAAATAATTACAGTCCCATCATCCGCATACAGAAATACAAGGGACAACGTAACTTAAACAGTGTGTGTTTAGTATCACTTTAAGGGCCAGTTCACACCACATGCAGTCCAGTGCCATTTTTTTTCTGCATCAAAAACTCATGGAAAGTAGGTTATATCGTTTTCAATGGCATAGTTCAGACCAGTGCTTGTAGTTCAAGAAAAAAAGTAGAACATGCTGCATTTTTTCCTGCACTGGACTGTACTGGAATGCTGTAAAATGCATCAAAAATGCACTTGAAGGCACCGGAATGCACCTAAACGCACTGGAACACACATGTCCTTATTTAAGATTAAGAAAAAAGAAGGGGGAATGCACTGGACTGCATCAAAAATGCATTAAAACAGCACTGGAATATGCAGAAAAGCATCTGGAACACATTTGGACTGCGTTTCTATGGTGTGAACTGGCTGAGCAAGAGTAACAGACAACGAGGGAACACATTTTTGTTAAATTTTGGCATCAGTACACTTGCGCTGGTAGTTTCTGATTCTCACAAAGCTTCCAAACAAGTCACTAGGCTAAACTGTGTCTTAAATATTTAAGCCCCATCTGACCACTTAGGAGTCGATTTATAAAAAACAAAAAAAATAATAATAATAATTGCATAGCCGTTCTTTCATTGAAACTGCATGTACATTCATTCTGTACAAATTGAACAAAAACAAATGTTCTTTAGGCTATTTTCAGTTCTAAACGAATGTTCTTTTAATATGGACAGTAGAAAAATACCACATTATGGCCACTAGATGGAGCTGAGGAACATAAGAAATGCATACATTTTTGTAACAAGAGATACAATATAACCATTTTAGAGAACACTACAGCTGGGGTTAGTCAACCTTGGCATTCCAGTTGTGGTGAAAGTACAAAATCCCATGAGACACTGCAAGACTCAGGCAGAGGCATGATGGGATTTGTATTTTCACCAAAGCTGGAGTGTTGAGGTTGCCTAAAGGGAATTATCAAATAAATGTACTCAATGGTTAAAAAAGTTGAATTTTTTCACTTAGTCCTCCTGCAAAGTCCCACAAATACCTGTTGATCCTACCAATGAAATCAACCTAAAGCAGCTTCCTGTGATGGGGAGTACGGATGGGCAAACGGTTCGGCCCGAGCATAAGTTCGGGTTGAACTTTGGCTGTTCGGACGTTCTCAGAACAACCCAAATTATAGGGTCTTTCGACTGTTTGTTCGGCCCGCTAAACGACCACAATGCACTGCGCCACCGCACAGTCCATTGAAAGCCCTGATTGGCTGAAAAAATTCTGTGCGTTACTGCAAGTTTAACGCCATATATTTCATTGCGTTACTGCAAGTTTAACGCCATATGTTTCATTGCGTTACTGCAAGTTTAACGCCATATAGTTCTGTGTGTTACTGAAAGTTTAACGCTGTATATTTCCTTGCGTTACTGCAAGTTTGAAGCCATCTAGTTCTGTGCATTACTGCAAATTTAACGCTGTATATTTCATTGTGTTACTGCAAGTTTAACGCCGTATATTTCATTGCATTACTGCAAGTTTAACGCTGTATATTTCATTGCGTTACTGCAAGTTTAATGCCATATTGTTCTGCTCATTACTGCAAGTTTACCGCCATATAATTCTGTGTGTAACTGCAAGTTTAACGCCGTATATTTCATTGCGTTACTGCAAGTTTAACGCCATATAGTTCTGTGCATTACTGCAAGATTAACGCTGTATATTTCATTGCGTTACTGCAAGTTTAACACCATATATTTCATTGCGTTACTGCAAGTTTAACGCCATATAGTTCTGTGCGTTACTGCCCGTTTTATGCAGTATATTGCAGTATCTTATAGTGTATCCGTGGAGTGTGTCTGTGTAGTGAATACTCAAATGAAAATGCACCAAACACCACTTTCCATTGATTAAAGTGCATCCACGTACACATTTACACATCCTTATTACAGTTGTGCTCATAACTTTACATACCCTGGCAGAATTTATGATTTCTTGGCCATTTTTCAGAGAATATGAATGATAACACACAAACATTTCTTTCACTCATGGTTAGTGTTTGGCGGAAGCCATTTATTATCAATCAACTGTGTTTACTCTTTTAAAATCATAATGGCAACAGAAACTACCCTGATCAAAAGTTTACATACCCTAGTGATTTTGGTCTGATAACATGCACACAAGTTGACACAAAGGGGTTTGAATGGCTATTAAAGGTAATCATCCTCATCTGTTATCTGTTTGCTTGTGAAAGGTCAATAAGTTTCTGGACCCCTGACAGACCCTTGCATCTTTCATCCAGTGTTGCACTGATATTTCTGGATTCAGAGTCCTGGAGAAAGCAAAAGAATTGTCAAAGGATCTGTGGGAAAAGGTAGTTGAACGGTATAAAACAGGAAAACTAAAATTTAAGCAACAATTGCCAGTCTTTGGGTGTCGGTGGCACCTTCCCACCGTAACCCTATAGAGGTACTCTTGATGAAAGGAAGAATTGGCCTTGCTGTAAAAATGGCAATGATATGCACCCGTCAAACAGGTGCAGAAAAATTACTCTTTGGGTGTGGGGGGTACCTGATGTTCATAGGACAATTCTGCAGAGGAGGGCATGGAGGTGGCAGAGGGGAAGGAGGAGGGGGTAGAGCTCACAGGTCTGGCATCATCACCACCAGCTGTATGAAGACATGGGGCATAACAAGCTGCAGCACCGAGTCCTGTCCTGCATCCTTTCGAGTTAAAAGCAGCATTACCCAGTGTGCTGTGAATGAAATATATCGTCCCTGTCCATGCTTGCTGGACCACTTGTCAGCAGTAAGGTGGATTTTACGGCTGACTGCCTTGCCCAACGATGCCAGAACATTCCCTTCCACGTGATGGTAGAGAGATGGAACGGCCTTATGTGAAAAGTAGTAGTGACTGGGAACTTGCCATTGTGGTACAGCACATTGTTCAAATTCACGGAAGGGGGCAGAATCCACTAGGCTGAAAGGCAGAAGTTGGAAAGCCAACAACTTTGACAAGCTTGCATTTAGATGCTGGGCATGTAGGTGACAGGGACTGTATTTTTTTTCCGCTACAGTAGATAGGGCAGTCTACAGTTTGTGGTGTACTGCTGGCAGATGTGCTGCTAGGACCTGGGACACCCTGTGCTATACCATCATCCTGTCAGTGGGGGCTGCTGAGAGGTAATGACTCGGTATAGCAGGGGCAGACTGAAGTGGGTAAGGAGAAGGAGGGACAGATTTGTGCCCCTTTTGTGTGGCTTTTAGGTGCTCTTGCCCATGGGCTGAGTGGTTGGACGTTAAATGCCTTGTTAAGCATGTGATACCCAAATGGCTGGTGTTTTTGCCACGTTTGATATGCCTGAGACACAGTTTACAGATAGCAACAGTGCGATCTGCAACAGATGTGCTGAAAAAGGCCCAGACAGCTGAGCTTTGGGGAGTGGGCTGGGAGATAACAGCTGCAGAATGTGATGGAATAGGGTGGCTGCTCTCTACTCTTTCTTGATGTTGGCCTCCTTGGGGTTGTGCCGTCTCACCTTCAGTTTCCTCCTCTGCTCGATATGGCCCCCAAGTCGCATCAGTGACCTCATCATCATCATCATCTCCTCCATCTTCATCATTACCACTGGAGACAACTTGGCTTGGGGAACATGAATGCCAATTTGTCTACCAGTGTTCCTCCCTCTCTTTAGGCTCATGTTCCTGTCATCCTTAACCTCAGAACCAACATCTGAATCCAGTAATGGCTGGGCATCATCAAGGAGCAAGTGGCAGACACTGTGGTCAAATAACTCAGCTGACTCCTCAATGGCTGATGTTGGGCCTATGGCAGGAATAGATGTGGACAAGGAGGCAGGTTTATCCACTCTGGCAACTGCAGGGGACTGCACACTTGTCTCTGCTGGCGTGACAGAGAATGAGGAGGGTGAGGAAGGTTTAGTAAGCCAGTCCACCACCTCCTCTGCATGCTGTGGCTGGTTAGCACAGGCAAACTCACTAAACAGAGGAAATGATGCCCTGTCTGAGGACTGACCACCACGTCCACCCTTGCCTGTGGACACATTTGTTTCTGGCCCCCTTACAGTGCCAAGGGAACTTCTGCCTCTCCTTGTTGTCCTCCCAGACATTATTGTGAGCGATTATAAGCAAGTGTAAAGAAGAAGTGGAAATCTGTACGTAGATGCCCTTCTATCAATGTAAAGTGGTGTTTGGTGCAGTTTAATTTGAATACTCACACACACTACACAGACACACTCCACGGATACACTATAATATACTGCAATATAATGCGTAAAACATACAGTGACGCACAGAACTATATGGCTTTAAACTGGCAGTAACGCACACAGAACTATATGGCGGTAAACTGGCAGTAACGTACACAGAACTATATGGCGTTAAACTGGCAGTAACGCACACAGAAGTAAATGGCATTAAACTGTCAGTAACGCAATCAAATAGACGGTGTTCAACCGTCACTACATTGATGCTATCTGAACTGTCCCTACTCTAGCTATACACTAATGTAAAGATTACTGACACAGTCTCACTACACTACACTGAAACTATATGAGCTGTTTCTACTGTACACTAATATATGTATGAATGACACTGTCTCACTACACTACAGTGAAACTATCTGAGCTGTCCCTACTCTAGCTGCACACTATGCAAAGCTGAATGATGGTCCTCTTCACTAGATTCCCTAGACTGACTATCCCTAGACTGACACTAAACTAATATTGTATACTGACAATAGAAGCAAAATAGCACAGTATAGCACACTAAATAACTAATAGCACTGAACAGAGCCCTGTACTATCTCTCTCCATGCAGAAATCACACTGAAAATGCCATTGAAAGAATACTTTTATACTGTGGGGCGGGAATGAGCCATGATTGGATAAAGTCATGATGACAGTGTCCAATCATGACTCTGACAGTGCTCTGTGCCCTGATAGGCTAAAGATTTCACTGCTTCAGCCAATCAAGGCTTGCAATGCACTGTTCAGCGCTGAAATGCATTGTGGTCGGTTCGGGGGGCCGAACGACCCGTTTGTTCAGATGTTTGCCGAACGTCCGAACAACGAAAGTTCAGCCCGCACTTATGCTCGGGCCGAACCGTTCGCCCATCCCTAGTAGAAACAGAATTTATGCAAAAAATCTCTAATCTAGTTCCCAGTGCACTACATTGTGGCCTCATCATAGAGACTGGCTCCCCAAGATGTTGCTTACAAAATAAAGAAAGCTTGCAGGGAAGTTTTTGGGCTTTATAAATGCAATTATTGCTGCAGCAGCTTCTATACACTGTACAGATGTGCCACTTTACAGGTGGACTAAGGGGATCCCTCAAGCACTATATTGAAAGGAATTTGTCATTTTTATACTTTCACTTTAAGCATCAATAAATCACTGCTTATTTAAAAATAATGTTTTTTTTTAAACTTTTTTTTCATTGATGCATGTCCCCTAGGGCAGTACCCAGACCCCCATAACCATTGTATGCCGAATTACTTGCATATAAGCCTTCAAAATGGGCACTATTGATTTTTCACGTTCGGGTCCTATAGACTTCAGTGGGGTTTGTTATTTGTTCCTGAACTTTCACGATGTTTGAAAGTTCTGGTGCGAACCGAACAGGGGGTCGTTCAGCCCATCTCTAATGGGGAGGCAAAGGGGCTGCACTGCTCCTGAATTCAGAGCAGAGTTGCCCCTTCTATGCAGAATATGTCAGTTTGCACTACAGTGGGAAATGAAAATGTTACATGGGGCGTGGCTATTTGCATTGTCACTGCTAAGTCACACATCGGTAGCTTGTCAATCAGCATTTGGCCACATCTAGCCACACCCACTGCTTTTCTGGCAACACCACCTCTGTCGCTAAAGTTGTGAGCTGCAGTGTCTGGGAAGGGAAGCATGTGAGACACAAATGAAGGAGGATTCAGGAGCCTTTAGTTGTACTTTAAAATAATGAGATAAGTCCTAGACTGGAACAACACAAGTGCCTTTTGGCAAGATTAAATCTATCAACTATCTACCTCCCAACTTTTTTATGGGAATGAGGGACACCTATTAGCAAAGGTATGCAGACTTGGACACACCCCCTGCCACACCCCTTTAAAGGAGAAATATAAAAACAAATTAGTTAAACCCACAAGTGCTTTTTTTTTTTTTTTTTTTACTGCTATTATTCCTTTATACTGTCTTAAAATTTACAAATGCAGCAATTTAGAAATTAGATGAAAAGTTTAGTACTGGGAAACAGTTTTTGAAAGATAAAAAGTGCATTTTATATACAACTATATAGATAAGACCAAAATGAGGGACAAATGAGGAGGAAAGAGGGACAGAGGGCCTTTGTTCCAAATCAGGGACAGTTGGGAGCTATGCCAATGTCTTGAGGACATGTAGACCCTCTATCTCATATAGAGCCTTCAGAAAGGGTAACTACTGTATGTACCCTAGCAATGTTTGTTTTATCTCTTCATGTAAGATAGATAGATAGATAGATAGATAGATAGATAGATAGATAGATAGATAGATAGATAGATAGATAGATAGATAGATAGATAGATAGATAGATAGAAAGATAGATAGATAGACTATTTACTGTATATACATACAGATTGATAGACAAAGAGATAGATTCAAGATAGAGAAATGTGATAGATGCATACATACATATAAGGTCATTCTTACCGCAGCTGCCCAGTCATTGTTGTGGGGCCCAAAGCAGCTGCCCCTTGAGCCCACGCTGCCTGCAAATAGTTGATAAGTGAATTTGGGTGGGCCCAAGAAAAAGTTTGCCCAGGGTCCAATCAATAATAAAGACAGCCATGCATACATCCTACTCCTGCAAGTTCCTCCACCCCAAACTCGCTCATCCATGTCTTTATGGACCTTGCTTTGTGCACTGGTGCGCAGTCATGCTGGAACAGGAAGGGGCCATGCCCAAACTGCTCCCACATGGTTGGGAGTGTCATGTACCTAATAGACGAGCCTGAACTGCAGGGAAACTGGGAAGTGAGGAGTGGCATGAGCGCCTGGCAGGATCAACAGCAGGAGGTAAGTCCAGAATTCAGGAAGCTCAGCACAGGAGAACAGCAGACTGGAACTGGAGCAGTGGACTGGACCTGGAACAGGCTGGATCAGCGGACAGGTGCGGCAGGCTGGAACTTGAACAGCTGGCTTGGAGCCGGACAGCAGACTGGAACCTGAAACAGGCTGGATCAGCAAACAGGTGTAACAGGCTGGACTTGGAACAGCTGACTTAAAACCGGACAGCAGACTGGAACCTGGAACAGGCCGGATCAGCAGACAGGTGCAGGAGACAGCAGGAAGATTCCTTCAGGAACTCAGAAGGGTCAGGTAGGCCGGGTCAGTTATCAGGCGGGCAGCAGAAGGACCAAAGAAGCAAGCAGAAGAGCTGTCAGACTGGCCAAGTGCAGGTAGATGGCAGGGATGGTCAGAGGCAAGCCGGGTAAAGCACAGGAACAGATTTCAGGAATACACAAAACGCTGTAGAGCAGACAGCAAGGTCACAGTGTGTTAGTCTGGTTTAAATAGCCTGCCTGGTGTTAGTGGGCACGCGCGCCCTCGTGCACGTGCGCGCTCACGCATTGGCGCCCGCGATCTCGCACCAAGTCTAGAAGGCTTGTTACTGGCAGGATCTTCCTGACATGGAGAATGAAATTGTCCAAAATGTCTTGTTATGCTGACGCCTTAAGAGTTCCCTTCACTGGCACTAAGGGGCCAAGCACAACCCCTGAAAAACAACCCAACACCATAATCCCCCCTCCACCAAATGGTTTGAACCAGTGCACAAAGCAGAGTTGATAAAGACATGGATGAGCGAGTTTGGGGTGGAGGAACTTGACTGGCCTGCACTGACCTCAACCCTATAGAACACCTTTGGGATAAATTTGAGCGGAGACTGTGAGTCAAGCCTTCTCGTCCACATCAGTGCCTGACCTCACAGATGCACTTCTGGAAGAATGGTCAAACATTCCCATAGACACACTCCTCAACCTTGTGGACAGCCTTCCCAGAAGAATTGAAGCTGCTATAGCTGCAAAGGGGGGGGGGGGGGGGGCAACTCAATATTGAACCCTACAGAATAAGACTGGGATGCCATTAAAGTTCATGTGCATGTAAAGGCAGGTGTCCCAATACTTTTAGTAATATAGTGTAGATAGATAGATAGATAGATAGATAGATAGATAGATAGATAGATAGATAGATAGATAGATAGATAGATAGATAGATAGATAGATAGATAGATAGAAATACAGTTCATACAGACTGATAGATACATAGATAAATTATAGATAGAATAATGTGATAGAGCTAAACTAATAGATAGATAGATAGATAGATAGATAGATAGATAGATAGATAGATAGATAGATAGATAGATAGATAGATAGATAGATAGATAGATAGAGGGCCATTTTTAATGCAGGGCAAAAGGGGCAGTTGCCCTGGGCCAAGTTATTGTTGTGAGGCCCAAAGCAGCTGCCCCTTGAGCCCACGCTGCCTGCAAATTGTTGATAAGTGAATTCGGGTGGGCCCAAGAAAATGTTTGCCCAGGGTCCAATTAATAATAAAGACAGCCCTGCATGCATAGATAATATAGTTCATGATGGTTCTCCTGCATTCTGATGAGGGTGGTGAATGGCAGTGAGATGGGTATTGGGGTCTGAGAGAAATAACATTTTTGCTGGGTAGATGAAGGTAGATGGGATTTGAGGTACGGCTGTGTGTTCTCTGCTTGTTTAGTCAAGTTGCGCTCTTTGCATTTGGTTTTATTTTTGCACAAGCAGAAAGGAGCGTAATGGAAAGAGGAGAGCGGGTGACTCATTAAAAGCACACACAACTTTAATCGCCTCCCCTGCTGCTGCGCTATTTTCCTTCCCTAAGCAGGTTTGATTATAAATAGCTCAGCAACAGGAATCAGGCTTGATTAAAAAATAATTTTGCATTTGGAATAAATTGGCTGTTTTGTTTTTAAACAAGAAATCTATCCTTATTGGGTTGAGGCGTTTTCTCCGCAAGACGAAAGCTGTGTACCAGTACATTTGATGTCACGCGGAGGCTCCAATATACTTATTCCCTAAAGGGCATCAGCTTGATTTAAACAGCAACTTCACTCAAATGTATTTTTTATCTTTAGGTTATGTGGGCTCGTTTTGCTTCCCTGTTGGGACTTTACCATTGTCCAGAGCCCCAACAGCAAAATGTCATATAAGGGTTTCTTTATAAAATTAACAAGCTCTGCCATTAAAATATTAAAAAAAGTTATAGTGGAATTATTTTATATATCTATAATAGTATATTTTATTTCACTTTTTCCACATTTTGTTATGTTACAGCCTTTTTTCGATAATGGATTCAATACATTATTTTCCTCAAAATTCTACAAACAATGACAACGTGAAAGAAGTTTGTTTGAAATCTTTGCAAATTTATTAAAAATAAAAAAACGAAAAAATCCCATGTATTCACAGCCTTTTACCATGGCACTCAAAACTGAGCTCAGGGGCATCCTGTTTCCACTGATCAGTCTTGAGGTGTTTCTACAACTTGAGTCCACCTGTCAGGTGATTGGACATGATTTGGTAAGGCAGACGCCTATCTATGGAAGGTCCAACAGTTAACAGTGCATGTCAGAGCACAAACCAAGCCATGAAGTCCAAAGAATTGTCTGTAGACCTCCGAGACAGGATTGTCTCAAGGCACAGACCTGGGGAAGAGTACAGAAAAACTTCTGCAGCATTGAAGGTTGCAATGAGCACAGTGGCCTCCATCATCCGTAAATGGAAGAAGTTTGCAACCAACAGGACTCTTTCTAGAGCGGGCCGCCCGGCTGAAACTGAGTGATCGTGGGAGAAGCGCCTTAGTCAGGGAGGCGAGAACCCGATGGTCACTCTGACAGAGCTCCAGCATTTCTCTGTGGAGAGAGGAGAACCTTCTAGAAGAGCAGCAGCACTCCACCAATCAGGCCTGTATGGTAGAGTGGCATGACGGAAGCCACACCTCAGTGAAGGGCACATTTCAGCCCACCTGGAGTTTGCCAAAAGGCACCTGAAGGACTCTCAGTCCATGAGAAACAAAATTCTCTGGTCTGATGAAACAAAAATTGAACTCTTCGAGTTCAAAAATTGAATGGCAAGCATCATGTCTGAAGGAAACCAGGCACCGCTCATCACCTGGTCAATATCATCACTACAGTGAAGCATGGTGGTGGCAGCATTAGGCTGTGGGGATGTTTTCAAGTGGCAGGAACTGGGAGACTGGACAAAGACATCCTTGATGAAAACCTGCTGGACCTCAGACTGGGGTGAAGGTTCATCTTCCAACAGGACAACGACCCTAAGCACACAGCCAAGATAACTAAGGAGTGACTACAGGACAACTCAGTGAATGTCCTTGAGTGGCCCAGCCAGAGCCCAGACTTGAACCCGATTGAACATCTCTGGAGAGATCTGAAAATGGATGTTCGCCGACGCTCCCCATCCACCCTGATGAGAGGTCCTGCAAAGAAGAATGGGAGAAACAACCCAAAAATAGGTGTGCCAAGCTTCTAGCATCATACTCAAAAAGACTTGAGGCTGTAATTGGTGCCAAAGGTGCTTCAACAAAATATTGAGCAAAGACTGTGAATAGTTATGTATATGGGAATTTTTTCAGTTTTTTATTTAATTAAATTTGTCATTATGGGGTATTGTTTGTAGAATTTTGAGGAAAATAATTTTGGAACAAGGCTGTAACATAACAAAATGTGGAAAAGTGAAGCGCTGTGAATTCTTTCCGGATGCACTGTAGAATGTATTTCCCCTTTTAGGTAAGAAATAGGCTTTGAATCACAATTCCCCCATAAAAGAGCCGATGTGTGTATTCATTAAAACTAATTTTCTGTCATCAGAACAGCAGCCTAACAAAAAATGGTTACTTGTTTGGAAACCATTTTTAAATCGAATGCCGCATACACACGAGCGGACTTTACGGCAGACTTTGTCCTGCGGACTTTTCGACGGACTTTATGACGGACTTTCCGAATGACCGGACTTGCCTACACACGATCAACCAAAGTCCGACGGATTCGTACGTGATGACGTACGACCGGACTAAGACAAGGAAGTTCATAGCCAGTAGCCAATAGCTGCTCTAGCGTCGGTTTTTGTCCGTCGGACTAGCATACAGACGAGCGGACTTTTCGACCGGACTCGAGTCCGTCGAAAAGATTTGAAACATGTTTCATTTCTAGGTCCGTAGAACTTTTGGGGAAAAAAAGTCCGCTGGAGCCCACACACGATCTAATTGTCCGACGGACTCCAAGTATGCCGTAAAGTCCGGTCGTGTGTACGCGGCATAACTTTCAGGGAAATCTCCTCCACCTACCTGTGCTGGACAGATAAGTTTTCAATGAGAGAAAAAGACACATGGGTGGTCAGATATGCTCTGATGGCAGGCATGAGAGCCCTAAAGGATGGCAAAGTTTGTCATTTTTTACAAATACTGGACATATTAAAAAAGAATATTATTCCATTATTCAGTGTAATGCCCCGTACACACGGTCGGATTTTCTGATGGAAAATGTCTGATTGGAGCGTGTTGTCGGACATTCCGACCGTGTGTGGGCTCCATCGGACATTTTCCATCGGATTTTCCGACACACAAAGTTTGAGAGCAGGATATAAAATTTTCCGACAACAAAATCCGTTGTCGGAAATTCCGATCGTGTGTACACAAATCCGACGCACAAAGTGCCACGCATGCTCAGAATAAATAAAGAGATGAAAGTTATTGGCCACTGCCCCGTTTATAGTCCCGAGGTACGTGTTTTACGTCACCGCGTTTAGAATGATCGGATTTTCCGACAACTTTGTGTGACCGTGTGTATGCAATACAAGTTTGAACCAACATCCGTCGGAAAAAATCCTAGGATTTTGTTGTCGGAATGTCCGAACGAAGTCCAACCGTGTGTACAGGGCATAAGACCGGTGATTTATCAGTGAGAGAAATAGACACATTAGTGGTTTGCTACCCAGATTGGCAATCTCTGCACTGCCAGCAAAATAGGATTTGACTGAGCATAAACAGGATAATGTCCTTTTCTATCTCAATATATTTATTGATTTAAACAAGTTATACAGATCAAACAATCCACAGTGTGTGTACGAGATCAAACAAATGTAGCACCCTCTAGTGTGCTAGAGTAGGTAATGTTAGGATTTTTGTAAGTGTAGGTAAAATGTCTTGGCTTAACTGAGAGCCAAGCCTGTGTTTGAATCTGGGTCAGGTGAGTGATCCATGGAGGCTGGTATGACTCAGCAGGCAGCATCTCTGGTACCTACCCCTACTTCTGGAATTTGCTGGAAGCTTTCAGAAGATTGGGAGGGAGGTTAAGAGGAACTGCCTGGAGCATTCATGCCCTGACCAATCCCTGACCAATCCCCAATAGAAGGGTTGGCAGGGGTCAGGCCCCCTCAGATACTCAGGGTCAGCCCAGCAGGGCAGGAGAGTTCAGGTGGAAGTTGGAGATGCGAGCACTAGGAGGCTGTCGGTGGGCACTTAAGGGTAACTCCCTAGTCTGAAGGGGGGGGGGGGTGACCTCGGGCCTGGGAGCTCGGGTGCAGGAGGGATCCTGTCTAGTGGCATGGGAGCAGGTGTTAGGACAGTAGGAGCCAAAGAGCAAATTCAGGAGATCTCCAGGGAGAAGACAGCCAGCTGGGCTGATGAGAGAGACAGTCAGGGAGGACTGAGAGGACTGAGTGAGAGCAGTCTGAGATGGATGCAGAGTCATTTTGGAGGACTGTGGAGGAATAGCCAGGAGGGCTGGAGAAAGAAGCAGGTGCAGCAAGGTAGGCTGCCAGTGCCTGAGGAGGTGGTGCGGCAATCAGTAGCCACAGAAGGACAGCTTGGCACTAGGACTTTGCTACACAACCAAGGGGCCCGCGGGCCCTGCCTGTAATGGGCATTTGCTACATCTGACTGAGTCCTATTATCAGATCAACTAACAGTGTGCCAGCTGGGCCGGTGATTTTTATGCTGCAAGCAAGTGTTGTGCTGGAGGAGCTGAGAATTGTGTAAATGGACTGTACAGAAGAAGTCCCTAAAGAGTTCTACTAAAACAAGTGGGCACCCCATAATACCCCTATCCCCAACCAAGTTTTTTCCCCTCAATAAAACAAAAAAAACAAAGCACTGGACTGCTTCCTGACTCAAGAGTGTTGTGAAAATTCTGTGTGCCTGGCTGTGTAGGGTGGGGGGGATCCTTTTTTACCAGCGACTCCTACGGGAGTAGCGCTACACAAACAAAACAAAGAAACAGGCAAAATACAATAACCAACATTTCGTCAATTACAGTATGTGTCCAATAAACACAATATTGAGGTAACGATATGGCATATGTCATACCATGGGCCAGTTAGGAAGAGATCAAAGCCAGGCCAATGATCTCAATGTAATATACCACATCACATGTATGGGCAAGATAGACCAAAGATAGCCAACTTTCAAATGGCTGCACATGGAGAAAGGGGAAGAAAGGCAGGAAAGAGAGAGTAGAGCCCATACAAGAGAGAGAAGAAAAGGGGTAGAGGGTAGGAAAGGAAGCATGGGTGGAGGTCCTCCCACATGACAGGGGCAGTAGTAGAGCGAGGGGGGTTGAGGTCATGAGAAAAGGTGAGGGTGACAATAGATGACCCAAGGATCCCAGATCTTGCTGAATTTTTAAGGGTGCTAGTAAATTGTCCATTGATGTAAAGACCATTGAGCCTGGTTTTGACTTTGGAAAAGCAGGTAAACTGCTTCTTTCATGCTTTAGCTATAGTTCATTTGAATGCTAAGAGTACATAATGTGCCAGTTTAAACTGAGTTTTAGTGAGATTGAGAGGCTTAAAGTGTAAAAGAGTGAACCTTGGATCTCTGGGTAGGCGAACCCCAAATAATTTGTAAAGGAGAGCAAACACTTTGGACCATAAATGGCCTAGCATCGGGCAGGTCCACCATGTATGGAGGACATTGCCTGCCATTTGGCAGCCCCTAAAACATAAATCTTAATGCCCAGGGATTATGGGGACGAGTCTGGTTGGTGCCATATACCACCTAGTTAGTACCTTATACACAGGGCCGCAGTACCCCTAGGTCAGTGATGGCAAACCTTTTTGAGCCAGAGTGCCCAAACTGCAACACAAAACCAACTTATTTTTTTCAAAGTCCCGTGCGGCGCTATGAAAAATGTATACACCGGTCAGTGCAGGGATAGGCACATACCAAGGCTGTGGCGGACATTTTCCAAAGTACAGACCTTAGTGAAGGACACCAAGGTACATTTCAAATTAAAACCATCAAAAAACACTGTCTACTCTCTGGCTTAGTTCTACAAGTACAAATATGTTTAAAATAACATTTATATAAAGACTGCTTGTGGTATACAGTTATATGCAGAGTATATAGCACAGTGTACTGCGGTGTATATAGTACAGTGTAGGGCGGAGTATATAGTACAGTGTAGGGTGGAGTATATAGCGCAGTGCACTGTGGAGTATATAGTACAGTGTAGGGTGGAGTATATAGTACAGTGCACTGCGGAGTATACAGCACAGTGTACTGCAGAGTATAAAGCACAGTGTACTGCGGAGTATATACAGTCAGGTCCATAAATATTGGGACATTGACATAATTCTAATCTTTTTGGCTCTATACACCACCGCAATGGATTTGAAATGAATCGAACAAGATGTGCTTTAACTGTAGACTTTCATCTTTAATTTGAGGGTATTTACATCCAAATCAGGTCAACAGTGTAGGAATTACAACAGTTTGTATATGTGCCTCCCACTTTTTAAGGGAGCAAAATTAATGGGACAGATTAACAATCATCCATCAAACTTTCACTTTTTAATACTTGGTTGCAAATCCTTTGCAGTCAATTACAGCCTGAAGTCTGGAACGCATAGACATCACCAGACGTTGGGTTTCATCCCTGGTGATGCTCTGCCAGGCCTCCACTGCAACTGTCTTCAGTTCCTGCTTGATCTTGGGGCATTTTCCCTTCAGTTTTGTCTTCAGCAAATGAAATGCATGCTCAATCGGATTCAGGTCAGGTGATTGACTTGGCTATTGCATAACATTCCACTTCTTTCCCTTAAAAAACTCTTTGGTTGCTTTCGCAGTATGCTTCGGGTCATTGTCCATCTGCACTGTGAAGTGCCGTCCAATGAGTTCTGAAGCATTTTGCTGAATGTGAGCAGATAATATTGCCCGAAACACTTCAGAATTCATCCTACTGCTTTTGTCAGCAGACACATCAATAAATACAAGAGAACCCGTTCCATTGGCAGCCATACATGCCCACGCCATGACACTACCACCACCATGCTTCACTGATGAGGTGGTATGCTTTGGATCATGAGTAGTTCCTTTCCTTCTCCATACTCTTTTCTTCCCATCACTCTGGTACAAGTTGATCTTGGTCTCATCTGTCCATAAGATGTTGTTCCAGAACTGTGAAGGCTTTTTTAGATGTCGTTTGGCAAACTCTAATCTGGCCTTCCTGTTTTTGAGGCTCACCAATGGTTTACATCTTGTGGTGAACCCTCTGTATTCACTCTGGTGAAGTTTTCTCTTGATTGTTGACTTTGACACACATACACCTACCTCCTGGAGAGTGTTCTTGATCTGGCCAACTGTTGTGAAGGGTGTTTTCTTCACCAGGGAAAGAATTCTTCGGTCATCCACCACAGTTGTTTTCCGTGGTCTTCCGGGTCTTTTGGTGTTGCGGAGCTCATGGTGCGTTCTTTCTTTTTAAGTTTCAAACAGTTGATTTGGCCACACCTAAGGTTTTTGCTATCTCTCTGATGGGTTTGTTTTGTTTTTTCAGCCTAATGATGGCTTGCTTCACTGATAGTGACAGCTCTTTGGATCTCATATTGAGAATTGACAGCAACAGATTCCAAATGCAAATAGCACACTTGAAATGAACTCTGGACCTTTTATCTCCTCCTTGTAAATGGGATAATGAGGGAATAGGAGACACCCGGCCATGGAACAGCTGAGCAGCCAATTGTCCCTTTACTTTTGGTCCCTTAAAAAGTGGGAGGCACATATACAAACTGTTGTAATTCCTACACTGTTCACATGATTTGGATGTAAATACCCTCAAATTAAAGCTGAAAGTCTGCAGTTAAAGCACATCTTGTTTGTTTCATTTCACATCCATTGTGGAGGTGTATAGAGCCAAAAAGATTAGAATTGTGTAGATGTCCCAATATTTATGGACCTGACTGTAGCACTGTGTAGGGCGGAGTATATAGCACAGTGCACTGTGGAGTATATAGTACAGTGTACTGTGGAGTATATAGTACAGTGTAGGGTGGAGTATATAGTACAGTGCACTGCGGAGTATATAGCACAGTGTACTGCAGAGTATATAGCACAGTGTACTGCAGAGTATAAGGAAATACCAACTTATGTTGCTGAGCCTCAATCCAATGAATGCAATTGGCAGTCCAGAGAAAGTAAGGCTGGGGAGGAAAGGAGACCACACTGTGTGCGCAAAACTTACTCTACTCCACTGCCACTCAGAGTTGAAAAAGTCACGTGACTGTGATGTAACGTGTGGGAGGAGCCAAGGATGCTCTGTGCAGATCAGCAGTATCACACAGTGTACTGCACTGAATCTGCTCCTGTCTAAGGCGGCTGACTGCTATAGTAAAAACCTGCATATGCCTTATCATTATAAGGCACACGTGAGTGGATTGAAGTTTACCTGTGTACCTTGGTATCCTAACTATTGCACAATGATTGTTTTTTTCTCTTATCTAATGAGACCTGTTTATGATTCTCACATTGGTTGTGAACAGAAGCAAAAGACACATTGTTACTATAAAGGTCAATGAGCACCTTAATTAAGCAAGTGTTTTTAAACAGCTTTGCTAGTGGGACTGGATCAAAGCTCTATACCAATCGGATTCTACACTTGTATAATTGAACCTTCTGAATACATCCCTTTATATTTATTTTTATGTGGATTTTTTATGTGGATTTTTTTACACATTTGGTGTCACTAATTTTTTATAATTTTACACTATTTTGATTGCTGGATTTTTTAGGAATTTTTACTCACCGCTGGATTTATTTTAGTATTTATATTTATTCATATATATTCATTTTTATGCACATTGTGAAGCGCTTCAAATATCATTATTTATTCTTTTTAAGTGACTCTGAAAACACTCTCTTTTGATAGCAGCCTCACTTGGTTTTATGTGTAATTATCAGCTATTTAGCATCACAGCGCTTTGTGTTTTATATATTCTTTCTCAAATATATATAGGTGATCCTGCGCAGAGCTGCTGCCTTGTAGCATTAAAATTGTCAGCAATAATGGTATCATAATGGTAATATATTTTTTTTTTGGAGGGGGGAGAGAGAAGTAGCTGGTCTTGCCTAGGGCACAAAATAATCTAGCACTGGCCCTGCTTATACACTGACTTGAGAGTTGTAACATTGAAAGTAAGTAGTAGTGGTGGACGGGATACGCAGCCATTCACCCTCCGGGATAATGTCCTTTTCATTTACAATGCATGCCACTAGGAGTAAAATTAAAAATATAATATTATATATATATATATATATATCAAGTCATTTTTACCTAAGTGTGCTGGATAGATGAGTTATCAATGAGAGAATCAGACAAATGGGGGTGGTACCCAGATTGGTAATCTCTGCACAGCAAACAGCAAAATAAATCCCTTTCCATTGATACCATCTTTCAGCGTAAATCAGATGGCCTGAGAGCATTGAAGAATGATGAGGCATGTACTTCTATTCTCAAAAAGAGAATTTTTGATTGTTAACTTCATACTGCCCTTTTGGTTTTCTTTTTTCAAAATTTCAGCAGTCCAGAGGAATAAGAGAGAAAAAAATTTGGATTATCCTTGAGAAAAAAAAACAGGTATGATTTTGAAATTGCTAAAATCCCAACAATACATACAATATATTGGTCCTAATAGTGATTTATTTAATTCTTCTTTTAACAATGACGGAGTTTTTCCTTAAGTTTTCTACCACGTTGCTCCTAGAATAAGAGAAATTAAAAAAAGAATAAAACTTGAACATCACATTCCAACTGACCTTCTGCTGAAAAAAAAAGACTTTGAGAATGAATAGCGTTTGCCAAATCTACGAATTTCTGCCTTCAATCACGGTGGAACCTAGGAGGTTAATAGCGACAGTTTAGAAGAAAGATAAAGAGGCTTGGAGGAAGCAGACTTAGCTCTTTGAAAAAGGACCTCCTCCACTCACAGGAAGGTAAAGTGCCTTTCTATTCTTCCTTTTCGGGTTCATGTGGAGAAAACCCATTTAAATCTCTCATTTCCCAAATATCTCATTGTTGGTCTCAAAAGGTATTTTCTGCTTCCTGCATATTTCACCGTCTATCTGAATAAAGAAACTCAAAAGTCACTAATGAGGCTCAAAAGGGGACTTGCCACTGCTCTTTTGCAGAATAAAAACCACCTGCCGCGCGGCATTGTCGCCAACGCCATTTTATGCAGAGAGCGCAGGCAAATCAGCCAGTTTCCAAAAAGACTCGGAGGGGAGAAATGGAGCCTTGAGAGCAGGTTGGCCATGTTGCTAGGAGATGGAAAGCTGTCTTATTGCTTATTGTACATGAAAAACGCAGATTCAGGCTTCATTTCTGGCAAAGAGAGAGCTTATAGTTAATAGGATGGCAGTTGAAGATGACCTACCCTCAAAGAACTGTATTTCTTGAAAGCCTCTTTTGAAGAAATTGGAACTTACTCTGCATTCTTTTAAGCGGTCGATTGTGTGGATCATAGGGAAAAAAAGGCATCGGTTTTTGGAGAACTTGGCCATGTGTACAATCTATGATCTCTGTTGTGACATTTACTATAAAGAGGAAGGGGAAAACCTGACACAGGAATGTAGAAAACCCAGGCTGATCCAATAACCCATTCATGAGTACAGGCTGACTTACAAGCGTTGTAGGAGACATAAGACATTTTAGTAATTAAAGTATAACTAAACGCAAAACTTTTTGTTTAGCGGACCTTTTCTGTGGAAAATCTGACGGACTTTAGATTTAGAATATGTTTCAAATCTTTCCGACGGACTCGAGTCCGGTCGAAAAATCAGTTTGTCTGTATGCTAGTCCGATGGACGAAAACCGACGCTCGGGCAGCTATTGGCTACTGGCTATGAACTTCCTTATTTTAGTCTGGTCGTACGTCATCACGGTCGAATCCGTTGGACTTTGGTGTGATTGTGTGTAGACAAGTCCGATTCGACGGAAGTCCGTCGAAAAGTCAGTCGAAAGTCCGTCAAAGTCTGACGTGATTCAGTCCGTTGAAAGTCTGGTCGTGTGTACACAGCATTACTCAATCCAAAATGAAAAAATTGTTTTGCCTATAGTTCTTCTTTACAGTGCCTTGAGAAAGTATTTATACCCCTTGACGTTTTCCACATTTTGTCATGTTACAACCAAAAATGTTAATGTATTTTATTGGGATTTTATGTGAGACCAACACAAAGTGACACATAATTGTGAAGTGGAAGGAAAATGATAAATGATTTTCAACATTTTTTACAAATAAATATGTGAACAGTGTGGCGAGCATTTGTATTCAGCCCCCCGGAGTCAATACTTTGTAGAACCGCCTTTCACTGCAATTACAGCTGCAAGTCTTTTTGGGGATGTCTCTACCAGCTTTGCACATCTAGAGAGTGACATTTTTGCCCATTCTTCTTTGCAAAATAGCTTAAGCTCTGTCAGGTTGGATGGAGAGCTTCTGTGAACAACAATTTTCAAGTCTTGCCACAGATTTTCAATTGGATTTAGGTCTGCACTTTCACTGGGACATTATAACACATGAATATGCTTTGATCTAAACCAGGGGTCTCAAACTGGCAGCCCTCCAGCTGTTGAGAAAGTTCCATCATGCCTCTGCCAATAGGAGTCATGCTTGTAACTTTCAGCCTTGTGGTGCCTCATGGGAATTGTAGTTCTGCAACAGCTGGAGGGCCACCAGTTTGAGACCTCTGATCTAAACCATTCCATTGTAGCTCTGGCTGTATGTTTAGGGTCATTGAACTTCTGTCCCAGTCTCAAGTCTGTTGCAGACTCTACTAGGTTTTCTTCTAGATTGCCCTGTATTTGGCTCCTTCCATCTTCTCATCAACTCTGACCAGCATTCCTTATCACTGCTAAAGAAAAGCATCCCCACAACATAATGCTTCCACCACCATGTTTCAAAGTGGGGATGGTGTGTTCAGGGTGATGTACAGTGTTAGTTTTCTGCCACACATAGCGTTTTACTTTTAGGCCAAACAGTGAGGCACGGAACGAGAAGGACTGAAAGGAGTGGTAGTGTAGGGCCGGGCATGACAGTGTGCCCAAAGGAGACACAGAAAGGGTTAACAAAATAAGGAGAAAAGTAGTATGGGTAAAAGGGGAGGTAAGTTGGGAAACTTTGTGAGAAAGGGGAGTGGTGGTATTTAAAGGGGGGAGGAGTAAAAGGGGGCAGTGTGAGGAGAGTGCATCAGAGGAGGCAGTTTTTACACATCTGCTCCTCTATCCACACTGGATCTGAATCTGTCCACACGCCACCGGCCGCAATCGGGAGGCGGGGCCACGGGCCAACATGGCGCCGGTTCCCTGCAAGAGGAAAGGAGACCGCTGCACAGGAGATCCACAGCACAAGGGGGACAGCCGAGGAGTGCGGTGAGGAGGGATGAAGTGCCAGGCAGTGCCCAGAAAAAGACAGCAAGAGAAGAGGAGAATGTCCCGAGGGGGCGGAGCTTAACAGCGGAGCGAGCTGCTAGTGTCACTGCTGGAGAGGGTCAGCCGAGCACCAGCCAGAAGAGCAACAGGTCAGATGGAGGAGGAAAAAAGCTGGGAGGAACACAGGTGGTCAGGACAGGTCAGCGACGCCTGTCTGACGGCAGCGGACCTTCGGGGGTGCGGAGGGCCCCATCACCAACTCACGCTGTGGCCTCTGGGGCGTCACCACCCAGGCGGCTTTCCAGTCAACCAGGCGTGGAGTCTGACGAGCGGTCGGAGGGAGAAGTGTCGGAGGAGGAGGAGCCAGAAGTGCCAGCGAGGGAGCGCACCGCGACAGCTGTGGGGAGAGCACCTGGTCAGCCCGGTAAGTCTAATAATTCCTTATCATTGCCTGGGGCATTACAAGATTTGACGGGGGTGCTGGGAGCAGGTATAGTAGTGCCTGGGGTTTCTGGGTTACAGCCGGGGGGGAACCGGCCAGACCAGCAGTTGGCGGGTAACAATCCTGCCAGTGCTGGGCCTGGTCAGCAATTGACGTTTTTCTTGCAGGGTCTGCGGGAGTTAATTGGTAGATTTGAAGGGGGTCAGGGGCAGCCTCCCTAAGTGGCACCATGGACTGCACCGGTAACGGAGTCAGGGGATGGGAGTAATGGGGTTGGGGGGGTGATGGTACCCCCGGCGGTTCCTCCCACCAGTCAATCGGGGGCCGGAGTCGTTGCGGAGGAGGCAGGTGAAAAAGGGTCCTCAGAGAAAGTGGAAAGGTCAGACGTGGTCAGGTTGGCGGACGCTGTGAAGTGTGAGGTGTACGTCTGCTTCGAGGGCCCCTTGGGAGCACATCTAAAACAGGAGGTCCGGGAAAAGATTCAAAAAGGTGAGTATGTAGAGATCTTTTTCCCTACTACCGTTGGAGAAGTTTAACCTGGACAGGGTAAAACCTGACTCCTCTAAGAAGGATGATAAAGAAAAAAGGAGGTACAGGCTGATACCGTGGACATTTGTTAGTTGGCTACAAGCCTTCGCCATCATGGCGAGCGTCATTTGCGAGAAGAACCCCGAGCATTGCTCGGCGTTGTTCTGTTACATGGACGCTATTGGAGAAGCGCATAGGATGTACGGGGGTTCTGCTTGGCTGCGATATGACAAGCAGTTCAGACAGCGGAAGGCAGTCAGAACATCCTTGCGCTGGGATCATAAAGATATCAGCCTCTGGATGCGGCTTATGTCATCGGCGAGGACCCCACCTCAGCCTTTTCAAGGGGGGGCCGGGGGTACACAGTCCTCAGGACCGTCGGCCGGTAAAAAGTGGGGAGTGTGCTGGCAGTATAATGAGGGGGCCTGTAAATTTGGGGGGGCATGCAAGTTCAAGCATGAATGCTCGGGGTGTGGGGGCGCCCACACGTTGTCCAGATGCTTTAAGAGAGGGAAGCGTGCAGTGACTCTACTCCAAAGAGGGATGACGCCGGTGAAGGTGGAAAAAATGCTACCTTTTCTAAGTAAGTATCCGGATCGGGGAGCAGCTCGATTGTTGGAGTTGGGTTTTACGGAGGGCTTTAAGATTCCCTGTACATTGGCGACGGTTCCGCCTATGGCACGGAATTTGAAATCGGCGTTACTGCATCAAACAGTAGTTGGGGAAAAAATTGCAAAAGGAAGTGGCATTGGGGCGCATGGGGGGCCGTTTGCCATCAAACCATGGCCGGACTTGGTAGTATCACCGTTGGGGGTGGTACCCAAGAAGGAACATAATAAGTTCCGTATGATACACCACCTATCTTTCCCAAAGGGGGGTTCAGTCAACGATTTCATTGACCCAGAAGAGTGTACAGTGTCTTACACATCTTTCGATGTGGCAGTAAAATGGGTGAGGCGCTATGGAAAAGGGGCCCTTATGGCCAAAGCAGATATAGAATCGGCTTTTAGGTTGTTGCCGGTACATCCGGAGAGCTTCCGGCTGTTGGGATGTCACTGGCAGGAACAGTTTTACGTTGACAAATGTTTGCCCATGGGCTGTTCGGTTTCATGCGTCATGTTTGAGGCGTTTAGCTCATTTCTAGAATGGGTAGTTAGGGAGGTTTCGGGCCTAGACTCAGTTATACACTATTTGGATGATTTTCTGTGTATAGGCCCCCCTGCTTCCGCTGTGTGTGCGATTCTGCTTTCTACGTTGCAACACATCGCAGGCAGGTTTGGAGTTCCATTGGCGGCTGAGAAGACGGAAGGCCCTACGTCAGAAATTAGTTTCTTGGGGCTAGTGATAGACTCGATAGCTATGGAGTGACGGTTGCCCAGAGGTAGGTTGGAGGAACTGCAGAAGGAAATTCGGGATATCCACGGATTGCGGAAGGTGCAGTTGAGAGCAGGGCCGGACTGGCCTACCGGGATACCGGGAAATCCCCCGGTGGGCCGGCTGTCTGGCTGCCCCTGGGGCCGCTGTGAGGGCAGCGGCGCCTGAAAGAAATATGGCTGCGGGGCCGCCAGGCTGACATGCAACTGCGTATGCGCTAGCGCTATTCTCGGAAGTGTGTACGGGCTTTCCCGAGCTAGCCATGCTCGGGAAAGTCCGTACACACTCGGCAATTCTCGGAAATGCGAGCGCATGCGCAGTGACACGATGGCGCCGAGCGGCGCCATTTTTAAAAGTACCGCAGTGAGTACTCGTCTGGTGGCCTCTTCCTCCTACCCCCCCCTGCAGCCTCTGACCTCCTGCCCCCCTGCAGCCTCTGACCTCCTGCCCCCCCTGCAGCCTCTGACCTCCTGCCCCCCCTGCAGCCTCTGACCTCCTGCCCCCCCCTGCAGCCTCTGACCTCCTGCCCCCCCCTGCAGCCTCTGACCTCCTGTCCCCCCCTGCAGCCTCTGACCTCCTGCCCCCCCTGCAGCCTCTGACCTCCTGCCCCCCCCTGCAGCCTCTGACCTCCTGCCCCCCTGCAGCCTCTGACCTCCTGTCCCCCCCCTGCAGCCTCTGACCTCCTGTCCCCCCCCCTGCAGCCTCTGACCTCCTGCCCCCCCTACAGCCTCTGACCTCCTGCCCCCCCTGCAGCCTCTGACCTCCTGCCCCCCTGCAGCCTCTGACCTCCTGCCCCCCCCTGCAGCCTCTGACCCCCTGCCCCCCCTGCAGCCTCTGACCTCCTGCCCTCCTGCAGCCTCTGACCTCCTGCCCCCCCTGCAGCCTCTGACCTCCTGCCCCCCCTGCAGCCTCTGACCTCCTGCTCCCCCCTGCAGCCTCTGACCTCCTGCCCCCCCTGCAGCCTCTGACCTCCTGTCCCCCCCCTGCAGCCTCTGACCTCCTGTCTCCTCTGACCTCCTGCCCCCCCTGCAGCCTAAGACCTCCTGTCCCCCCCCTGCAGCCTCTGACCTCCTGTTCCCCCCTGCAGCCTCTGACCTCCTGTCCCCCCCCTGCAGCCTCTGACCTCCTGTCATCCTCCCCGCAGCCTCTGACCTCCTTCCCCCCCCCGCAGCCTCTGACCTCCTGTCTTCCCCTCCACAGCCTCTGACCTCCTGTCATCCCCCTGCAGCCTCTGGCCTCCTGTCTGCCCCCTCCCCTCCGCAGCCTCTTCAAATGTGCTTTAAAATGCATGGTTTTCCCTTTTGTGAACAAGAAAATAACGACGTTATGCGGTTGGGCTGGTATAAAAATACTATGGGGCTGGTATGAAATTTTTTCCAGGGCTGGTTTTTATTCCCAGTCCGGCCCTGGTTGAGAGCGCTTCAGTCGCTGTTGGGTAAGTTGAATTTCGCTTGCAGAATTATCCCCATGGGGCGGGTTTTTTGCCGGCGGCTGTCGGCCGCCACTGCGGGGGTAAAAATACCAACTCACTTTATTAGGTTGACGAAGGAGCACAGAGAGGATTTGAAAGTCTGGTATGAGTTTTTAACCACATACAATGGGAGGGCAGTGTGGATGTCTGGCCCGGTGAGCAATTTCGACGTGGAATTGGTTACTGACGCGGCAGGCTCCACAGGCTTTGGTGCATATTTTCAAGGAAAATGGAGTGCAGAGCCCTGGCCACAGTCGTGGGAGAAGGCGGGATTCCTCGGCAATTTGGTGCTGCTGGAATTGTTTCCGGTAGTGTTAGCCTTGGAACTATGGGGGGAGGCATGCCAGAATTTGATGCTGAGAATCAATTGTGATAACATGGGTGTAGTGCAGGTGGTGAATCGCATGTCGGCGTCTTCGCAGCTGGTCATACGGCTGCTGAGACAGCTGGTGTTTAAGTGTCTAAGTCTAAACATTTTTGTTTATGCGGTTCACATTCCCGGGATTGACAATGCGTTGGCTGACTCCTTGTCTCGTTTTCAGTGGGACAAGTTCAGGGAGCTGGCGCCAGGTGCAGACAAGGAAGGAGTTCCTTGCCCGGAGTGGATGTGGGAGCTGCCTTTGGAGTCACCGCGGGATGGATTAGGCGGTCAGTAAGTGTTTCCACTTGGACGGCCTACAGTAAGGTATGGAAGGAGTGGTCTATGCTGGTGCAGGAGGCGGGTGTGGTGACGCTTAGATCGGAAGGGAGATTATTAGTATTGTACTTAGTGGCTAGGAACATGGAAAATGGTTGTGCAGTATCTTCAATTGATCGTAAACTGGCAGGATTGTTGTTTTTGTTTAAATTAATGGGGGGTGAGGATTGGGCTAAGGATTTTTGGGTTCAGCAGGCTTTAAAAGGGTATAGGAAGCAGCATAAACAAAAGGATGCGAGAAGGCCTGTCACTTTTGCGAACCTGGTTTCCATATGCGATATGTTAAGGTTTGTCTGTTTGTCGCATTATGAAACGCGAATGTTTACAGCGGCATTTTCACTGGCTTTCTATGGGGCTTTTCGTATTGGGGAGTTGATTAGCCCGTCTAAGTATGTTGGGGGGGGGGTTGTTGGATCAGGACGTGCAATTAGGAGTAGGCAAGGTAAGTTTGCGACTGCGAAGGTCTAAAACCGACCAGCAAGGTAAAGGGGTGGCGGTGTCTCTGTTTGCCTTGCCAGGATCGAGGGTGTGCCCAGTGGAGGCGGGGTCGGGAATTTAGGCCGGTCAGGGGTGATGGGGCGGGGCCGTTCCCGAGGCATGAGGATGGATCTTATTTGTCCCGTTTTCAATTTGTAGCGGTTTTTAGAAAATGTTTACAAAGGGCTGGTTTGATTGGTACAGAATATGCTTCCCACTCCTTCCGCATAGGGGCAGCTACTGAAGCTGCCAGATGCGGGTTGGATGAAGCTGCTGTGTGCAGGCTTGGGAGATGGGAGTCTAGGAGATTCAAGTCTTATATAAGACCTAGTTTGGTAATGGAGTAAAAAAAAAAATGTAATATGCAGGTTACGTAATATTCTAAGGAGAAATGTTCCGGTTAATAGTTGGCTAGTCGTAGTGTTGAGAGGTAAGAGGGTGTCGCAATCTTGTTTTTGTTTTATTACAGATGGCAGCCCGGTTCATCTTGTCTGGATCGTAGGTCACTCCTATGTTTGCTGGGGGGCCAGGAGAGGTGACGTACGTCCGGAAGGTAGACAACTTGGGGTTTCCAGAAGCGAGGCTTATATACGCTGGTTAGGCAGACCAGGGATGTTGTGGGGTAGAGTAATGGGCGAAGTGGAGAGGTATGTTCGGTTCGACAGACCCCCTGACGTTTTGGTTATTCATGCGGGTGGGAATGACTTGGGGGTCCGGTCAGTCAGGGATCTGTTGGCGGACATCAAAAATGATTTTAGGCTGTTACGGGAGAAATTCCCGGGCACCCTGTTAGTCTGGTCTGACATAGTGGCTCGCACAACATGGCAGTGGGCTAGATCGGTGGCGAGCATTCAGAAGACCCGGATTAGAATCAATAAGGTAGTGGGGAGATTTGTCAGACAAAATGGTGGCATAGTTATCCGGCATAGAGTTGGAGACGAATGTGGGATTGTACTTGAAGAAGGATGGTGTTCATCTCTCGGATGTAGGGATCGACTTATGGTCCTTAGGATTACAGGAGGGAATACAACAGGCCCCGAGGGTGTGGAGGTGCCCTCAAACGTAAGGTGGTCACGCTTTCGGGCTGTGGCTGTTTTATTCTGGTGGTCTTTGACGGGGGCGGTAAACGGATGGCTTAAAAGGGGTGGGGGGCTCATCATTTGCATGTTCCCCTCCGGTGTATTCCTGAACGTTGGAGGGAATACTGGGTTTGGTGGCACTGCTGGAAGCGGTTGTCTCCGAGCGGCTACAGCTGGAGGCCTATTTGTTTGGTAAAAGTCCCGCAGTGCGTTGGTTATCCGTGGCTATATAGTTATATAGTTATATATATTTATATATATATTTGGAAAAGGTGGGTCACCGTCAGAGACCATCAGACTGGGGTTAACAGTTATGTTATTAATGTGTCATTGTTGGTTTTATTGGTTATTTTATTGGTTATTTATTTGGAGTATTTATTTGGAGTTGTTTTAATAAAGAGGCTGTTTTGGCCATTTTACTCCATAAACAAAAGGTGTGGTCTCATCATTTTAGATGGGGTGGTTAAGTTATGGGGGGTTTTTGGTATGTAAAGGGGGAATTGCAAATTGGGAATGGGTGACATTTGGTCTACACTGGTCAAGTTCAATTTTGGTCTCATCTGACCAGAGCACCTTCTTCCACATGTTTGATGTTTCCCTCACATGGCTTCTCGCAAACTGCAAACGGGACTTCTTATGACTTTCTTTTTACAATGGCGTTCTTCTTGCCACTCCTCCATAAAGGCCAGATTTGTGGAGAGCATGACTAATAGTTGTTCTGTGGACAGATTCTCCCACCTGAGCTGTGGATCTCTGCAGCTCCTCCAGAGTTACCATGGGCCTCTTGTCTGCTTCTCTGATTAATGCTTTCCTTGCCTGGCGTGTCAGTTTAGATGGACGGCCATGTCTTGGTAGGTTTGCAATTGTGCCATACTCTTTCCATTTTCGGATGATGGATTAAACAGAGCTCTGTGAGATGTCCAAGACTTGAGATTTTTTTTTTAACCTAACCCTGCTTTAAACTTCTCCACAACTTTATCCCTGACCTGTCTGGTGTGTTCCTTGTCCTTAATGATGCTGTTTGTTCACTAAGGTTCTCTAACAAACCTCTGAGGGCTTCACAGAACAGCTGTATTTATACTGAGATTAAATTACACACAGGTAGACTCTATTTACTAATTAGGTGACTTCTGAAGTAAAATGGATTTTAGTTAAAAAAAAATTGAAAACCATTTATCATTTTCCTTCAACTTCACAATTATGTGCCACTTTGTGTTGGTCTATCAGATAAAATCCAATTAAAATACATTTACGTTTTTAGTTGTAACATGACAAAATGTGGAAAATTTCAAGGGGTAAGAATACATTTTCAAGGTACTGTAACTCAGGTATTCAGTCTGATCTGTTCCCTGGCCAACATGGTCGGAAGAATTGGTGCCCTATAGGCCAAGAGCCATACAGAGTTGACAGTAGATGTGGCCTTTCCTATGGTCTCTGAACGCTCCGCAATGGACTTATATAGGTGGTGACCCCGCCCCCTTATGAGGTCACTGTCCCGGGGCATGCTGGGACTGTGCCGTCATAAGGGGGCGTGGTCATCACCCGGTGACCACGCCTCCTAAAACGTCACAGTCCCAGCATGCCCAGGGACTGTGATGGCATAAGGGGACGGGGTCACCGCCTATATAAGTCCGTTGCGGAGCGTTCAGAGACCATTCCAGCTGGAGAGAGCGTCGTGTCAACATCTCTGGAAGAAAAGAAGAAGGCAGAAGTCCGGACCACCGCTAGCAATTGAGCTGCAGAAGATAAGCGGAGGAGCCGGCAGAAGATCAGGACACCGGGAGGAGACGCCGGAGAGACCCCCGAAGTCGGAAGAGGACCCCCGAAGTCAGAAGAGGACCCCCGAAGTCCGAAGAAGACCCCGGAGCTGCCTAATAAATTACTTTAAAAACCTGTGTACTGTGTTTTTTATTGACACGTTTTTGCCTAGGTGAATGGGTAGGGGTACCATGTACCCCATACTCATTCACATAGGGTGGGGGGCCGGGATCTGGGGGCCCCCTTATTAAAGGGGGCTCCCGGATTCCGATAAGCCCCCCGCCCGCAGACCCCGACAACCAACGGCCAGGGTTGTCAGGAAGAGGCCCTTGTCCTCATCAACATGGGGACAAGGTGCTTGGGGGTGGGGGGGGGCCGCAGGGCGCCCCCCATGCCCCAAAGCACCCACCCCCCCATGTTGAGGGCATGCGGCCTGGTACGGTCCAGGAGGGGGGGGGGCGCTCGCTCGTCCCCACCCCCATTCCTGACCGGCCGGGCTGCATGCTCGGATAAGGGTCTGGTATGGATTTTGGGGGGACCCTCACACCGATTTTTCGGCGTAGGAGGTTCCCATTACAATCCATACCAGACCTAAGGGCCTGGTATGCCCCTGGGGGGGAACCCATGCCAGTTTTTTTATTTAAAACTTGGCGTGGAGTTCCCCCTTATGATTCATACCAACTACTGTATGTTTTCATTTGTTAATGCCAAAAATGTGGCAAAGTCGTACAAAGTAGTACTGCTCCCAAATCGCGGTAAAATCGCTGAAAAATCGCGGCCGCGAAATCGCGGTAAAATCGCGTGACTTTGAAGTCGTATAAGTGTGAAAGGGGCCTAAGTGGATCTCCAACATACTGATGGTAAATAGTTAACATTAGTTGCCAATACTAACTACAGTATGACAAATGACAAATGTATACTGGGTTTCCAAAACAACTGTTATACATAACATTCTGTACATGCAACATTTTCATTCATCCTTATGTAGGGGGAGGAATCCAAATGCCTCCCCCTACATCAGGACAGGCCACCATATTGGGAAATATGCAAGGCCAGAACTTGCTCATTGCCAACCAGCTCTGTTGGTCACCACCATCCAAGCAGCCTAACTTGTCCTTACATTACACATGATATAGGTTAGTCAGAGGGCAGGACTTCCTTCACTCATCACCACAATGTAAGGGACAGCCCAACTAACACTCCCGCGGTCTGCCTGCCCCACTGTGTGACATTTCTTAAATAGCTATAGGGCGAGGCCAGCCAATGACATCACCTGGTGGCACCGCCCCCCCCCCCCGTGACGTCGGTGGCCCAGCATGCAACAGTCGATGATGTCACAGGGGGGCGGTGCTACAGGTCATGTCACCGGCTGGCCCTGCCCCATAGCTATTTAAGAAATGTCACACAGTGGGGCAGGCAGACCGTGGGAGCGTTCGTGGTGAGCAGAGTTTTTTGGGGGGGTTTTTTCGGGGTCCGGCGATTCGGCGGTAGCGGATCGATGATCAATGTAATAATGTCACTGGTCCCCAAAAAGTGTCATTTGGGGTCAGATTTGTTTGCCGCAATGTCGCAGTTCCGCTAAAAATCACAGATCGCCGCCCGCCATTACCAGTAAAAACAATAAAAAATAAATAAAAGTCCCTAAATCTATCCCGTAGTCTGTAGACGCAATAACTCTTGCGCAAAACAATCAATATACGCCTATTGCTAATTTTTTTACCAAAAAATATGTAGAATATAAATCGGCCTAAACTGATGAAAAAAATTGTTTTTTATATATTTTTTTTGTATATGTATAATAGCAAAAAGTAATAAAAATAATTTTTTTTTTAAATTGTCTGTCTTTTTTTGTTTATAGCGCAAAAAAATAAAAAAACGCAGAGGTGATCAAATACCACCAGAAGAAAGCTCTATTTGTGGGTAAAAAAGGACGCCAATTTTGTTTAGCGTCACACGACCGCGCAGTTGTCAGTTAAAGCGACGCAGTGCCATATCGCAAAAAATGGCCTGGTCATTAAGGGGGCAAATCCTCCCGGGGCTGAAGTGGTTAAAGGGAAAGTAAACAAAAAAAACACAAAACACATTAAAAAACGCAGCACTTGTAATAGACTCCATTAAAGTCTATTACACGCAAATCTTAATCTGCTGCGGGAAAAAAAGTCCCCGACCCTTTCCAAAAACAATCAGGCTGAAAAACGCATAGATGTGAGCTTGTACCATAGCAAACCATGTTAAATGGACTGCAGTGCGCTTCTGAAAAAAAGGAAAATGCACAAAGAAGCACATAGGTGTGAACATAAGGTAAAGTCTGATCTGACTAAAAGTGAATTTAAAAAAAATGTAATAAATTAGTACTGAACGTGAAGAAAAAAAAACCTTGGCGCAGGTACACTTTAAATCCAGTAATAATTATTTTATTGTCACAGATATTGCATATTGCACACGGTTATATAATGCTGGTGCGGTAATGGATTTCTAAGCCCTCTTTGTTTGAGCACATTACCTGATATTCTTGTTGGCCTTCGTGGTTTCCAGTTGCGAAATAAAATTTCCCAGCAACGGAGGGAATTGGGATCCTTGACCTCCACTATAGACACAGACGGGAGCAGAGGAAGAAAAACATTTACTGTAAAACAATGAGAGGATGAAACGACTGAGCAAATATTTAACAAGAAACTTTTTACATTCAATTTCCCCTGCGCCAACAAGCATGCCGTATACAGAATAGCTCGTAAAAAGGGAAATGACGGTCTTTTCAATGTTGTTTCGGTGAAAGTGATTGGCGTCATTATGGAAGAGACAATAAAACGCGCTAAAATCTTTAGCCGTTTATGGCAAAAATCCTTTTTTTCTTTCATGATGTGCCATTGCAGCACTGGCCGTATTACCCTCCCCCTCCCCCCAGCCTGTCTCCACTTCCTCAGGGTCAAAGTGGACCTTTCATAAGTCAGCGTGGATAAATTCCTGACATGTCTCAATATACAGCAACAGTATCCTTTTTCAGAAATGGTCCACCTTTTATGATTTAAAAGCTACTATTAAGCTCCAGCCCACTGACTTTGCCTAGGCTGACATGGTGTCATCGGGCAGCATTTCCTCAGTCTCCTCACAACTTAATTCCACCACTTGTCCCCAATCAGACAGGGTGTCTATGAACTCCTTTGAACAGAGATTCTGAGACAACCCACAATGGTAATAAACAATGCCCCATCCAGGGCCGGTGCAAAGATTTTTGACACCCTAGGCAAAACCTAATTTTGCCGCCCCCATTGGCTTCACCCCTGACTCCACCCACTTTTCCCTGCTCATGTATACCCCACCTTTTTAATGAAGCTCCCATCTAATGCAGCCCACCAGCGCCCATCAAATGCAGCCTCACCAGCACCCATCAAATGCAGCCTCACCAGCGTCCATCAAATGCAGCCTCACCAGCGCTCATCAAATGAAGCCTCACCAGCGTCCATCAAATGCAGCCTCACCAGTGCCCATCAAATGCAGCCTCACCAGCGCTCATCAAATGAAGCCTCACCAGCGTCCATCAAATGCAGCCTCACCAGCGCCCATCAAATGCAGCCTCACCAGCGCTCATCAAATGAAGCCTCACCAGCGCTCATCAAATGCAGCCCCACCAGCGCTCATCAAATGAAGCCTCACCAGCGTCCATCAAATGCAGCCTCACCAGCGCCCATCAAATGCAGCCTCATCAGCGCTCATCAAATGAAGCCTCACCAGCGCTCATCAAATGCAGCCTCACCAGCACCCATCAAATGCAGCCTCACCAGCATCCATCAAATGCAGCCTCACCAGCGTCCATCAAATGAAACCTCACCAGCGCCCATCAAATGCAGGCTCACCAGTGCCCATCAAATGCAGTCTCATCAGGGCCTATCAAATGCAGCCTCACAAGCGCCCATCAAATGAAGCCTCACCAGTGCCCATCAAATGTAGCCTCACCAGCGCCCATCAATGCAGCCTACCAGTGCCCATCAATGAATGTTTGCATACTTTTGCTGATAGGTGTCCCTCATTCCCATCTCAAAAAGTTGGGAGGTATGGTATAGTGCCCCATCATTTGTATCAGTGGAAATAATAGTTATTATCATTGGTATCAGTGGAAGGAAAAGTGCCCCATAATTGGTATTAGTGGAAGGAATAGTGTCCCATCATTGGTATCTGTGGGAGGAATAGTGTCCCATCATTGCTATCTGTGGGAGGAATAGTGCCCCATCATTGTATCAGTGGGAGGAATAGTGCCCCATCATTGTATCAGTGGGAGGAATAGTGCCCCATCATTGGTATCAGTGTAAAGAATAGTGCCCCATCATTGTATCAGTGGGAGGAATAGTGCCCCATTGTTGTTCCCCGAGAGATGTATAAAAGGAAACAAATGACTGCTTTTGGCCCCCAGGTCGCAGTTTAAAAACTCCTGTGATAAATCATTGCTATGTATGCTAAGGTGCCTTCATTGTATGTGATGACCAATTGTATTCTTAATCTTTCTAATAAAACATGTTTAAACAAACAAAAAAAAAGATATCATCAGACCATTTATTTCGGTAACAATCTTACCATAACATTATACTCTGTAAGTACATTTAATGTATTTTTTTGCCTATTATTCACCAGTAAAAGCCTTTTTTGTGTAGACACCCAAAAGCCCCGAGACTGCTGTTGGCGTCATCTTGGATGTGATGTGAGCAGCCCCAGCGGACTCAGAGCTGTCACTCAAGTGAAAATCTATAGTGTTCCTCTTTGGACTCCCCTGGCAGCTCCATCATTGTATGTAGAGAGGGGAAGGGAGAAGTGGAGGAGCTGGGCCTGCACAGAGAGGAATTAGACACTCCTAGGTGTTGTCCTAGGAAACTGACTTTTTCAGGAGTGTCAATTACCCAGCAAGCTAAGCGGCACATTACAAGTCAAGCATACTGCAAGTAATTATTTAAAATGGTTGATTTTTCTGTTTACCCACAATTTTTTTTTTTTTAATTGGTGGCGGGTCTTTTTAACAAAATATTCAAAAAAGCTTCCTAGTGAAAAAAAAAAATGAAGGTACTGTCTAAATTCACTACACACATTTACATTACACCCAAGGCCACCATGCCATGCACAGCTCAATTTTCTCTTGTTCAACCCGGGAGAACATCAGTTGATTTCCCCATCCACGGTAGCATGGATCATCACTGCTGGCTATTTTGCGCAGGCAGCTGCACCCCTCGACTGCCTGAACTACCAAGCAGTGGCTGCATCTGATTGGACGTAGTCACTGTTCAATCGACAATTTTCCACCTCGCACAGTTGGCCTTGGAGCTTGCAAGGCCATCCATGGCTTGAAGTATGGCCAGTTCAGCAGGAATCAGCCAAAGTTGGATCCACCTATAGAGACCTTGAAGGACCCGTTCATACCAGAACGTGGTGTGGAAAGGTGCTTTTCCGCACGGCAGGATGTGCGCAGGTGCCATTAATTTAATGGCACCCCAAATGCGTCTACCAAATTAAGCGCATTTGTGGTCGCCAGACCGAATGGTTCCACAGTACCAAGCGGTTGGGTGTGGCGTGATTTGTAAAAGTACCGCCTGCACTACTTTTTTGTACGTTTCCATACATTTAGCAGCTCGTTGAAATGAAAGAACTGTCAAATCCAGCATGCGCGAGAAAGCGCACAAAAGCACACATTCTACCACACGTATTCTAGTGTGAACGAGTCTTTAAACGAAACTTGCAATTTAAGCGGTTTACGTGAGGCGCACAGACCCTCTGCTGTCAGGAACGGGTTAATCGCCGCGTCTGGGGTATTTGCCTTGCCTTGAATCGCAGTTTGCCCGATGCGAGGAGACAAGGCCAACAACACAAAAGAGACACTTTGTAGTGTAGCCCCTCGTGTTTCCACGGTAACGTCTCTATTCTTCCCACCGCCGCACAGATGATTTATGCGCGTTCAAGGTTTTTCTGCGTGGAAAACTTGCAGGACCACTTGGTTTCTTTATGTATTGAAAATTCAGGGGCTCAGCTGTTTTTCTTCACTCTTGTTCTGCGGAACCTTGACTCTGCGATGTCAAACATTTTCTTTCTTCGAACATGAAAAGCTTTATCTCTTAATAATGCCGTCCCTGTAATAGAGAGGAGGCGGGAATGGAGTGGAGGATGGAAAGGCAACACGACAACAAATCTCCAACCTAGGAGGTTGATCTACCCTCTAAGGGTTCATGCACACGTATGCAGAAGGGTGTACACCAGTGATTGTCATTTTATGAGCTAAAGGGGGCCCCAAATGTGGCCCCTGGCATCACCATAGGACCGTACATAATGATCAATATATGTAATGCCTGAGAGAGGACTGTCAGAAACTGCAGACCTAATAAAGGAAATGAAGGTCAGAGAGTGTGGACATGCTATATTTTTGGCTGGGGAGGGATGGATGCAGAAGAAGTTACGAAACTAGGAACATGTTACATGGATGAAGCTGGTAGAGATCAATGCTATTACCTTAATCAATGTTTCCACTGAAGACTGCTGAGGTCTGAGGGCCGCACATCATATACCAAAGGGCCACATGCGGCCCTCAGGCTACAGGTTGGGCACCAGAGGCGTACACTGTCAGAATTTTACACATTCCTGTGCCTGGAAGTCACAGCTGTTTTTGCACAGCACATCAGATCAGTTTCATGCATTTGGTAAGTTTCCCATGGATGGGAACAGTTTGCAGTCAGAGACGCTCATCTGTTTTGGCACGCATGTAACCCATCAAATATGCGGTTACTAATAGAGCCACGATGTCTGTCAGCCTGTCATTGGTTTGTACAGGCTGCTGGTTGCCGCTGTAAGCCGACACCAATGACTCCCAGGTTCAGAAATATGCTGAATTCTGGGGGTGCACTCCCCTCTCTGCATATGTGCATGAGCCCCTGAAAGGAAAACCAACCTACTAGGTTAGAATTCATTTTGCATTGACCTCTAAATTCTGGTGCCCCTCTGCGTCTGTGTGAGTCCTTAAAATTGAGATTTGGGTAACAGAATACCATGGGGCTACCAGGTTCTCAAAAAGTTGATTAATGTCTGCATTTTAATCTTCAGTCCAGTTTAACCACTTCAAAACCGCCCACTGTATATAAACGTCCTGGACTTTGGGGGGGGGGGGGGGGGGATATCTGAATGATGCCTGTATCTACAGACATCATTCAGATATCATTATTTTCAGCCGGCGATTCTGTGCACGATAAGAATGATCATAGCGGCAGTTCCGCGACTTGATCATTCTTATAGGCGGCGGGAGGGGACGCCCCCCCCCTTCCTGCTGCCATCCGGTGAATCGGCCGGCCCCGGATGAGGACGACAGAGAAATAACCGAAGCCGCGATCGCGGCTGTCAGCATGAGATCTGTAAAAAGATTTTTCCCGATTTCCTGCTTTCCAGCCTGGAGGAGAGATGTGGGGTCTTATTGACCCCGCATCTCTCCATAAAGAGGACCTGTCACATAGATTCCTATTACAAGGGATATTTACATTCCTTGTAATAGGAATAAAAGCAATCAAAAAAAAAAAAAAAAAGTGTAAAAATAAAAAAAATTAAGTAAAATAAAATTTTAAAAAAATTTTAAACGCCCCTGTCCCCGGTAGCTCGCGCTCAGAAGCGAACGCACGCGTAAGTCCCGCCCACATATGTAAACGCCGCTCAAACCACACATGTGAGGTATCGCCGCGTGCGTTAGAGCGTGCGTTAGAGCGCGTGCAACAATTCTAGCACTAGACCTTCTCTGTAACGCTAAACTGGTAACCTGTAAAAAATTTCAAAGCGTCGCCTATGGAGATTTTTAAGTTATGAAGTTTGGCGCCATTCCATGATTGTGCGCAATTTTAAAGCGTGACATGTTAGGTATCTATTTACTTGGCGTAACATCATCTTTCACATTATACAAAAAAATTGGGCTAACGTTACTGTTTTGTTATTTTTTAATTCATGAAACCGTCTTTTTTAAAAAAAAAAGGCGTTTGAAAAATTATTGCGTAAATACCGTGCGAGATAAAAAGTTGCAATGAGCGCCATTTTATTCCCTAGGGTGTTTGCTAAAAAAAACATATATATTGTTTGGGGGGTTCTGAGTAATTTTCTAGCAAAAAAATGATGATTTTTACATGTAGGAGAGAAGTGCCAGAATAGGCCCGGTATTGAGGTGGTTAAACATTTTTCCATGAATACAGGTGTACATTACCCTCTTAATGCACTTTAGGTGGGCTTTGATGCCTGGGAGGTGGTGCAGTTTCTATATCATGTGACTGCTGTGTTTGGCTCTCACAGTGGTCACACGATTGGGAGCCTTTCCTGATCAGAAGCCTTGAACGAGAGCTGCCAGTGACAGGGTGTACGTTCTTAGGACACAACCCCATGCTGCCATGGATGCATATGTGCGGCGATTGGGTGTTAACACTCACTTTTTTTGCTGCCACATATATGCATTACGCGGTTGGCAGAAGGTTAAAGGCTAACTCCTCCTTTTTGATGTTGCATCCATTTTTAAGGAGTAATATGAAGCATGGTTGCCTTGCCTACACCATCCCCCAAACCTGAAACCTCTCCTTTCCTTACCTGAATAGTGGGGTGCGTCTTAATGTAGATTGAAGATACTACACTTCCCATCTGCCACTGCAGACTGGGGGGTCACTGGAGGCAAAGGAGGGCTGGGGGTCATTGGAGAATATAGGAGTGCTGGTGTCACTGCAAACACAGGAGTAATAGCGTCTCTGGAGACACAGGAGGGCTGGGGTCACTGGAGTGCACAGGGGACACGGTCTATATGAAGCACTGTGGACAGAGGAGAGCTGTGGTCACTGGAAGATACAGGAGCTAGGGGTACTATAGAATACAGGAGAGCTGGGGTCACTGGAAAATGCAGGAGTACTGGGGGTCACTGGAGGCAAAGGAGGGCTGGGGGTCACTGGAGAACACAGGAGTGCTGGTGTCACTGCAAACACAGGAGTAATAGGGTCACTGGAGACAGGACGGCTGGGGTCACTGAAGTGCACAGGGGACATGGTCTCTGTGAAGCACTGTGGACAGAGGAGACCTGTGGTCACTGGAGGACACAGGAGCACTGGGGTCACTGGAATATATAGGAGGGCTGGGGTCACTGGAAGTCACATGAGCACAGGGGTCACTGGAGTATACAGGAGTACTGGTGTCACTGAAGAAAAAGGAGGGTGGGGTCACTGGAAACACAAGAGTGCTGTGGTCACTGGAGACACAGGAGCAATGGGGTCACTGAAGACTAGGGATGAGCTTCATGCTCGGGTCGAACATAAGTTCAACTCGAACATCAGGTGTTCGCCTGTTCAGCGAACAGCGAACAATATGGGGCGTTTGCGCCAAATTGGAGCCCTGTGGAACGCCCTATAATGCACTGAGAGATCGCAGTGCATTGCTGTATGATGATTGGCCAAAGCATGCACCTGACCTGCATGCTTTGGCCAATCACAGCACGCTCTGCTAAGAGAGCCATAATTGACCAAAAGCAGGGTGCCTTTGGCCAATCATGGCTCAGGCGGGCTAGGTCCACACCCCACACTATATAAGGCAGCTTACACGGCGGCCACGTGTAGTGTGGTTGGCGTGGACAGAGAGATAGCTTGATTTAGATTAAGCAGGCAGGTTATTCAGTTAGTGGCAGTGTATTTGATATACATATATATATATATATATATATATATATACTCTGCATCCAGTGTAGCCTATATCTACAGTGCATTCTATGGTGTACTGTTTCTAATACACTTCAGGGGGTGTATAATATATATATATATATATATATATATATATATATACATATACACACACATATATATATATATATATATATATATATATACACACACAGTCACGTATATGTATATGGGCATGTAATTACAATTTTTGATATTTTTCACAGCAGGACCCGTTCCTGCGCCCAACAAGAGTAACTGTGAGGGGTTACAGTGTTCTGCTACCACCAACACCTAAGGCCCAATTTTCTGCAGAGTATATAGGGCAGGCCGTATAGTATATATACTGCTGTTCAGAGTATATAGTGCCTGGGGGACCCCCACACCATTTAAAAAAAAAATTGTGTGCAGGGTTCCAATTAATATTCATACCAGACCTGAGGGGCCTGGTATGGATTTTGGGGGTGACATCCATGCCATTTTTTTTTTGTATTTTTGATCTGTTTATATATATTGCCGGGACCAATACAATAGACAATACATTACAGCCGCAAGCAGTTTTTAATTAAATTTTTTCCTTTAGAAATGTCATTTTGCTGTGGCACTGTTATAAACATGGGAAAGAAGTACTACTTTACAGGCATACTAAGGACACCCCCGGGCACGATATTTAAAGGAATATTTTGTTTTTATTGTTTCAGTTTAGGCATTAATAAAATCACTGTTCCCGAAAAAACTTTCATTTTTAAAACTTTTTCTTGCATTGATACATGTCCCCTGGGGCAGGACTCGGGCCCCCAAACACTTTTAATGGCAATTACTTGCATATAAGCCTTTAAAATAAGCACTTTTGTTTTTTCACATTTGTGTCCCATAGACTTTAATGGTGTTCGTGTGTTTGAGCAAATTTTTTTGCCTGTTCGCATGTCCTGCTGCGAACCGGGGGGTGTTTGGCTCATCCCTACTGAAGACACAGGTGTGCTGGAGTCACTGGAGGACACAGGAGCTCTGGGGTCACTGGAAACACAGGGCATTGGGCTCACTGGAAGCGCAAGGAACAGATTCTCGAGGCAAATTGCCTAGAAATTGCTCAAAAATTGTATACAAGCCAGTGGGTAGATAAATCTGGTCTTTTACACAAAGCCACAGGTTTTCATTGTGCACCATTACAACTTTTCAACCACCAGCATCCTAACATCCAATGACGTCAGCAGCACTGGGGTCACTTTAGCTGAGTAAGGGGGAGAAACAAAGTGAGATGAGAAATATTGGAATTGTCAGTACCATGTTGAAAAGGTGTATTTGCTTTGGAAGCATAAATCCCCTCTAACGTTGAGTAGCCTACATGTGTGGATGTTACTGCATTTTCTAAATGTATTTGTTTAGTTTTCTACTTTTTAGAATGGGGTGCCTCGAGATTATGTAAGATTTTAAAGGGTGTCTCGACTGAAAAAAGGTTGACAAACACTAGGCTAAGGGGTCAACACATTTTTGAAACACACTCCCCTAGGGGTTTACACTCACCAAGGGGATGTCATTCAAAAGCCTTGAACACACCTTATGTCTCCCGTTTGGTCCAGCTATCTCAAACAGCTCATCACCCAGGGTGGTTTAGTCATGTTAAAATAGGCTCCACATAGCGTTATGCCATTTTAAAAGTTTATTCAAGATGACCTCCCCCTTAAAAAACACACTTACACAACATAAATTGTAACAGGCATTTTGTCGAAAAAAACAAACTGTGTGTTATGACCAATCACTATGGAATGCCGTCTACCATCCACTACATCCACTGCATTGATAGTATGTGGCTGTTCCTTCCTGGTAGTCACACGCACACGCCATTTCCGGTCGCCGTAAGGTCACACCCTGATGCGTTTCGTCATCACGACTTCAAAAGAGGGCATCTGTTGAAATCGTAAAGACAAAACGCATGCAGTGGATGGCAGACGGAATTCCATACTGATTGGTGGTCAACAAAATGCCTGTTACAATTTATGTTGTTTAAGTGTGTTTTTTAAGGGGAAGGTTTTTTTTAAATGGAGCCTTTTTTTTACATGACTAAACCACCCTGGGCTATGAGCTGTTTGAGATGACCGGATCAAACGGGAGACACCTGGTGTGTTCAAGGCTTTTGAATTACATCCCTTTGGTGAGTGTAAATCCCTAGGGGAGTGTGTTTCACGTGGTGTGGACTCTGGTGGATGGTATACGCCTATCAATGATTAAGTAGAATCCTTCACCCATCAATTGAACTGTCTCATCACCTATCAACATACTATTGATTACTCATATGTCTTTACATGTGAATGCTGGTCATATTTCATTTATTTGATGAGAGCGCTGCTTTGGGTATTGGAACTTTTGTCTATATGGACTAAGGACTTTTTTTTACATATGTGTATATTCAGGTGAATGTTACAGATGTTTAATCTTTTTTTCAGCTTTTAATTGTGTTTTTGATTTGGGGTTGGGGTCTACACAAACAACATTGTCACCCCCAGCGAGTTTCCCCACTGTTGGAAGGGGCCAGGAATGATGAACAATGGACTCCATCGGAGATGCGTAGTTAATGCAACCCTCCTCAGATGGGAAAATCCCATTGCAACTACAAAAAAGAACAAACAGGAGGGCGCAGACACCTAGTACATTACCAGCGATTTAGTGTTCATAAAACTAAATGAATGTCAAATGAATACTCAAAAAAATATAATAATAAAAATGCTGCTTTAACTCTACCAAAAAGGTAAATATTCGTTTAAGGTAGACTAGCCCTTTAAATTTAACATTTAGATTATCCTTCCATCAGTACAGCTTACATTTCCTTAGATTCAGTTTGATGTGCCAGCTAAGGATGCAGAAATCAAATATATCAACATTTTCACAGCATGGGTCTTCAGACAAAAAGAATAAAAGCTCCTGGAATCAAAAGGAACAAAAGACAAAAAAAAAATTGCCCGCGCAAGCGATTGTCACATCATTTGCATGTATATAATGATTAGCAGAACACACTGTGATCCAATCATTCCAACAAAAGCAAAGTATATATCGACACAACCATTTGGAAAATTGACTCCGATGGAAACTTTAGGTTGGACAGCAGACCAGTCTCATTGTCATGCATCGGTGGTTGAATAAAACAATAATTTGAGATGGTAAAAATATGGCCGTCTAATTGTTTTCTTTCCCGTTTTCATACAATTTGTCTTTCTTGTGCACAGATTTGAGGGCTATTGTTCCGTGCGCTTGCCCCGTAAGCTTCCCTGGCACTTCCGAATCCGTTGCCCTCTATCTCTGTTTCGCTGCCTGTGCAGAATTCAAAACAGCAGCTGGATGTGCCCAGGGGACCAATTTAAATCTGCACGAAGCATCTCTTTGGTCCTGCTGTAAAACGCACGCGAGAGGCGCGAAGGTGCGGGGTGGAGGCTGGCACAGCTGTGAATCTGCCAAGTTCTCCTGTCTCTGTGGGTTTGCCGTGCTGAGAAGGGAAGAGGCAGCCAAAGGTGACGGTAACAAAATTTTACCGTTGCAGACGCCCTGCCTGGGGGCTGGTGCTAAATGGTTACTGAGCTTGTCGCACAAATGAGCCGGCTTTTTCTGGCAGGCTGTCAGTTTATCTGGCTGGCACAGAGCAATGCGGACAAGCTGAATTATGTTGCTGTAAATGGGAGATGTCTGAGTTTTGTGGCTGCTGTGTCCAACTAACAAACTTGGCATTTAACTGGGATCACAAGAGTTAAAAGTCCAAGTTTTTTCATAGTGGTAAATTATGTAAATTACCTATGAACCTGCACTGTGCCAATGCAGGGCACAACAACAGGTTCTGTTTATTGCCCCATTATCCCCAAATCTGCTGTTCTTTTAAGGCATGAAGGAGCCCCTGACAAGTGACGTGGGCTCACCTCAAGCACAGAGTCTAAATGGCACCTTGATCTTCACCAGAGAACCCACAAGGAATGATAGGCTGGTGACCCTAGTAGCCAACAGGCTACTTTAATGCAAGATGACACCAGGTTGCGGCCCTCAGAATTGACCAATAAGGTTGTGACAGAGGCAAGGTGGTTACACTGTGACGACAGGATATTGGAATGGCAGGAAGTCTGTGTCCAGGCAGAAGTCAAGGCAAGCAAGAGAAGTCAGTGTCCAGACATAGGTTGAGGCAGATAGAATGCAAGGAAGTAATAGATGTTCAGGCAGAGGTCAAGGTAGGCAGCAGGCAGGTCCAGTTAGAATTTGAGGAAGGTGGCAGACAAGCCAGAATATAGTGTTCCGACAGAGGTTGAGGCAGGCAGCAGGCAAGAGAGTGGTCAGCGTCCAGGCAGTATGAGGCAGGTTACATGCAAGAAAGTAGGCAGTGTTCAGGCAGAGGTCAAGGCAGACAGCAAGCGTAGTCAGTGTCCAGGCAGAGTTTGAGGCAGGCGGCAGGCAAAAAAGTATTCGATGTGCAGTCAGAGGTCAGTGCAGATATTCAGTGTTCAGTTATAAGATAAAAGGCAGGTGGCAGACAGAATATTCATTGTTCAGGCAGAGATTGAGATAGGCATCAGGCAAGAGTAGTCCGTGATTAGGCTGAGTTTGAGGCAGGCAGCATACAAGACAGTATTTGGTGTTCAGGCAGAGGTCGAGGCAGGCAGCAGGCAAGAGAGCTGTCAGTGTCCAGGCAGAGTGTGAGGCAGGTAGCAGACAAAAGAGAATATAATGTTCCAACAGAGGTTAAGGCAGGCAGCAGGCAAGAGAGTATATGATGTTCAGACAGAGGTCGAGGCAGAGTCAGGCAACATGGTTCGGTAATGAACAAATAAAAGCAAAGGTAATCTTAGTAATACAATGGTAGCTGGCAAGAAGGGTGGGAGTTTAAATACCCTTCTAGGCCCGTGTGCATGCCCAGCATCAGGGACTAATGTCAATGTATGCTAACTCACATGTGCCAGTACGTGCCGACACATATGCACCCAGCAAATGCAATAAGGCCTTGGTCTGTCATGCACATTGTGAGCACATTGACAGGACAGACTAGGCCCCTGGTTGTACAGACACTGTAACAGAAGAGAGAGAGCCTTATGTCATGACCTGGAGCCTACATGGGGAGTTAGATTATTATGAGACAGTGCTGGGTGCCTGGGTTGGCAAACACAGCGCTGTCATGTGGTAGGAGGACTGGTGAGTCACATGATTCCCAAACCCAGAAGTACTGGGTATCCTTTGCTCTCACACAGAGGAAGTGGACCAATGGAAAACTAAAATTGTGTTATTGGTGAAGTTTCCTTATGAAAATGCAGAAAAGCAAAAAAAATGTGCGCCTGAATGTGGCAAGGTGTCTCCTGGACTGGATCAACTTCTGTTGCACTTGTTAAACAGATATAACAAAATGCTTCCATATTTACCAATCCAAAAGGGATCACATAAGAGATGTTCATTGTTGCAGTTTACATCCGCTTTAACAAAAATTTCTCAGCCAGACAGCCTCCCGAATAAAAATGTTTTGTAGGAAGAATCGTCCTTGTTGCTCAGATGAACCATTTCAACAATCGCTTTAATTTTCTAAGCTGTGCTGGGACATACCCACTGGACATAGATTGGTAAACGTAATGCTTTAGTACAGTGTCTCTCAACAGGGTGCCATTTGATGGGAGGACTCTGTGATCTGGGTAGGAGGACTCTATGGTGATGGGGAATTCTGATGGAGAGACTCTTTCACAGGAGGGCTCTGATGTGACGGAGGACTCTCATGTATAGGAGCGCTGATGTAATGGGGGTACTCTGATGTGATAGAGAGATTCAGTCATGGGGGTACTCTGATGTGCTTGAGTCTGGAGACTCTCATGTATAGATAGGACTCTGATGTAATGGGGGTACTTTGGTGTGATAGAAAGACTTGATAATGGAGGTACTCTGATAAGAGGGGGGCTCTGATGTAATGGGGAGACTTGTTAATGGGGTACTCTCATGTGATGTCAGAACTCTATTAACAGGGGTCTCATGTATAGGGGGTACTCTGATGTAATGGGAGTAAGCTGAGAGACACGATCATGAGGGTACCCTGATGTGATGGGGGATCTCATGTATAGGGGGGACTCTGATGTAATGGGGTGCCTCAGATTCTGTAATGGGGTGACTCTGTGGTGATGGGGGACTTTGATGTGATGGGGAACTTCTGATGAGATGGGAGGGACCTCTGAAGTGATGGGAGAACCTCTCATGTGATGGGAGCACCTCTCATGTGATGGGGAATATCTAATGAGATTTGGGGACCTCTGATGAGATGGGAGGACCTCTAATGTGATGGGGGGACCTCTGATGTGATAGGAGGACCTTTGAAGTGATGGAAAAACCTCTGATGTGATGGGAGGACCTCTGATGTGATAGAAAAGCTCTAATGTGATAAGAGGACCTATGATGTGATTGGGGGGCCTTCTGATGTGATGGGGTACATCTGATGAGATGTGGGGATCTCTGATGGGATGGGGGGACCTCTGATGTTAAGGGGGGTCTGATGTGAATGGGACCTCTGATGTGATAGGAGGACCTCTGATGTGATGGGAGGACCTCTGATGTGATGGGAGGACCTCTGATGTGATGGGAGGACCTCTGATGTGATGGGGGGACCTCTGATTTGATGGGAGAACATCTGATGTGATGGGGGGACTTCTTATGTGATGGGGGGACCTCTGATGTGATGGGAGAATCTCTGATGTGATGGGAGGACTTTTGATGCGATAGGAAGGCCTCTGATGTGATTGGAGGACCTCTAATTTGATGGGTGGACCTCTAATGTGATGGGAGGACCTTTGATATGATGGTGGGACCTGTGATGTGATAGGAAAACCTCTGATGTGATGGGAGGACCTCTGATGTGATGGAAGGATCTCTGATGTGATGGAGGAACCTCTGATGTGATGGAGGGGTCCTCTGATGTTAAGGGAACTTCTGATGTGATGGGGGAGCTTCTGATATGAAGTTAATTTCATTAGGGCAGGTTTCCCATTAATAAGTAACATTTACATTGTTACATATGAGACTGGTGTGCTTCAAGGTTTTGCATACTGTTAAAGTTTGCCACAACTGAAAAAAAGGTTGGGAAATGCTGCTTCAGAAGACCTTTACAACATAAGTGAGGCCCAGTGTTATCTTGCGTCAATCGGCTCCAGTGGGGTTAATTCCAAAAACCAGCATTGTTTACTTTACAGCTCAATAGAAATCACAAAAGGCGTGCAATTACAGCAGAATCCATTGTGGAGCGTCCACAGGATAACAGATCTTCAGATCAGAAAAGAAGCCCAGGGAGAGAAAAATTACCAGTGTTTTAGCGGCAGGGGAGCCATGTTCCCCTAGCCGGTCCCAAAGAGCGAGCCGGCAGGGCAACACAATGCATCTGTGCTGGCTCTTTTGTTGAGCAGCCACTGGGCACGTCACAGATGTGGAAGATAAATGTTCATCAACAATGTCCACAAATACTCATTGATTTACTTATTTAACTTCCCGCCTCGCTCCTGCAAGCACCAAGTTTATCAGATTCCTCATTTGTCTTCTGTGAATGATGCGGGTATTGTCTGTGCTGAGTGTGGGGTGGGTGAAGCGCTGCTTTGCGTGCACTGTATTTCGTATCTGTCACATGCCTGAACCAGCTGCTTCTATTGTCCTGCTTCCATATTGTTGTCTTTCTTGAAAGACTTTGTAGGGCCAAGCTGGAGATTGTACAGAATCTCTGTTATTGGTTAACCAGGACCAAATCAGACACTGGAAATGTGCTTTGCTGATTTTTTGCTTTGGTCTATTAAGGTTACTTTGCATTATAAGCAAGGAAGCTTAGACCTCTGTAGTGTAATAATGTGCTTTTACTAAACAAAAATGCTTTACATACAAAAGTATTACGATATTAGGAATACAATACAAGACTGGCAGATATACCTATAACAAGCAAGATGCCTACCAAATAAGCAGAAACTATGGTCTATACACAGTAAAAGTACATTTAAAGTTACTTAACTCAGGTTACAGTGAGTTCACAATCTCTGTATGCAACGAGGAACCCAGGCTTCTATAGGCAGTTGCTGGAGATCAGGCGAAAGCGTCTTTAGGTATAGCTTCTTCTAGCTGGTACAGACATTCCTTGGTGTCAAGTCATTATGGAGTCCCCCTGTCAGCTTATGCCTGACGACCTTTATTTTGGAAAATGTACCGTCCCCACATGAGTGTGGCCCCTTTCTCATTACTGAGTTTCAATAGGAGAAACTTTCTCCAATTCGAACTTAATATGACACTGTGGTATCATACATGCCATAGGTTATATATGTAAAAAAAATAAAACAATTATTTTCCCAAGTTACAAACTTGTTTACTGTAGTTACAGAACAATAGACTGATCCAACTGTCAAATGAAATGCACCAATGGTATCTAAGTTCCTATTGTTTGAGGACAGCCTGTGTAATTGTTACCAAGGCATTTGTATAAGAAGTACCCCTCAAACATACTGGATGTTTGTTTCTAAGTCTAAACAGATTCTTTTTAAAACAAGTCTGAGGCAAAAATCATATACATTTTTTTATCTATTTAAATTAAATGCAACACAGCTGATAAAGCCTCTTTACCTAAAGCCTAACCCCAACTTGGGTGGGCAGCCAATTAGTTATGTTTTTAAAATGTTTATGTCCTTATCCTGGGGCCTTGGCCATTCCTATGATATGAGTTCACAACGATGCTGAGGGTTTTGCCGACATCATAACATTCTGTACAGCATTGGAAGGGTAAGTTGCCATGATGACGTGCATAGTTGCCAACATTGTAAAAAAATTGATAGGGACACTTTTTTGGCTGTAGGTGGAGGCTTAGATGCATTGGACAGTAAATGAATGGGAAGTGCACTGTGCTGAGTGGCTTCCTGTTAGGGTGCCCACGTGTCCCGGATTATCCTGCAATTCATATTTGTGTCCCGGGCACCATCATTCCGGGACAATACAGCCACCGTAATAAACGATTGCCAAACTGGTTGCTAGGGCTGCCCCGCTTCGCGTCTAGCAACCAGTGACGTCACATTTGCAGAGTGTCTCAGTATCAGAGGGAGGCCAAGGGAACAAGGCCTTTACCCAGTGCTGCCCTGCGCTCTCCGAGTCCACCCACCTCCTCTCCTCCCCCTGGCGTGGCAGCAGAGAGAGCAGCATCAGTCATTTCTGATTCCTCCTCCAGTGACCTCTCGGCGCCGTCGGGAACTCGGCAGGCAGCGGCATTCTGCAGTGCCAGTGCTGGCAGCCTTAGATCCACGGCTCGGCTGTTCCTGGTCCCGACTCCCGCTGAGTCCCGCTCGCAGTGCACTGCAGCAGCCCGCGACATCTCCGACCTCCTCCTGTCCGACTGCCTGAGGTGGGCCCCCCAGCCAGCCTGGACCAGGGAACGAACGAAGACCGGCGCTTATGTCTGCTTACCACACCACCAGACCAGTCCAGATTAAAAGGTGAGCAAATGGAACCGGAGCAGATCAGGTGACAAGTGGGGCACTGAGGCACAGTACAGTAATAAATGCAATAAAAAATGTATTTTGTATGTATATATGTAAAATTTCTTTTTTACTGTCCCCCAGTGGCAGTGCGTCCATAAAGGGTGCAGGAGCGCCGCCCCCTCTCTTTTGCACCGCTATAATAATCACCATAGATAGATTCATGCATTGCATGAATCTATCTATGGTCGCTGCTGACACCCCCTATTCTGGTGCCCGGCCCATTTTCGGGCGCCGGGCACCTGAATTACAGTGGCGGTGGTGTTTTTTGGAAGCACCTGATTAGAGCCATGGGTTCTAATAGGCGCCCAAAACAGTGATCAGCGGGCGCCATGCTGGGCGTTTGCTGATCACTCAGCTGTGTGTTAGCAAAGCGAAGGAATTTGCTTTGCTAACACTGAACCTCCTCTCAGCCATCAGGTTGCGGGATCTGTTACCGGTCACCTGATTGGCGGAAACGTCAGGCGCTGTGATTGGACGCCTGAGACAGGACGGAAGAAGACATGGAGGACGTGCAGGAGACCGCCGCTGACCCACTGCGAGACAGGTAAGTGCTGGGCAGCATCTGATGGCACAGTAGCGGCAATTGATGGGCACACTGGCTGCATCTGATGGGGCACAGTAGTGGCAATTTATGGGCACACTGGCAGCATCTGATGGGGCACAGTAGCGACAATTGATCGGCACACTGGCAGCATTTGATGGGGCACAGTAGCGGCAATTGATGGGCACACTGGCAGCATTTGATGGGGCACAATGGCGGCAATTCATGGGCACAGTGTCAGCAATTGATGGGTACAGTGGCTGCGTTTGATGGCACAGTGGCGGCAATTTATGGGTACAGTGGCTGCGTTTGATGGCACAGTAGCTGTGTTTGACACAGTAGCTGCGTTTGATGGGCACAGTGGCTGCGTTTGATGGGCACGGTGGCTGCAATTGATTTTTTTTTTGTTTGCGCCCCCCCAAAAATTTTGAGCACCAGCCGCCGCTTCTGCCCCCACTTGTCAGCCTAATTTATTACTGTCCCCCACTTGTTAGCCCCATTTATTACTGTCCCCCACTTGTCAGCCCCATTTATTACTGTTCCCCACTTATCAGCCCCATTCATTACTGCCCCCCACTTGTCAGCCTAATTTATTACTGTCCCCCACTTGTCACTTGGGTTTTTGGGTGTCCCTGAATGGCAGTTTGGAAATGTGGTCACCCTACTTCCTGTTGATTCACAGACTGAAGCATGATAAACAGTTTACTATGCTTCAGTTATAGAATGAACGCAGTGGAGTTGATTTACTAAAGGCAAATAGACTTTGCACTTGCAGTTGCTCCAGAACTTATTAAATGAGTTAAAACTTAATTTGCAAAGAATACCCAAACAAGTGCAAGGAAAATAAAAGAAATCGCATTTTGCTTGCACATGTTTGGATGATGATAGTCAGCAGAGCTTCTGCTCCTTTACTAAGCTCTGGAGTAATTGCTCTTGGAGAGTGCAACTTTTTTGCAAATTGCACAGTATATTTGCCTTTAGTAAATCAACCCCACTGTGTCTATTGGAGAGGAATGAGGCAGTGTTTATAATGGATACAGGCAGTCCCCGGGTTACCAACACAATAGGGACTGTAGGTTTGTTCTTAAGTGAAATTTGTATGTAAGTCGGAACAGTGCATTTTTAAGTGTAACTTCAGCCTGTGCAGGGATGTGGGATGTTCCGGGCGCTTCTGGGCATGCAGTTATCTGGGGCTCTTCTGGCCATGCAGTACATGTGGCACTGCAGTGTGGGATGTGTCTGACGCTGCAAGGTAGCTGCTCGGAGGTATACAGGACCAGCGTGGAGCACAAGCGGTCGGCGTTGAGGTCCATTCGTAAGTAGGAGTCGTTCGTAACTCGGGTGTCCGTAACTCTGGGACTGCCTGTACTGGGGATTGAGCAGTGTGTGCGGATCTCATCGGTGGCATGAATACTGATGAACTAGCTGTGTGTGTTGGGGTCAGATCTTCATTTCTTTCTTCCATTTACTTCCCGTATGTGCAGGAAATCAGGAATTCCTGGAAATGTAAGTACCACAGAAAATAAAAAAAAACTGGTTGCATGCAAAATACATTAGATAATAGAAAACAATTAGTATTCTTTTAATTAATAAAAATTACTGTATGTAGACCATAGACTCACCAAGCTTTATATAAAAATGAATAAGTGACTTTGATTGGTTTATGTTTAGATAATTATACAAGGAAGATTTCCTCCATAGACTGAGGCCTAGGATTGGACAAGACTGCTCAACCACATTCAGGGGCTCTACTGGACAACATACATGGGCGCCCAGCTGCACCACACACTACACATGGGCAATGCTGGCAGTTATGGAAAGGTGTACAGTGCATATAAAAAGTCTACACACCCATCTTAAAACGTCATGTTTCCGTGATGTCAAAAAATGAGACAAAGATAAATAATTTCAGAACTTTTTCAACTTTAAACTTGACAGCTAGAAACAGATGTCTAAAAATGTCAGTTTAGACGCGTTTACATGCCGCGTTTAGCCGCGTTTGCGTCTAGAAGCGTTTTTTTCTTTTTGTTAACATAGAAAATGTCTGTAAACGAAACGCCGCCAAACACAGGTTAACACGTTTAGCATCATGTACAAGCTGTTACAGGCATTTGGCGTTTCAAATGCCTCTGAACATCTGTCCTGAATGCATTTTTTTTCAAAAAATGCTTCTAAACTCAAATGCCTATAAACGGCTATAAACGACCCTGTGTACATGTACTGATAAGATAACATAGAGAAGAGTTCAGGGGCAGCTGAAAAAACAAAAATGCCCAACTGCTCCTAAATGTCCATTTATCAGCAGCAGTGTACATGAGGCCTAAGTCTTTTCGGGTCTGAGTCTATCAGCATGGCACATCTTCACTTTGCAATATTTGCCCACTCTTCTTTGCAAAAACACTCAAAATCTGTCAGATTAAGAGGGCATCTCCTGTGCACAGCCCTCTTCAGATCACCCCACAGATTTTCTATTGGATTCAGGTCTGGGCTCTGGATGGGCCATTCCAAAACTTTAATCTTCTTCTGGTGAAGCCATTCCTTTGTTGATTTGGATGTATGCTTTGGGTCGTTGTCAGGCTAAAAGAAGTTCCTCTTTATGTTCAGCTTTCTAGCAGACGGCTTTGTGCCGTTATTGACTGGCATTTGTAACTCCATAACTCCCTCTACCTTGACTAAGGCCCCTTTTCCAGCTGAAGAAAAACAGCCCCAAAGCATGATGCTGCCACCACCATGATTCACTGTGGGTATGGTGTTCTTTTGGTGATGTGCAGTGTTGTTTTTGCGCCCAACATATCTTATGGTCAAAAAGTTCAACCTTGGTTTCTTCAGACCATAACACATTGTCCCACATGCTTTGGGGAGACTTCAGATGTGTTTTTGCAAAATGTAGCCGGGCTTGGTTGTTTTTCTTCATAAGAAAAGGCTTCCGTCTTGCCACTCTACCCCATGGCCCAGACATATGAAGAATACGGGAGATTGTTGTCATGTACCACACAGCCAGTACTTGCCAGATATTCATGCAGCTCCCTTAATGTCTCTAAAGGCCTCTTGGCAGCCTCCCTGACCAGTTTTCTTCTCATCGTTTCATTAATTTTGGAAGAGCATCCAGTTTATGGTAATGTCACTGTTGTGGAAACAAAAAGAAGAGAGGGCGCACCGACCTAGCACATTACCACTGCGCTAGGTCGGTGCGCCCTCTCTTCTTTTTGTTTCCTCTTTGTGGTTTTTGAATGCCCAACATTCTGAAGAGGGCTGCAAGACGCCAGATACCACTTAGCCTGCTGGCCTTAAATCACACACTGGATATCTAGACACTTGAGCGCAGGAGAGAGACTTTTTCTCTTTTGGTTAATGTCACTGTTGTGCCATATTTTCTCTACTTGATGATGACTGTCTTAACTGTGCTCCATGCTATATATAATGCCTTGGAAATTCTTTTTTACCCTTCTCCTGACTGATACCTTTTACAATGCGATCTCTCTGATGCTTTGGAAGCTCTCTGCGGAGCATGGCTTTTGCTGTAGGATGCCACTAAGAAAATGTCAGGAAAGACCTACTAGAACAGCTAAATTTTATTTGGGGTTAATCAGAGGCACTTTAAATGGATGGCAGGTGTGTACTGACTCCTATTTAACATGAGTTTGAAAGTGATTGCTTTATTCGCAACACAGCTACATCCCCAGTTATAAGAGGGTGTGCACACCTAATGCAACCACATTATATATATATATATTTTTTTTTTTTTCTTTTAATTCTTCCCCCCTAAAAGATTTCAGTTTGTTTTTCAACTGAGTTGAAAAATTATGTAGACCATAGACTCACTAAAGTTTATAGGTCAGTTTATAGGTCACATTAACCTCCCTGGCGGTATGATTATTTCGGATTTTAGGTGCTGAAAACGGTACAATTATTTTGCATGGAAATTTGGCGTTTTATATTGTAGGTCTGTAATTCTTAACAATAACACACTTAAATCTGTCCAAACAAGAGTCTAGTAGATATCCCGGGTATGATAAAGTTTGAAACACAAAAACATAAATTATAATATAATAAATAAAAAAAAATAATTAAAAAAAATAAAATAAATAGTAATAAAATAAATTTCCCCACGATTCACTATCGCTCAATTCTGCAAGTGTTCTAATTTACTATCGCTGTTTTCTAGCTGGTCTAAAGCCATTTTTGATGTAAAGGGACACTTTTTGGTTGCTATGGACAATCTCCAGTTTCCAGGCAGAAAGAACAGTATATATCACATAAAACTGCATGCAGGGCATGGGCCAAAGCACTGGGGACAAAAGGGATGTGAAATTATTTCATACAGTACTGTATGTGTTATGATTTTGACATTTTTTTGAATTTGCCGCCAGGCTCCGCCCCCGTGCGTTGCGACGCTCGCAGGGAACGGAGCCTGGCACAGAGAGGCTTCGGGCAGAGGACAGAGCCCGCAGACACTGCGGGGGACATCGCAGGATCCCGGGGACAAGGTAAGTAATGCCACACCAGGATCCTGCGATGTAATCCCGAGTGTGGCTCGGGGTTACCACTAATGGTCCTGATTTTTAACCCCGAGCCACACTCGGGAAAACCGCCAGGGAGGCTACAGGTGGAAAAAGTTCTGAAATGATTTATCTTTGTCTCATTTTTTGACATCACAGAAATCTCACATTTTAACAGGGGTGTGTAGACTTTTTATATCCACTGTATATGCGCAGTGCAGGATACACTGTGTAGGGTGAATCCGGTGCAGCACTATCTGCTATGAGCGCCGAGGCTCGAGGCACTCCCCTCCTTACCAGGATACAGAGGACTCCAGGGACTCTGCTTAGCTCTCCTGTAATGTAGATAAGCATGACGGGAATTTTTTCCCCGCTGTTATTAACAAAAGTTGTTTGTTGATTCAGGAGTTTGATTGAATAAACACTTCAGAAGATAATTTCCCAGGAGCGGCCGCTAAGCGGTATGTTTTTCATTGTTACCAGAACTGGCAGACAATATCAGTGCGGAACGAGACAAGGATATTAGTATGTTGTAGACAAGCCGTACAGCAGGATCGGCGGTTGGCGTGATAGCTGATCAGTGATTGGAAGAGTTAAAGGTACACTTCACTCAAAATGGGTAATAGAATGGTAAAAATATGAGAGCCATTATTGGCGACGTGACTACTAAACTTCCAGGCTCCAGGACTGTCATTCTTCACCCTACCTTACTGATGGACTTCTGGTTTAAAGATATACAAAACTTGTCACGTACCTGTATGAGGAGCCCAAGATGGTAAGGATGACCTCTTGTGCATTTCCAATATGAGCACCCCAGGAAGCTAAAACAGGGCCTACTAGAGAGATAGAAGGGTACAAGTGCCAAGGTGTAGAAACCAGTGACTGGTACCTGGCAGCACTGGTATCAGATGTGCAGATGAAGCACCAAGTTCATCTGCAGACAAAGTCAGGTCACAGGCGGGGTGGATAACAAAGAAGCAACAAGGCATCAAATTATTATCAGAATCAAGGTTGGGATAAAGCATAGGTTGACAATGTGCAGGCAGCAAAGTCTACCAGCAGAATCTTGGCATAATCCAGGCTGAAGTTGGTAGCGTAGGTGTTCTGTTTCAAATGTTGCTTTATGCATTGACATACCTCCTTAGACCCAGCCTGTCCGGACTTTATATTCACCCGCTGACTTGGCACCATCCAGGCAGCTTAACTGTTCAATAGGACACAAAAGTTAAATCCAATGCAATTTTCTTTCAGCTAATTGCAGTACAGAGAATGTTTTCCAGTCTTTTGAAGTGTAATGCCGCGTACACACGGTCGGACTTTTCGTCTACAAAAGTCCGATGGACGCCGACGGACTAAAGCCGGCTGACAATCCGATCGTGTGTGGGCTTCCCCGGACTTTCAGCGGACTTTTCCAGCCGCAAATCTGACGGACTTTGGATTTGAAACATGCTTCAAATCTTTACGTCGTAACTCCGCCGGACCCAGAAATCCGCTCGTCTGTATGCTAGTCCGACGGACAAAAACCCATGCTAGGGCAGATATTGGCTACTGGCTATCAACTTCCTTATTTTAGTCCAGTGTACGTCATCACGTACAAATCCGTCGGACTTTTGTGTGATCGTATGTAGGCAAGTCCGTTCGTTAGAAAGTCTGCCGCAAGTCCGACAAAAGTCAGTCGAATGTCTGTCAGACGGGCTGTTGGACTTTTGTAGCCGAAAAGTCCGACCGTGTGTACACGGCATAAGAAGACAATGACTTTCCTAAGCCCTGACTCTGTGATGTACTAACACTAACTGCGGATACATGGAAGAAATTGGAAGGGTCTAGCTAGGACTAAAATAGCTAGCACTAAATAGGAGGGGAGGACAGAGGGAGAAACCAAAATCTGTAGTGGCCCAAAACCACCACCACCCAAAAACCAAAGTGACATGCTCCTCTACCCTGATTTAGAGCGGTATAAAATCCCATTAACACTAAATAAGAACCCACAAAGGGGAAAGAAAAGGGGAGGTTTGGGCTTTCCAATACCAGAAAAAAAAAAAAAACAAATCTGCAAAATATGGAATATATAGCTAAAAGCACATTTTATCAAGGCAACATTAAAAGAACTTCTAGAAAAGCGGGGACATTATAACACACCGTAAAACTATTTAGAAAAAAACATTTTTTTTAGCAAGGGCTATATAATGTGCAAACTTGGATCAAAGACATGAATATCAATGGTTGTGACAGACACACGAAAAGAAGAGCACTGATGCATTTCAACTTTTTAAGTCTTCCTCAGGGGGTTAGCATCCGTTTGTTTTCTAAAAAGGATCTCTGCAACGCATATATATATCAGCATTCATAACAACAAAATTTAAACATTACAATATTGTTTTCACCTAGAATGATGATATAGCATTTAACAATAGCTATAAGTTCCAAGTAGGCAGTGAATGTTCTTCCAATTGTCCAGGAGAAGCACAAGGGATAAAAGAATGGATCCCCAGGGGCCTAAAAGTGTCCTAATAAAGATTTACATAAGAAAAATGCCAAAACTGAGTGAAATGAAAGTGAAATGAAAAATAGGGAACTAAAATCCAGAAAACCAGTATATGCATATAATACCTTGGGCATGTATACTGTCACCCAGACTATGGGGTTGATTCACTAAAGGCAAGAGCAGTTGCCCCCAGGGCTTAGTAAATGAGCAGAAGCTCTGCTGACTTCCATCATCCAATCATGTGCAAGCAAATAAGCTGTTGTTTTTATTTTGCTTGCACGTGATTGTGTACTCTTTGCAAAATGAAGCTTTAACTCATTTACTAAGCTCTGGAGCAACTGCCCTTGCAAAGTGCAACTGCACTTTGCAAAGTGTGCAGTCTATCTGTCTATAGTAAATCAACCCCCATGAGTCTGCTGGGGACCCCAAGGTAGCTGGCTCCCTCCCTTTCAAAAGAAATTTGATGGCCCAAAAATGTAATGGCAATAGAGAAGGAGCAATAAGTAATAAATTGAATTAAAAGCAAACAGCAAAAATTGGACAAAATGGTATCGCTCCAACTGAGTGATACCCAAAAGGACTTGATTTAAGTGAACCATCCTATGTTCAAATAGGGGATCAAACAAAAATGACCAGCCAAAGTGCACCTTCCTCCACCAATGTCCACCAGGAGAAAAAGGAGGAGCCAGAGGCAAAGTTAGTATTAAAGAGAAATGGAGAAAGTCACATGAGATGCATTGTCCAATCATGAGGGCCGGCATTGCCACCAAAAAAGAACACAGGTGTGGGAGAATACTTACCCTGGGGGGATCTACGGAAACTGAGTCTCCTACATTTCCCCTGCCGGTAATCTCTGAACGTGGAAGTGGCCATGTGCGAGGTCACTTCTGGGTGCAAGTGAGTCCATGGCCCCCATAATGGAAGAAGGCGGAAATAAATGGGAGAAAGCGGCGCAGATGCGCAAATGTACCCAGAAGGGCAGAGAAGGAAAGCCATCATACTGACCTCTGAGAGAAGGAAATTAAGCATCAAATTCCCTGGTCACAAGGAGGTGAAAATAAAATGTACAGTTCCCTTTTAAGCTCCCCCTGGGGGCCGCCATGCGTGCGGGGTGCTATTGGCCAATGGGAGTGCAGGAAGAAAAAGGAGACAAAATACTACAATACGATTATAACCTGATGCAGTACAATAAATACAGAAAAATTCCATAAAAGTGGGGCAGAACAGTAGGTGATCATCAATCATAGGCAGAGTGCACGATTGAGCCGCTTTTTTGCCACCTCCAACTGCCGCCCTCTTAAGCTGCAATAGCCAGTGGACGGGGCTGTTTACATGCAGCGGCCAGGATGCTTCATACCTGCAGAAAAGTTCACCCAAGATGTAGCAATCGGCGGGCGGAAAGTTCTATTTGCTCTATTTGCATTCAAGCCACCCTAGGTAACGACCACATGCCGAGCCTCCATGATTGAAAGAACTGAAATCCAATGAATGAAAGAGCTGGGATAGTAGGGTTTGGCAGGAAAGGGCTAGATGATGCTGGATATCCTCCAGCCAGGAAGTGAGGCAGGCTCTATCTGACTTGCTGCAGCTTCTAATGCACATCGTGAGCAAATATAGTACAGGAGAGCATAGCTCCCAACTGTCCCTGATTTCGAGGGACTGTCCCTGATTTGGAGCAATGTCCATCTGTCCCTCTTCCCTCCTCATTTGTCCCTCATTTTGGTCTGATCTGTATAGTTGTATATAAAATGCACTTTTTATCTTTCAAAAAGTTTTTCCCAGTGCTAAACCTTTCATCCAATTTCTAAAATGGCTGCATTTGTAAATTTAAAAGCCAATATAAAGGAATAGGAGTAGTAAAAGAAAAAGTTCTTGTGGGTTTGATAAAACTTTTTTTTAGTTAATTCTCCTTTAAGGGGGTGTGGCAGGGGGCGTGTCTTATGCCTACATACATTTGTTAGTAGGCGTCCCTCATTCCCATCTCAAAATATTGGGAGGTATGCAGGAGAGGAGCCTGTCCAACTGTTGAGGACTTGGACCCAAGTTAAAAAATTTTGCATACGGGTTGAGACCTGTTTTATTTGAGTCCCTCTTTTTCTTTTGCTTGTTACCCAATTCTATTGGGTGGTCTCCTTTTCTCTCTTTTTTTGCGCTCTCTCAATTCCCCCCCCCCCCCCCCCCCAGTTTCTCTCTCTCCTTCTCTTCTATCTCTTTCTTTGTCTTTCCCTTATCTTGCTGCTGTTTTTCTCCCTCTCTCCTTTCCCGAGTCTTGGCTCCCCATGTGAAGGAACGGTCTCTGCAGTGACGAAGAAAAATATGAACTGGTAATTATCTTCCATCGAGTTCCCTGGATGATTGCAGCCTTAAAACGCTTGGTCAGGACCCCGCTTACCAAGCGTAGAGAAGCACTTTGTGAGCTGGACGTGCCGTTAATTAAGTGTGGACAATCAGCCCAGACTTGTGCCGTAATATGAACTTTGCAGTTTTGCAGACTGGCACAATATTGCCAATTACGCACCCAATCAGTTCAGTTTAGGATCCAGCAGGCGTCCCTGCGGCACAAGCTGAACGTTCCCGCTGAATTGATAGGCTTCAAGGAAACCTGTCACGGAGGCTGCTGTTTCTGGGCCTTCTCTTATGCTAATGTTAATTGCCTGGCTGCTGTCGATCCTGCAGATAATCCAGTGAGCTCCCACATTTTTTGTTGTGGGCCGACAATGCTGCCTCTACTGTACTGAAATTCCGAGTAGTGTTGCCAGCCCTGCCCATTTTCTCCTGCCACATTACTTCCTGGATTCCGTGCATGCTTTGCAGCTTCTGCTCAGTTTCTAAGGACTACATATCCCATGGTACCTTGCAGTAGTTCCTGTACGACACCGCCTCCTGAAACTCCTCCTCCCACTACCACTGTAATTTGGAAGGGAGGCTTCCCTACAAGCAGAAAACAATGATCACTGCTGGCTGCTATAAGCTAGTTGTACTGAAGTTGTTCGACTTCAGTACAACCAGCCTGCCCATAGATGGATCGAATCTCAGCTGGTCCCTGCTGAATGGGAAAAGATTTGATCTTTCTATGGCTGGCTTAAGTGATATCAGGAATTCAGGCATAATCACCATATTAAAGAGGAGTTCCACCTTAAACAAAAAATATTAAAAGCCAGCAGCTACAAATACTGCAGCTGCTGACTTTTAATAAATGGACACTTACCTGTCCCAGGGTCCAGCGATGTCGGCAGCCGAAGCCGATCGATCGCTCGTCTCTCGGCTGCCCCCACCGCCATCCTCGGTCAGGGAATCAGAAAGTGAAGCGTTGTGGCTTCACTGCCCGGCTCCCTACTGCGCATGCGCGAGTCGCGCTGCGCGTTTACACTGGTCCCCATTGTGTTGTGGGAACTGTGTGTTTCCCACAACACAACGGGGGGGGGGGGGGGGGGTTGGCGAGCACTTGTGGCTAGCTGCGGCTAGCTATTCCCGGAAGTGGGTGCAGATACCTGTATTATACAGGTATCTGCACCCCCCTCCCCCCTGAAAGGTGCCAATTGAGGCACCGGAGGGGGGGAGGAATCCGATGAGCGGAAGTTCCACTTTAGGGTGGAATATCCGCTTTAACTTCTACTCCTGTCACTGTCAGAGTTTTGTATCCTATTGCTTTGAGTCCAATAGGTACCTTTTGCTACGCTGTCTAAGCCCTGATTAAGGGGGATATTTGGTCTACGAAACATGTTCGTAGGCAGGTTAAAATGTGTGGCTCTTGCAAGTTAGCGGATGGCCCAAGCTTGGGGGAAAGGGTTAACCGTTGTAAGCTCAGTTCCTGGGCTTTTGGTCCTAGCCAGCCCCCTGTGCTGTAAAATGGGGGAAGGCTGAGGTCCAGAACTCTTCCTGGCTGGATTGGTTGGTTCTGTTTTGTTCATGGTACTCTGTACTTTAATTACTGCACACAGTGAAAGCTTATCTCTAAGTCGGGGAACTGCCTTAATGATTGATTTTTTGCATGACCGCACCTCCACCTGGTCCCGGGCATTGATGAACATTCTTCAAAGCTACCCCCACGTGCAGGGCAAGTAGACTCCACCCACAACTTGGCGTAGTCGGAAAGACCCGCTTACATATTTGGTGTAGTCGGCAGGATATGCCCACCTTATGCACCTGAAGACCACCACTAAAAAGACCATGGCTGTAATTAGGTTTCTAGAACTTGTCCAGGCTTGCTCCAAGAGACCTAGAACATGACTGCCGTCTGCCGTGCTTCGGATTGGCTCCTGTATCAGGCAATGTCGCCAAACTGCCTGGAAGTCTGATAAGGGGCGTACAGTATATAACATCCAAAACCCGGAAGCCTCCCAGATCTCCACGTGGTATTCTATGCATATGCTGTAGCTATGTTGCAAGAGGTACTTCCTTGGAAGTAGCCTATTCCAGTCCTGGACACAGGCCTTGTGTACTGTCCAATTGCAGGGTATGAGATTGAGATGAACTGCAGGTAATCTGTTTTGTCGGAGACGAAACATGAACTACACCCTTTGGGCAAGATGCCCCAGTTGCAGGTCTCTCATGTATCATCATAGGAAGGAGCTGTCTCACCTCAGTGAGGATTGACTGCGATTCCCCGGAAACCTTCTGCTCCTCCAAAACCAAAAGTTACTGCTAAAATCCCTAGTCCACCTCCCTCTCTGAGCACAGTTGTCGGACAGGATGTTCATCGGTTGGTTTGCCCTGAAGAGAAAGGGGTTGAGCAGCCAACCAAACCACCTGCATCAGGAGAACTACCCATCTGGGATGACAATGAAGTGACCACCTTCTCGCAGGATTCTGCAGATCCTCCGGTCTCCACTCTGTTGGCACCTGCAGTGGCGGTGATGCTTTCCGAACCCCTTCCGGACATTACCAGTTCTATGGACTTGCCAGTTCTTCATCAACAGGTACCGCTGTCTCTGTCTCTGGATGCTTCCTTTGCAGCTGTCTCTCCAGCTTTACCGTAGCCATCTCCTTCTCGCCCCAAGAAATTCATCTGGGTATTCTGGAGTACCCTAATGTTTGACAGCAGTGAGGAAGAACATCCATCCTCCCCAAGGCTGTCATCTCTCATACATGGGTCCATGAGAAAGCTGCTGCTCCAGCACCATCGGCTTCTAACCCACGCAGAGACTTGCCTCCTGAAAAAGTCACACTACATCGACGTTTATCTTCCACAAGGGTCGGTTCCTCCAGGCTGGAAGTTGACCAGACTATCCCGGCTCCAATGGTACTCCGATGCCCATATTTTCAAGAAGTTTGGGTATGTGTTCCCTTATGTACCGAAATACTTTTTCAGGCAGCTTGAGAAAGAACGACCAAAGATTTACGGTTGGGCTGTCTGGGAGAGACTCTGCGTACCAGAACACCTCCGAGAACTCCGGTACCAAAATGAATTCACAGAGGCGCGGCTTTATGAACAGTGGATCCCCCATCAGCAACTACAGACAACTGCAGCAATAGAGCCCCCCCTAGAGAAAATAGATCCCCCCAGCAAGAGTAGACCCCAGCAAAAATAAATCCCCCCCCAGCGACAATAGACACCCCCCTCCACAACAATAGGTGCCTCCCAGCAATAATAAACTCCCCCCGGCAACAATATACTTCCCCAGCGATAACTGATCCTCCCTAGCAACAATAGATACCCCCACCATGATTAAAAAAAGAGAAAAGAGTTCCCCAGTGGGGTTTTTAGGCAGCACAAAGGAAGGTGGTAGGCCAATGTATGTAAAAATAAATTTTATTATACAAAAATAGCTTCAACACATTGGTTAAAAAAATGAGCTCCAATACAGAGTGTTTACAATCTCATGACACTCAGCACATGCAATATAGGCACATTTTCATAATGATATTATGTATATATTGACAGTATTAGAGATGTGGATCTGACGCGTTTCGACCTATAAGTTCCAGGTCTTCTTCAAAGGTCAATCTGCTAAAATTGTACAGTAAAAGTGCATATGTCAGAAAAGACTAAATATATAAATTTCACAACGGATATACCATACATTAACATAACATAATTACCCAATGATGAGTGTCCTATGCGAGAGGCTTTCTGTAAGAGAGGTCCTCTTAAAAACAAAGGATTGCCTGTTCGTTTTCCCCTAGAGATCCCATGACACCACCGCTACAGCCTCCAATCCCAGGGGAAGGTCCCAAGAATGTGGCTTACGAGAGATCACACAATGAAGCGCCCCCTATCTATAGCACGGACTTCGCGGCCAATCAGGTGGGGAGAGCACCTGCAGCAACAACCCAGGAAGGAAAAGACAATTTGGAAAAATATGCATTATATGCACTCCAAAGTTGAATCCAGAGAATATATCCATATATCAGCCCAGGTTTAGGATATCGTAAATACATGTGTACACCCATTAGGCGAGTCAAAACCTTATTGTGCTGAATGTATGTGTGTGTATAAAATCAACACACATATATCTATATACACATACATGTATGTCCATACATATGTCCATACATGTAATTTATAATTAACTTTTATATGGAAAAAAAAAATCTCTAGATATATGCATAAAGTATATCAGGGTAGTGAAGGAAAAAGAAATTAATTTGGTAGAAACACCTCAACCATATAGGTGAGGGGTATGAGTAGACTAATCAATGCTGGTGGTGGGGAGTGACAATTAGGTGAAGTGTTAGGAAAAATGTGAGAACAGAAACAAACCGTAGGTCCCTAGTGGGTGCAGCGAAAATGTGTGGAAAGTGAACACACAGAAAGTGTCATGCAGTACAGAAATGGGTGATAGGTGGATGCAACAAGAGAATAACTGGTGAAAAAGTGCCCACGTGTAGGGAAGACGAGTGAATAAAATATATTACCTAATGAACAAGTGAAGATAAGATGTAAAAACCGCACTGCGTAGCCCTATGCGCTTGCAATCATTTGTGACCTGACCCGGGATTGGTCACAACTTTGAACTGGGCTCAGTGAACGCCCGTCCAAGTTGACATTTAGCAAGTCTGAAAGTATAAAGTAAAAAGAATTGTATTGTATACATTCAAGCATTTAAAATGGGTATGGGGTCATTGTAGTAGACCGAGTATTATATCAATATGGACAGCGGCAGTGCGGAAACAAATTATCATAGTGTATACTTACAGAGTGAGACTGCTAGAGAAACCACCAACCAGACGGAAAGATTCGGAATGAGGTATGAAGAGTGAGAGGGTATATGTGCCCCAGATAAGGGGCGTGTATCCGACGAGGGTTGATTGGTGACAGGTGCGGCCACCTCCCCATCCGATAGGACCGAAAGGAGAAAGCCGCGCTGAGGGGCATGGCAGCCAAATGGCAGCCTCGTGTGGCCCCCCCGGCGTTCGGGGCGGGTCGAAACTCCGTCAACTGACGTCATCGCCGTCGCAATCGCGTGACGCATCCGCATCACGTGGCACGCGCGGGGCCCCCGCGCATGCGCAGTGAGCGGAAACGTCCGGGGATGTCCCCGAACGCCGCCGGCAAGGAAGAAATCCCCAACGTGGTAGCCAGGACCAGCCTGGGTATCCAATGGGGGAAGGGGGGAGGAGGCGCCGGCTATGCCGATAGCCCTCCCTCCCCCCCCACCTTGCCGGGAAGACACATCTGGGGAAAAAGAACCCTGGTGAGAGGGCAGCAGCAGCGGTCATGATGACAGCTCTTGTAAAGGGGGCGAGCAGAGCACAGAGCTCAATTGATATACAAAGTTAAAGGGAAGATACATATGAGCTAACGGTCCATCGCATATATGGACACATCATCCCATATTAATACATACATTGATTGGCAGGAAAAATTATAAATTATTAACATGAGGTATCCATATATGTAGAATCAATTCACATGCCTAGGTATCTGAAAAACACATAATAGAATATAGAAAAAAATATATATAAACAAGGAGGAAAACGTATATTGAAGAATAAAAAATAAAAAATAGATTATATGCAAAAAAAGGGGGAAATATTTAAATATGATAAATACCATTGGACTGCCAGGGAAAAAGGGAAAGGGGAGGGAGGCAAAAAGAGAATGTTCGGAGATGGAACAAGGGGGGGGGGGGGGGGCTCATAACAGACAAGATTGCTCTATGTTACCTACAAAGGGCCAGAAAGACTTTACTGAGTCTTGCCCGAAACAAACCCTTTTAAAAACGGGGCAAAAGAGATGGCCTCATTTAGTCCCGGGGGCGAGGTGGCATTTAATTTAAATATCCACTTCTGTTCATGTTGCAGCAGGATTTTGTTCCAATCACCGCCTCGATTTGGTATATGTACCCGATCGAGAGCGGTGAAGGACACTTTTGGCATTCAGTACCTGGGGGAGTGGGAGAAGACCCTCCTAGATGATGGGGACCTCGCGGTGTACACGGGCCACATACTTTTGTGGTTACGGTACATCGATGATGTCCTCATCATCTGGGAGGGCTCAGAGGAAATGCTACTTCAATTTTTGAACTGTATTAATCAGAACAAACACAATCTCAAATTTACCACGACCTACAATCGTGATCTAATGACATTTTTGGATGTTAAGCTGGAACGCACCCCTGACAATAAAATCTCAAGCACCCTTTTCCGAAAAAGCACGGCTGGCAACACAGTGTTGCACGCCGAGAGTTTTCACCCTACAACTTTGAAGAGGTCAATTCCATATGGACAGTACCTGCGTCTACGCAGGAACTGTTCGGATGATGCCCTCTTCAAACAGGAAGCTTACAAATTACAAACTAGATTGCTGGCACGAGGCTACAGCCGCTCCTGCCTACGGAAGGCATATAACAGAGCGGCTGCACAATCCCGTTCTGAACTTCTTTCCAAAAAAAGGTCCATGGATGGCCCCAACATCGGCCCCACTAGGATCATTTTACGTTTTTCCAGGCAACATCAGGCGGTCAGCAACATTATTCAAAAACATTGGCCCATACTGATGAATGATCCAAAGGTCCGCAACTTCATCTCTAACAGGCCATCAATCACCTATAAGCGCGCTTTGTCGTTAAGGGATAAGCTGGTTCAAAGCGAGTTTAGGGATGAACAAAAAAGATCCAAACACTGTTCAATTTTGGGGTCTTTTCCCTGTGGACACTGTTCATTTTGCCAATACATCAGACGTGATAAAAACTTCCGTCTTCCAAATGGGGCACTATTCAAGCCTAAACACTTCACTAATTGCCAAACACGAGGTATCGTATACCTTATGTCATGTGAGTGTGGTGCTTACTATGTTGGTAAGACCAAGCAGGAATTCCATCGCCGGATGTCTAAGCACATCTATCACATGCAGATTGGCAACTACTATTTACCATTAGGCCGACATGTAGTGTCAGTACACAACTATAGAATGCCAAAAGTGTCCTTCACCGCTCTCGATCGGGTACATATACCAAATCGAGGCGGTGATTGGAACAAAATCCTGCTGCAACATGAACAGAAGTGGATATTTAAATTAAATGCCACCTCGCCCCCGGGACTAAATGAGGCCATCTCTTTTGCCCCGTTTTTAAAAGGGTTTGTTTCGGGCAAGACTCAGTAAAGTCTTTCTGGCCCTTTGTAGGTAACATAGAGCAATCTTGTCTGTTATGAGCCCCCCCCCCCCCCCCCCCCCCCTTGTTCCATCTCCGAACATTCTCTTTTTGCCTCCCTCCCCTTTCCCTTTTTCCCTGGCAGTCCAATGGTATTTATCATATTTAAATATTTCCCCCTTTTTTTGCATATAATCTATTTTTTATTTTTTATTCTTCAATATACGTTTTCCTCCTTGTTTATATATATTTTTTTCTATATTCTATTATGTGTTTTTCAGATACCTAGGCATGTGAATTGATTCTACATATATGGATACCTCATGTTAATAATTTATAATTTTTCCTGCCAATCAATGTATGTATTAATATGGGATGATGTGTCCATATATGCGATGGACCGTTAGTTCATATGTATCTTCCCTTTAACTTTGTATATCAATTGAGCTCTGTGCTCTGCTCGCCCCCTTTACAAGAGCTGTCATCATGACCGCTGCTGCTGCCCTCTCACCAGGGTTCTTTTTCCCCAGATGTGTCTTCCCGGCAAGGTGGGGGGGGAGGGAGGGCTATCGGCATAGCCGGCGCCTCCTCCCCCCTTCCCCCATTGGATACCCAGGCTGGTCCTGGCTACCACGTTGGGGATTTCTTCCTTGCCGGCGGCGTTCGGGGACATCCCCGGACGTTTCCGCTCACTGCGCATGCGCGGGGCCCCGCGCGTGCCACGTGATGCGGATGTGTCACGCGATTGCGACGGCGATGACGTCAGTTGACAGAGTTTCGACCCGCCCCGAACGCCGGGGGGGCCACACGAGGCTGCCATTTGGCTGCCATGCCCCTCAGCGCGGCTTTCTCCTTTCGGTCCTATCGGATGGGGAGGTGGCCACACCTGTCACCAATCAACCCTCGTCGGATACACGCCCCTTATCTGGGGCACATATACCCTCTCACTCTTCATACCTCATTCCGAATCTTTCCGTCTGGTTGGTGGTTTCTCTAGCAGTCTCACTCTGTAAGTATACACTATGATAATTTGTTTCCGCACTGCCGCTGTCCATATTGATATAATACTCGGTCTACTACAATGACCCCATACCCATTTTAAATGCTTGAATGTATACAATACAATTCTTTTTACTTTGTACTTTCAGACTTGCTAAATGTCAACTTGGACGGGCGTTCACTGAGCCCAGTTCAAAGTTGTGACCAATCCCGGGTCAGGTCACAAATGATTGCAAGCGCATAGGGCTACGCAGTGCGGTTTTTACATCTTATCTTCACTTGTTCATTAGGTAATATATTTTATTCACTCGTCTTCCCTACACGTGGGCACTTTTTCACCAGTTATTCTCTTGTTGCATCCACCTATCACCCATTTCTGTACTGCATGACACTTTCTGTGTGTTCACTTTCCACACATTTTCGCTGCACCCACTAGGGACCTACGGTTTGTTTCTGTTCTCACATTTTTCCTAACACTTCACCTAATTGTCACTCCCCACCCCCAGCATTGATTAGTCTACTCATACCCCTCACCTATATGGTTGAGGTGTTTCTACCAAATTAATTTCTTTTTCCTTCACTACCCTGATATACTTTATGCATATATCTAGAGATTTTTTTTTCCATATAAAAGTTAATTATAAATTACATGTATGGACATATGTATGGACATACATGTATGTGTATATAGATATATGTGTGTTGATTTTATACACACACATACATTCAGCACAATAAGGTTTTGACTCGCCTAATGGGTGTACACATGTATTTACGATATCCTAAACCTGGGCTGATATATGGATATATTCTCTGGATTCAACTTTGGAGTGCATATAATGCATATTTTTCCAAATTGTCTTTTCCTTCCTGGGTTGTTGCTGCAGGTGCTCTCCCCACCTGATTGGCCGCGAAGTCCGTGCTATAGATAGGGGGCGCTTCATTGTGTGATCTCTCGTAAGCCACATTCTTGGGACCTTCCCCTGGGATTGGAGGCTGTAGCGGTGGTGTCATGGGATCTCTAGGGGAAAACGAACAGGCAATCCTTTGTTTTTAAGAGGACCTCTCTTACAGAAAGCCTCTCGCATAGGACACTCATCATTGGGTAATTATGTTATGTTAATGTATGGTATATCCGTTGTGAAATTTATATATTTAGTCTTTTCTGACATATGCACTTTTACTGTACAATTTTAGCAGATTGACCTTTGAAGAAGACCTGGAACTTATAGGTCGAAACGTGTCAGGTCCACATCTCTAATACTGTCAATATATACATAATATCATTATGAAAATGTGCCTATATTGCATGTGCTGAGTGTCATGAGATTGTAAACACTCTGTATTGGAGCTCATTTTTTTAACCAATGTGTTGAAGCTATTTTTGTATAATAAAATTTATTTTTACATACATTGGCCTACCACCTTCCTTTGTGCTGCCTAAAAACCCCACTGGGGAACTCTTTTCTCTTTTTTTGTCTTGACCAATAGGGGTGAGCAGCACTCCCTCCCCTCCCCCGTGTCTTCCCTTTTTTTCTTTACCCCCACCATGATTAACCACTTCAGCCCTGGAAGAATTTACCCTCTTCCTGACCAGAGCACTTTTTGCGATACGGCACTGTGTCGCTTTAACTGACAATTGCACGGTCGTGCGATGTTGCACCCAAACAAAATTGACGTCCTTCTTTTCACACTAATAGAGCTTTCTTTTGGTGGTATTTGATCACCTCTGCGGTTTCTATTTTTTGCGCTATAAAAAAAAGACCCACAATTTTGAAAGAAAAGCAATATTTTTTACTTTCTGCTATAATAAATATCCCCAAAAAATATATATATAAAAAAAAAAAATACTTTCTCCGTTTAGGCCGATATGTATTCTTCTACATATTTTTGGTAAAATGGTGCGTCTTAAAGGGGACGTACAGATACGCCCATTTGCGCAGCCGTGCCATTGTGCCGACATATATCGTCATGCACTGGTCAGCAAGCAGTTAAGCATCGAGAAGGGTGTGAAATGCATTAGCAGTATTGTGCTGTATTTTTACCCTTGCTTGTATGGATTGTCGTTTCTATATTTTTGGACGAATTTGGAGTGCAGCATCCAGACTTTTTTCACTACATATTTCCTGATACATACAGAACCGGCACCCTTTCCATGTGCAGTGGTGGTGAAGATAAGGGGTGATCATCTTGAGCGGTATATCATATATTTCAATAGATACCCCCAGCAACAATAAACCCCCCAGGAACATTAGAACCTAACAGCAACAATAGACCCCCTTTAGTAACAACTGTCCCCCCTGCAATAATATGCAGTTCCAGCAACAATAGATACACCCCAGCAATAATAGATTTCACAGCAGCTGGGAGCATCAGTAGACCCCTACCTCAACAGTAGATTCCTCCCAACAACAAATGACCCCCAGCAACAGTAGATCCACCACCAGCAACAATAGACTCCTGCAACAATAGAGGAATCCCCAGAGTGACAATAGATCCCCCAGGAGCCAGCATAAATAGACACTTTCAGCACAACACCCCTTGCCATTACATACATTTAGTACTGGAGGTGCCAGCACTGCGTTCCCCCGTGTTCCTGCTGGAAAAAGCCCTGATTAGTAACATTATGGTCCTGGATCCCAGGACACTGTTCTTCCCACCCACAGGCTGCATTTCATTTGCTTATCTTCCAGGTAGCCGCACTCAAATCACACCCCCTTTTACTGGTTGGTCTTACCTAGGACCCCACCCTTGCAGGGATCAGCCATCTTGCCTAAATACTGATAGGTCCCACCTAGCCTTTGTTTCCAACTATGTGGTGACCAGTGGCGGCTGGTGTTTTATTTTTGGGGGGGTAGGGTGGCAAACAACCACACCCCTCAGTTGGTCAGTTGGCAGCAACCTCCCACCCCCCCAGCACTTACCCCATCTAAGTTGCCGGTGGGCGGCGGGAGGATTGCGGGCTTGTATGGGCAGCAAGCAGCGGCCAGGTTGCGGGCTCCTACGGGCGGGTTGCGGGCTCCTACGGGCGGCTCCTGTGTCCTCTGCTCCTCTTCTGCATCACGGTGGCTTCCGCCTTGAGGCTCCTCCCTCCTCCTCCTAGGCTTCCAATAGGTCTCAAGACCCGCTTCCCGATTGGCTGGGAGGGGGGTCAGTGTGGCGATAGGGAATATTCATTCACTATTGTTACACAACTAGGTGGGATCAGGGCTCAGAGCCTACCTTTTTTTAAGCCTATTAAAGCCTCTAGATGGGGGGGGGGGGTGGAGTCCGTGCGCCCCCAATGGACGGGCCACTGGTGGTAAATGCCCACATTTGTGGCCCCCACCTCTGCAATTACTCAAATAAGGTTGATGCTGCAATCCCAGGGCATGGTCCTGGACACAGCCCAGGCAGGACAGAGGGCCAAGGTGCAGGACTGTTCAAGAAAATCCAGGACAGTTGACTTGTATGCAAAAGGGATCAAATAGGTAGGGTCCCCACACCCCTTAAGTGGTTTGCATCCTTAAATGCAGGTACTGAGAAATAAATAAAAAATGAAGCTTTTTATTATGTACTGTGTGTCTGCTAGTGAGTTTTATCCCGGATGGAGCTCACCTCTAAAAATAACTAAAGTTCCAAACACACACTGTGCTAACAACAGGGACAGACAAATAATAGGAAAGGTCTCGAAGGCTGTCTATCCTTTGACTCGTGTTTGTTTTGCCGCGGCGGTAATTACTGATGCAATAGACACTAGGAGCTGGTCTGGTAGAAGCTGTGTCAGCTGAGGATTTATGCTCCACTAGCTACAAATAAGACATTTACCTTCCCTGACCCAACCATGACGCAGCCTCCCTTTAAAGTCCTGAGGAGCCTGCCTGGCATTACATCTCAGCTCTGGATGCGCCGAGCGCCACTGTTTCATCTAAAATGACAGTTGCGGGTTCTGGGCCCCCCCGGAGAATAACCGGCATAATTCCTCAACGACTGGCTCTGAATCTCGCAGGCGGCTGATGTGCCCTGGAAGTTTTTCGGATGCCGCTGGGGACCCTCCGAACTTCTTAAAACAAAGCTAAACTGTGTGCTAAGGCTTGCAGCCCATGGGGAGCTGAGAGACCGCGCCGCGGTGCCTCGTACACCGGGAAAGAGATGAAACACTGGCGCTCCTCGACGAACGAAGATAGGGAATGTTTAGCTGAGCAAAATAAATATATACCTTCTTCTGAATCAATATTTATTCTACTGTGTAGCAAATAAGAAGTGCACTCATATAGCAGGATCTCGGATTACCCTCCTCTCCATCGCCGATGCCAAACCTGTAAACAGACATACGATATATTGACAAAAGTATTAGGACGCCTGCCTTTACACCACATGAACTTTAATGGCATCCCAGTCTTAATCGGTAGGGTTCAATATTGAGTTGGCCCACCCTTTACTATAACACCCAACTATAACAGCTTCAACTCTTCTGGGAAGGCTGTCCACAAGGTTTAGGAGTGTGTCTATGGGAATGTTTGACCATTCTTCCAGAAGCGCATTTGTGAGGTCAGGCACTGATGTTGGACTCGCAGTCTGGCTTGCAGTCTCTGCTCTAATTCATCCCAAAGGTAAGGGGATTATGGTGTGGGGTTGCTTTTCAGGGGTTGGGCTTGGCCCCTTAGTTCCAGTGAAGGGGAATCTTATGGTGTCAGCATACCAAGACATTTTGGACAATTTCATGCTCCCAACTTTGTGGGAACAGCTTGGGGATGGCCCCTTCCTGTTCCAACATGACTGCGCACCAGTGCACAAAGCAAGGTCCATAAAGACATGGAGGAGCGAGTTTGGGGCGGAGGAACTTGACTGGACTGCACAGAGTCCTGACCTCAACCCGATAGATGAATAGATTGGGATGAATTATAGCAGAGACTAGGCCTTCTCATCCAACATCAGTGCCTGACCTCACAAATGTGCTTCTGGGCGCATCAAACATTCCCATAGACACACTCCTAAACCTTGTGGACAGCCTTCCCAGAAGAGTTGAAGCTGTTATAGCTGCAAAAGGTGGGCCAACTCAATATTGAACCCTTACGGACTAAAACTGGGATGCCATTAAAGTTCATGTGCATGTAATTTACTACAAATGACACAATAAAACTTTTTCTGATTTAAAAAAAAATATGTTCCTGTGCGTGTAAAGGCAGGCATCCCAATACTTTTGACATTATAGTGTACCTACCTCCAATGGTGATTTAGGCTAGGTTTTGTGTGATAAGAGAACGCAAGGTACAAAAAATATGCATCTCTTTGCAGGCATACCAAAAATTCTTAAAGTGGTTCTAAAAGGCTCAAGGTTGTTTACCTTCATGCATTCTATGCATGAAGGTAAACAACCTTCTTTATGCAGCATCCTCCCCCCCCCCCATTACTTTTCGGAGCCCCATCGCGATCCAGCATTGTGCACGAGAGCCTTGGCTCTCCAGGGACTATCCCTCATTGGCTGAGACAGCAGTGGGAGCCATTGGCTCCTGCTGCTTTCAATCACAACCAGCACTGGTGGGCACTGATGAAGTGGCACTGGTGGGCACTGAGAGGTGGCACTGGTGGGCACTGATGGGTGGTACTGATGGGCGGCACTGAAGGGCATTGATAGGTGGCACTGAAGGGCACTAATAGGTGGCACTGATAGGTGGCACTGATGGCACTGATAGTTGGCAGTGATGGGCACTGATGGGTGGCAGTGATGGGCAGTGGTAGGTGACACGGATAGGCAGCACTGCTAGGTGGCACTGATGAAGCAATGATTAGCACCTTGCTCCCTGTGTGGAAGCAGTGGTCTCTCTGTAGAGGTTTGACATGCCCACCTGCTGAATCAGATCCGGCAAAACTCATCCTCCCTGCTGATTGGAGAGCGCTAGCTCTGACTCAGCAGGAGGCGTATCACACCTCTTTAGAGAGGCCACTACTTCCACACAGGGGCATTTTGGCAACATGCTGGTAGTAGACAGGCTTTTCCACCTGGGCTATGCCTGCTTTCTAAAGATAACCACCTGTAGGACTTTTGATGAGTTTTGAGGACATTTGTCCTGAAAAGTGTTTAGCTGATTTAAACCATTTGGGCATTTAGGTTTTCGCAAAAAGATGAGTTTTCCTTTAAAATCTGCTCATAATCTTTGATCAAAAGTGGGAAAAAAAGTTCACAAAATAAAACTTGCTTAGTTGTTTTTTGAACATTAAGAAAGATTTAGCTGTGGAATAAGATGATACTACAGGATTCGTGGTTGGAGCATCGGCAGAAAACAATGGAGACAATAATGTCTCCATCTGGTTTTCTGATGTCTTAATTATAGAACAACAACAAATAACATGATAAAACAATGGGGAAGACCATATCATCTGAAAAAAATGTCCTCATCAAGAGGAAAGAGAACAATATATGTGATTGCTGGTGGGAACCTAAATCCATGGACCAATCAAAGAGCCACGTGCCAGAAACCGCCATTAACACTTTCCTAGTGCCGGGGCAATGGATGTATCTATTCACTGAAGATAGGTCAGATATTGTACCAGCTTGGTGTGGGGAATCTGGAGTTTTGCAAAACCGGTATGTCAAAATCGTTACTCTCACAAATAAATAATTATTAAATCTACAAGGCCTCCTGGCTCTCCGTAAACGCATCTTTATACTGAGCTGATATGTCATTTTCTTAGAGTGGTCAGTTCAGATGGATTAGTCCAAATATAAGATTCTTTTTATAGAAATAACATTACTGCTCTCCAATTGTAAGATCCATTTGTTAGACGTGACATCACTGCTCTCCAAATATAAGATCCATTTTGTAGGAATGACATCACCGCTCTCCAAATATAAAGAATATTTTATAGAAGTGATATAATCACCCTCCAAATATAAGATCCATTTTACAGGAGTGACATCGCTGCTCTCCAAATATAAAATCCATTTTACAGGAGTGACATCATCACCCTTCAAATGTGAGATCCATTTGACAGGCGTGACTTCACTGCTCTCAAAATATAAGATCCATTTTATAGGAGTGACATCACCTCTCTCCAAATATAAAATCCATTTTACAGGAGTGACATCACCTCTCTCCAAATATAAAATCCATTTTATAGGAGTGACATCACCGCTCTCCAAATCCAAATATATTTTAGAGGAGTGATATATTTACCCTCCAAATGTAAGATGTATTTTATAGGTGTGACATCACCACTCTCCATATATAAAATATATTTTAGAGGAATGACATCATCGCCCTCCAAATGTAAGATCCACTTTATAGGAGTAATGTCACCACTTTCTAGATAGAAGTTATATTTATAGAACAGTGGTGTCGCTCTTACAAAATAGAAGCTATATTTTACCTTACTGCCCTTCAAACATAAGTTCTATTTTATAGGTGTAGCAAAGTCCCCGGGCCCCTGAGGCCTAATGGTGACTAGGGATGGGCCGAACACCCCCCCTGTTCGGTTCACATCCAGAACATGTGAACAGGCAAAAAATTTGTTCAAACACGTGAACACTGTTAAAGTCTATGGGACACGAACATGAAAAATCAAAACTGCTAATTTTAAAGGTTAATATGCTAGTTATTGTTATAAAAAGTGTTTGGGGACCTGGGTCCTGCCCCAGGAGACATGTATCAATGCAGAAAAAAGTTTAAAAAAGGGCAGTTTTTTCGGGAGCAGTGATTTTAATAATGCTTAAAATGAAACAATAAAAGTGAAATATTCCTTTACATTTCGTACCTGGGGGGTGTCTATAGTATGCCAGTAAAGTATCGCATGTTTCCCGTCTTTATAACAGTCTGAGAGCAAAATGACATTTCTAAAGGAAAAAAAGTCATTTAAAAGTGCTAGCGCTAGTGCCGGCTATTAATGAATTGTCGGTCCCGACACATAAAAGTCATTGAAAAAAAAAAAATGTGTGGGGGTCCACCAAAATTCCATTACCAGGCCCTTCAGGTCTGGTATGGATATTAAGGGGAACTCCGTGCCAAAATTTTTTTTAAAAATGGCGTGGGGTTCCCTCCAAAAGTCCATAGGGTCTGGTATTGATTTTAAGGGGAACTCCGTGGCAAAGTTTTTTAAAAAATGGCGTGGGATTGCCCCAAAAATCCACACCAGACCCTTATCCGAGCACACAACCTGGCAGGCCGCAGGAAAAGAGGAGGGGGCGAGAGAGCACCCCCCCCTCCTGAACCGTACCAGGCCACATGCCCTCAACATGGGAAGGATGTCCCCATGTTGATGGGGACAAGGGCCTCATCCCCACAACCCTTGCCCGGTGGTTGTGGGGGTCTGCGGGCGGGGGAATCTGGAAGCCCCCTTTAACAAAGGGGACACAGAGATCCCGCCCCCCCCCATGTGAATTGGTAAGGGGTACATTGTACCCCTACCATTTCACAAAAAGAAAGTGTCAACAAGTTAAAAAATGACAGGAGATGGCTTGGGACAAGTCCTTTATTAAAAATAAAAAAATACAAAATAAAAAAGAGATTCCAGTGATGTAATCCAATAAATCCATGCTCCTACTCCAGCGATGTAATCCAATTCTCAATCTCCAGCGATGGATGATCTCCAGCGACTCCAGCGAGGAACACACACAGGATCCTGCCTCCACCGGAGGCACCCAGCCAATGACGCGGCGCCAGCTTGACAGTTCTTATGTAGCTGAGGGCGGGGCTACCCATCACGTGACCCTGTCCCTCTCTAATAAGGGGAAACGCCGGTGGTTTCCCAGTGACGTGTACAGGTGACCCCTCCCCCCTCTGATGCAACGGGAATCCTGCGGGTAGTGGGGATGAGGCCCTTGTCCCCATCAACATCCTCCCCATGTTGAGGGCATGTGGCCTGATACAGTTCAGGAGGGGGGGTGCTCTCTCGACCCCCCCTCTTTTCCTGTGGCCTGCCAGGTTGCGTGCTCAGATAAGGGTCTGGTGTGGATTTTTGGGGGAAGCACACGCCTTTTTTTTTTAATTTTGGCACGGAGTTCCTCTTAAAATCCATACCAGACCTGAAGGGTCTGGTATGGATTTTTGGGGGGAACCCCATGCCATTTTTTTTTTAATTTTGGCGCGGAGTTCCCCTTGATATCCATACCAGACCTGAAGGGCCTGGTAATGGAATTTTGGGGGACCCCCACGCATTTTTTTTTTTACATTTTTCAATGACTTTTATGTGTATTGTCGTGACCGACAATTCATTAATATCCGACACTAGCGCTAGCACTTTTAAATTACTTTTTTTTCCTTTAGAAATGTAATTTTGTTCTCGGACTGTTAAACACGGGAAACATGCGCTACTTTACAGGCATACTATAGACACCCCCCCAGGTACGAAATTTAAAGGAATATTTCACTTTTATTGTTTCACTTTAAGCATTATTAAAATCACTGCTCCTGAAAAAACGGCCATTTTTAAAACTTTTTTTTGCATTGATACATGTCCCCTGGGGCAGGAACATGGGTCCCCAAACACTTTTTATGACAATAACTTGCATATTAACCTTTAAAATTAGCACTTTAGATTTCTCCCATAGACTTTTAAAGGGTGTTCCATGGCTTTTCGAATTTGCCACGAACACCCCAAATTGTTCGCTGTTCGCCGAACAGCCAATGTTCGAGTCGAACTCATGTTCGACTCGAACAGATAGCCCATCCCTAATGGTGACCTCCAGAGTCAGGGAGAGCTGACATCCTTCTGTGTAGAGTGGGTTGCAAGGCATAGTGGGTGTAATGCAAGATGAAATGGTGGGCACCAGACACTTTTAGAATGCAAAAAGATATTTATTGTCTCTTGAACATAACTGGGGGAGAGGGGGTTAGGGCCAGGACACCCTTAAGCAGATGCAATGATAATTAACAGACTCCGAGACTTCTATAGAAAGACAGCTATACATGTGAAGGCCTCCAGCCGAAAACCACTTCTGTATAGGTAGGACCGCTGTCTCCTATGGCAACAATCTTGTAGTAGTTACTAACGGCAATTGTATTCAACTATTTGCAACACAAACAGTTCTCAGCTTACTCCACAATCACTCACTGTGGATCTTCACTCAATGAACTCCCAGTCTTTCACTAGACTCTGGGTCCAATAGCCACTGGATCCCCTGCGCTCTTTCACTCTTAGCACTCAGTATCCTCCTCAAGTGTTACCCCCGCTGCCCTGTTGGGTCCCTAGCTTGGCACTCACTAATGCTTCACAAGCGTCACCTCTGCTGTCCTGCTGGGTCCCTGGCTTGGCACTTGCTGAGGTTTTCCCACTTCTTCACTATCCCCGGCTGATGAGATCTGCTCTGATCTGCTCTGGTACTGGCCTCAGCTTACTCACAGAGGTCTCTGGTAAAAAGGTGAATGGTCCCTTATTGGCAACAGCTTCCCCTTCTACCTCCGACCACAGCTGGTTCCCTGTCTGGCTGAACCGTTACTCCTGGTTGGACTGCAAGCCAGCAGTCCGAACCCTATGCTGCTCTCCTGCTTCTGGATAGGCCTACCAGATGTCCCCGGGATAGGCCTCAGGCTTCCGGCCTAGCAGCCTGGGGCAGCATAACATACGTCCACCCAGACACCCATCCAGGTGGCACAGAACCCCGATCACCTGACTCCACCCACATAAACAGGCTCTCCCAGCAGGCCAAGGGATTTAAAGAAACCCCTGCCAATTGGCTGAGACACCCCATTCATCCATAATCTGTCCTTGCCATGCCATTGTCACCAGCTATCATGCCACCTAGTGACAGAAAAGAGAAGTGCAGCAATTCCAGAATTAGGGGGAAATCAATTGATCTCCTAACAATTGGCCAAGGGAACTATCGCCTGGCAACTAAATTTGAAATTTGATAGCAACCCTGCCTAAACTTTAGGGTGCTACATAGGAGTGACATCACCGCCCTCAAAAGATAAGGTTTATTCTAGAGGAATGACATCACCACTCTACAAACTTAAGGTTTATTCTAGAAGAGTGACATCACTGCTCTCCAAGTATAATGTTTATTTATTCTAGAAGAGTGACATCACTGCTCTCCAAACATAAGGTTTATTGTAGAAGAGTGACATTACTACACTCCAAGTATAATGTTTATTCAAGAATAGTGACATCACTGCTCTTCAAGTATAAGGTTTATTCTAGAAGAGTGACATCACTGGTCTTCATAAGATCCCCTTTATAGGAGTGATATCACCCCTTGATGCTGACATCATCATTTATATAGTCTTGTTACTTTGAGTAATATTAACTTGATTTGTTACATCACTTAGAAGACTAGTAAGACCACCTCCGGGCCTGACTTCAAATAGCTGACCTCCTGCAGACCGCAGTCCTGCGCTCTGTGCCTTCTTAGCATTTGTTAGTTTCTACAACAACAGGTAGGCTGAGTGTGGCGGGTAACTAGCAATTAATTATAATTACCTACTTGCACCGTGTTGCTTGGGGAGTGGTGGAGTTTTGGAAAAATAATAATAAAAAAATTGCCGTCATACTGCGTCTTTTCTGCTAATGAAGCATAGGCCAGGCATGACTCCTTCTAATTAATGGCACCCCGCTGGTAGCTGGTCAAAGGTCGCCATGATGGGGCATGCCTAACTCACAGGTGAAAGCATAATGATTAACAAGATGTCGATATGAATCCATGAGACAAACAATGTTGCTTATATCAGGCAATGGGTCATCTTTGGGCCTTACGCCTGTTAAACGACTGTTAGTCCCAGCACGCTATGCTACCCTATACTGCTGAGGTTTGTGGTTCCGCAATAGAAGCAGTGCTGCTCTGGATGTTGTGAGCAGGCGTTTTCTTTGCAGGGTTTTCAGTGCCAAAAAAAAATACAAAATATAATTTATGCAGCCATGAACTGAGCCTTTTACCTATCAAACCTAACCCCATAGGTTGTCATAGAACAAGAGGATGACATGGGGCTCAGTGTTACATAGTTACATAGTTGGTAAGGCTGAAAAAAGACACCAGTCCATCCAGTTCAACCTATGATGTGTGGGGGTTTATGTCAGTAGTACATCATATACCCCTGTATCTAATAGTTTTTTTAAACTATCGACGCTCCCTGCTGATACCACTGCTTGTGGAAGAGAATTCCACATCCTTACCGCTCTAACAGTAAAGAACCATCTACGTAGTTTAAGGTTAAACTGCTTCTCTTCCAATTCCAGTGAATGACCATGTCTTTTTTAATTTCCCTTTCACTGAAAAGTTTTTCCCCTATGCTAGGGTCACCAGTACGGAATTTGTACATTTCTATTATATCCCCTCTCAAGCATCTCCTCTCCAGAGAGAATAAGTTCAAGGCTTGCATTCTTTCCCCATACCTGAGGTCCTCTAGTCCCTTTATTAGCTTTGTTGCCCTTCTCTGGACTCTCTCCAGTTCCAGCACATCCTTCCTGAGGACTGGTGCCCAGAACTGGATGGCATACTCAAGATGCGGCCGGACCAGAGTCTTGTAGAGTGGGAGAATTATCATTTTATCTCTGGAGTGAATCCCTTTTCAATGCATGCCAATATTCTGTTGGCTTTGCATGCAGCAGCCTGGCATTGCATGCCATTGCTGTGCCTGTCATCTACTAGGAACCCCAAGACCTTTTCCATCCTAGATTCGCCCAAAGGTTCTTCCCCTAGCCAGTAACTTGTGTTCGTATTCTTTTAGCACCCAAATGCTTTACTTTACATTTTTCAACAATAAACCTCATTATTTTATTTAGGTCTTCTTGTAAGGTTTCCATGTCCTGCGCAGAAGCTTTTGCCCTGCTTAACTTTGTATCATCCGCAAATAATGAGATTGAGCTGGTTATCCCATCCTCTATATCGTTTATGAATAAATTAAACAGAATTGGTCCCAGGACAGATGCTTGGAGGACCCCACTTACCACACCCGACCATTCCGACTACTCCCCATTTATCACCACCCTTTGGACTCGCATCTGCAGCCAGTTTTCAATCCAGGTCCATGCCGACTGACCTTAGTCTGTACAGTAAACGTTTGTGGGGAACTGTATCAAATGCCTTTGCAAAATCCAGATACACCACGTCTACAGGCCTTCCTTTATCTAGATGGCAGCTCACTTCTTCATAGAAGGTTAATAGATTGGTCTGGCAAGAATGATTTTGCATGAATCCATGCTGATTACTGCTAATGATACAGTTTTCTTTACTAAAATGTTGGATATAGTCCCTTATCATCCCCTCCAATAGCTTGCAGACTATTTGTGTTAGGCTGACTGGCCTGTAGTTCTCCGGGATATATCTCGGCCTCCTCTGAAATATTGGTACAACGTTGGCTTTTCTCCAGTCAGCTGGTACCATTCCAGTCAAATGACCATTTCAGTCAGCTGGTACCATTACAGTGTGCAAATGAAACAACCTTCTTAGCAAGGAGGAAACTTTTCTGGTCATGATCAACCCTCAATTCATAAATACTAAATCTACAGTATATCTTAGGGAGTATTAACAGCACGTTCAGATATCATTAAAAAAAAAAAAAGAATGAATAAGGAATGTGGCCTACATAGGGTCCATTCAACCAAGTGTGGTAAAACTGTACAGGGTTCCTATTGCAATGCAGTCCCACCTCTAGACAGCCTTGTCTCCTAGTGAGAAAAATTAGCTGCACACCAACATCCATCCAGCAGGTTTATTGATAGACTAACGGTCCGTTGTTTTTGTCCTGGTGGCAGTCTTCGGTTTCAATAAACCTGTTGGACGGATGTTGGTGTGCAGCTTATTTTTCTCACTTGGTCTACATGTTCATGGTTGCGAGCCGGAGCTAGCAACCAGCCCTTCCTTTTTGGTTGAATTATATTACTTATCTGGAGCAGCGATCTGTCTCATTTTTGCAGCTTTGTCTCCTACCAGGCCAGTTCACATCACCACATAGCGGTTGTGTGCACTTAGAATGGATATGGCATGCAGGACTTTTATTCAGCCCAGCACAGTACGGCGCCAATCACCACCTCATACCCCTGCCAATGAAGCTTAATAAAATGCCAGAATAAAAATGCGATTAAAATTGTAGCAATTTTCCACATTGGTATTCATTGAGTCAGTGACGAGCTTCCTTAGATTGGTGGTCAGTAGAGAACGCTTTCTTTAGAGTGGTGGTCAGTGATAGAGGGGTCCTCTTACATTGTTGGTCAGTGGGAAGAATTTCATTTTTCCTCCTTTTTGTACATGGACTTTTTCAGTATTTTTGATCACACATTTATCTTTTACACAGTATTGATGTGTATTTGTAATCACTATTTATGCACTAGAGTGCTACACTATTGTTATTTATAATAATAAGTGTTGGGTATCAGGACACAGTGTACAGTTGCTATTTTCTCAATTTCCACCCTAGTGCAGGTTCAAAACTATTTATTGATAATGTCCTTTACATTGGTGGTCAGTGGGAAGAATGTCCCTTATATTAGTGGTCACTGAAAAGTATATTCCTTACATTGGTGGTCAGTGGGAAAAATGCCCTTTACATTGGTGGTCAGTGGGACAAATGCCTCTTTACATTTTTGGTCAGTGGGAAGAATGTCCCTTACATTGGTGGTCAGTGGGAAGAATTTCCTTTACATTGGGGGTCAGTGGGAAGAATGCCCCTTATATTGGTGCCAATGGAAAAACATTCTTCTTTCAAGAATGCCCCTTATGTTGGTGGTCACTGGGAAGTATACTTCTTACATTGGGGGTCAGTGAGAAGAATGCTCTTTACATTGTTGGCCAGTGAGAGAAGAGTTTCTCATATAATGGTGATCAGTGGGAAGCATGAACCTTACATTGGTGGTCAGTGGAAAAGAATGTTCCCTTACATTGGTGGTTAGTGGGAAGAATGCCCCTTGCGTTGGTGGTCACTGGGAAGTATACTCATTACATTGTGGGTCAGTGGGAAAAATTCCCTTACATTGCTGGTCAGTGAGAGAAGGGCCCACATATAATGGTGGTCAGTGGGAAGAAAGCTTCTTACATTGGTGGTCAGTGGGAAGAATGCTCCTTACATTGGTTCGTTTGGTGGGAAGAATGTTCCCTTACATTGATGGTTAGTGGGAAAAATGCCCCTTACATTGATGGTCAGTGGTGATCAGTAGAAGGAATTTTCTTACAAGAATGCTCTTGACATTGGTGGTCCTTGGGAAGAATGTCCCCCTACAGATAGCTAAAAAAGATCACAGGTGGAAGTGGTTACTTTTCTGAGAGGCAGAAATTGCTCATGTCTCAAGGAACCCCTAGAGGCCTCAGGAAAAACCTTATGCCGCGTACACACGAGCGAACTTTACGGCAGACTTTGTCCGGCGGACTTTTCGACGGACTTTACAACAGACTTTCCGAATGAACGGACTTGCCTACACACGATCAACCAAAGTCCGACGGATTCGTACGTGATGACGTACGACCGGACTAATACAAGGAAGTTCATAGCCAGTAGCCAATAGCTGCCCTAGCATCGGTTTTTGTCCGTCGGACTAGCATACAGACGAGCGGACTTTTCGACCGGACTCGAGTCCGTCGGACAGATTTGAAACATTTTTCATTTCTAGGTCCGTTGAACTTTTGGGAAAAAAAAGTCCGCTGGAGCCCACACACGATCGAATTGTCCGATGGACTCCGGTCCGCCAGACCAAGTATGCCGTAAAGTCCAGTCGTTGACTACACTGGTTGAGAAAGGCTGTTTAAATTGACAGAGTCTTTTGAAAGTAAATGTCTCCCATTGCTCCTAGGCCCTATAGTGAATCACTTCCTTGTCTGATTAGGTGTAGACTCCAAGCAGGGGCTCAGTCTCAACCAGAACTATCAACACAAAGAAGAGAAAAACAGCCAGCACACACTGTAGCATCTAAGATTAGCAAAACCTTATTATTCCAGAAAAAAAAAAATCAGGAAACCCACCTGGAATCTCCTCCTCTGATGTGTTTCACCCACCACTGGGCCTAATAGTAGAGATGAGGAGGAGCAGGAAAGGGGAGACATTTAAACATTTACAAGTCACACGTGAAGATAATTATAGAGATGCATGACTATATTTATAGTATATCTACAAGGCTCACAGGTAAACGTAATTATAAAGTTACTGTATGTGTCTACAATCATAGCGCATCACATTATACTATCAATAAAGTAGCATCACAATATCTCTCCCTATAGTCAACTTGCTACAAAATTACTGTATACTTATTACAGGCAAACCTAAAACCAACAATACAAGGGGGTAAAAAATTAGGTTAAAAAAAAATAAAAAAATATATATATCATGGTTGCCAACATTGCAAAAAAAATATTTGGGACACTTTTTTGCATGTAGGCGGAGTCTTGCTATAATTAGGGAGCGTGGCATTCCTTTGTAGGCGGGGCATTCTGTAACAGGAAAATGCGGGGCGCTTTTGCGCGCCACTGCAAAAAAATAGGCGTAGTTTGAGCGGAATAGTGGGCGTGTCTTAAATGGGCATGGCTCGGAAGGGGTGTGGTATGAGATGAATGAGGGATGCAGGGAGAAAGAAGGGGGAGAGAAAGAAAGATAAAGAAAGAGAGAAAGAAAGAGGGATGGAGGGACAGCAGGCCCAGATCCTACACCACACTAGAAATATGTTTATTCCAGAAAGTTTAACAATCAGCAGATAAAGATACTCCAAACACCTGGTGTTAGCACTTCAATCATCCTGGCACCAAGTTTGTTATGGTGTCAGGATGATTGAAGTGCATTATTTCTATTATTACATTGTAATATAGAATAAAATTATTTAACTCACCATAATGCAGAATCAGTGGAAGCCCTGAGCGTGTCACCTGCCACTTCGCCTGCCACAAGATGCCATCAGGTGTCCCCAGCAGAGTCCCCCCTTACATCAGGCATTTCCAGCTGACTCCTCCCTTACATCAGGCATTGCCAGCGGAGTCCCCCCCAACATCAGGCATTGCCAGCAGAGTCCTCCCTTACATCAGACATTGCCAGCGGAGTCCTCCCTTACATCAGACATTGCCAGCGGAGTCCTCCCTTACATCAGACATTGCCAGCGGAGTCCCCTCTTACATCAGGCATTGCCAGCAGAGTCCCCCCTTACATCAGACATTGCCAGCAAAGTCCTCCCTTACGAGAGAGAGATATAACCGCTCTGAAAGAGGTCTGTGAGGAACAAACATTTTCTCCATCCTGGAAGTAACAGGTGCAGGCAATGCTGGTAATTAAGAGGTAAATGAAAGATCCTGGACAGCCGCATTCAAAAGAAATCTTTGATCCTTATTTAAATATGATCATAAAAATCCCCCTTTTCTTACATCAGGCATTCCCAGCAGTGGAGACTCTCTCTGCCGCCATTACTAAACAGAATGGGACAAAATAGCCAGTTGGCTGCCAATAGCAATTGAGCTGCGGCGCCGCCCACCCCCACCCCTTCCCACATCAGGTCACAGACAGACGGCAGCGGGGCGGGAGGTGGGCGGTGCCACAGCTCAAATTCTATTGGCAGCCACCCGGCCATTACTAAACAGTAATTATTTGTTTTGGTCTTCGGGAAAATGGCGGTCAGTGGAGACATTGTCTCCGTGGGCCACTGACCTACAGCAGTGGCGAAAAAAAAAAAAAATCGGTAAAATAAGAATTTCCCCGGACATTTCCCGGGAATGGCTAAATCCGGGAAAAGGGTCTAAATCCCAGGAATGTCCCAGGAAATTCGGGACAGTTGGTAAGTATGATATATAAAGTGGGGGCGGAAAGTACTCAGACCCCCTTAAATTTTTTACTCTTTGTTATATTGCAGCCATTTGCTAAAATCGTTTAAGTTAATTTTTTTCCTCATTAATGTACACACATTTCATGTGTCTTGCACTGATGAGAGGCTTCCGTCGGGCTGCTCTGCCATAAAGCCCTGACTGGAGGAGGGCTGCAGTGATGGTTGACTTTCTACAACTTTCTCCCATCTCCAGACTGCATCTCTGGAGCTCAGCCACAGTGATCTTTGGGTTCTTCTTTACCTCTCTCACCAAGGCTCTTCTCCCCCGATAGTTCAGTTTGGCCAGATGGCCAGCTCTAGGAAGGGTTCTGGTCGTCCCAAACGTCTTCCATTTAAGGATTATGGAGGCAACTGTGGTCCTAGGAACCTTAAGTGCAGCAGAAATTTTTTTGTAACCTTGGCCAGATCTGTGCCTTGCCATAATTCTGTCTCTGAGCTCCTCAGGCAGTTCCTTTGACCTCATGATTCTCTTTGCTCTGACATGCACTGTGAGCTGTAAGGTCTTATATAGACAGGTGTGTGGCTTTCCTAAACAAGTCCAATCAGTATAATCAAACACAGCTGGACTCAAATGAAGGTGTAGAACCATCTCAGGGATGATCAGAAGAAATGGACAGCACCTGAGTTAAATATATGAGTGTCACAGCTCAGAGTCTGAATACTTAGGACCATGTGATATTTCAGTTTTTTCTTTTTTAATAAATCTGCAAAAATATCAACAATTCTGTGTTTTTCTGTCAATATGGGGTGCTGTGTGTACATTAATGAGGAAAAAAATTAACTTAAATGATTTTAGCAAATGGCTGCAATATAACAAAGAGTGAGAAATTTAAGGGGGTCTGAATACTTTCCGTCCCCACTGTGTATATATATATACAGTGTCTCACAAAAGTGAGTGCACCCCTCACATTTTTGCAAATATTTTATTATAACTTTTCATGTGACAACACTGAAAAAATGACACTTTGCTACAATATAAAGTAGTGAGTGTACAGCTTGCATAACAGTGTAAATTTTTCTGTCCCCTCAAAATAGCTCAACACACAGCCATTAATGTCTAAACCACTGGCAACAAAAGTGAGTACACCCCTAAGTGAAAATGTCCAAATTGGGACCAGTTAGCAATTTTCCCTCCCCGGTGTCATGTGACTCGTTAGTGTTACAAGGTCTCAGGTGTGAATGGAGAGCAGGTGTGTTAAATTTGGTGTTATTGCTCTCACTCTCTCATACTGGCCACTGGAAGTTCAACATGGCAACTCATGGCAAAGAACTCTCTGAGGATCTGAAAAAAAGAATTGTTGCTCTACATAAAGATGGCTATAGGAAGATTGCCAAGACCCTGAAACTGAGCTGCAGAGCGGTGGCCAAGACCATACAGCGGTTTAACAGGACAGGTTCCACTCAGAACAGGCCTCGCCATGAGTGCTGCCAGCATTGCTGCAGAGGTTGAAGGGGTGGGGGGTCAGCCTGTCAGTGCTCAGACCATACGCCACACACTGCATTTGGTCTGCATGGCTGGCATCCCAGAAAGAAGCCTCTTCTAAATATGATGCAAAAGAAAGCCCGCAAACAGTTTGCTGAAGAAGAGCAGACTAAGGACATGGATTACTGGAACCACGTCCTGTGGTCTGATGAGACCAAGATAAACTTATTTGGTTCAGTTGGTGTCAAGCGGGTGTGGCGGCAACCAGGTGAGGAGTACAAAGACAAGTGTGTCTTGCCTACAGTCATGCATGATGGTGGGAGTGTCATGGTCTGGGGCTGCATGAGTGCTGCCGGCACTGGGGAGCTACAGTTCATTGAGGGAACCATGAATGCCAACATGTACTGGGACATACTGAAGCAGAGCATGATCCCCTCCCTTCGGAGACTGGGCCACAGGGCAGTATTCAAACATAACGACCCCAAACACACCTCCAAGACGACCACTGACTTTCTAAAGAAGCTGAGGGTGAAGGTGATGGACTGGCCAAGCATGTCTCCAGACCTAAACCCTATTGAGCATCTGTGGGACATCCTCAAATGGAAGGTGGAGGAGCACAAGGTCTCTAACATCCACCAGCTCCGTGATGTCATCATGGAGGAGTGAAAGAGGACTCCAGTGGCAACCTGTGAAGCTCTGGTGAACTCCATGCCCAAGATGGTTAAGGCAGTGCTTTGAAAATAATAGAGGCCACACAAAATATTGACACTTTGGGCCCAATTTGGACATTTTCACTTAGGGGTGTACTCACTTTTTTTGCCAGCGGTTTAGACATTAATGGCTTTGTGTTGAGTTATTTTGAGGGGACAGACAAATTTACACTGTTATACAAGCTGTACACTCACTACTTTACATTGTAGCAAAGTGTCATTTCTTCAGTGTTGTCACATGAAAAGATATAAGAAAATATTTACAAAAATGTGAGGGGTGTACTCACTTTTGTGAGATACTGTGTGTATATATATACATACACCAAACAGCGCAATGGGTACAGATTAAGTAGAGTACAAAGCAATCAAACCATCCCCCGATCATATATAGAAAGTCCAAAAAATGTACAAACAATATAATAAAATATTTACAAAAATGTGAGGGGTGTACTCACTTTTGTGACATACTATATATCAGTGGCGGCCTGTTCATTAGGGGCGCAGGGGATCCGCCCCCCTATTCCATGCATCTGGCCCCTAATCTACTTGCAGGGTGCCGGTGCCGGACGCACTGCGCCCTGAGCCCACCCGGTTGTATGACAAAAGCAAATTTAAATTTGCTATTCTCTTCCTGATTCTCCTCTCGGCCAATAAGGAAGTGGGTCTTAAGACTTGATTGGCTCGAGAGGAGAAGCGATCGTATTGGCTGCCGAGGGAAGAAGGAGGGAAGCTGCTGAGGAGGAAGCCGCCATGAAGCCGGAGACGCAGGGTGAAGCTGCTGAGGAGGAAGCCACCGCCGAGGAGGAGGAGATGCAGGAAGGAGCTGAAGCTGCTAGATGGGGTAAGTGTAGGGCTGTTGGGGGACAGACGAGCGATCAAGCAATCGACCTTGTTTGCTGCCCCCCCAAAACATACAGCACCAGCCGCTTTTGATATACATATGAATTTGTCCACATATCTGTCACCCATTCTGTCCTCTTATTAATCCTCTTTCCAGAAACAATTAGTGCATTTGCTATAAATCCCCTTAAACCACCAGAGGGCGACTAGGATGGTTTTATAACAAGCCGGAAGCCGGTAATGCAAAAAGGAAAAAAAAAAATCGAATTTTCCTTGTAAAATCGACCATTATTTTTACATCGCTCAAGCTGTTCCTTGCTTTATTCCTTGTTAAATCTTATAGCATTTTGCAGCTGTGGAGAAGTGTTTCTGCAAAATGGCCTTCCACGAATAGGAAACATTCAGCAGTCTGTTGATTAATGTTTTAATTACAGGCAGTCAGCGCTTCTTAAAGAGATACCACCTTCTAACAAAGCAACTCTTTTGAGTGGGTTGAACCATTGTTGATCCATTGCCAAGGTCTGGGGTACACCACATTGTGAGCATTGCACCAGTAAAGATGGCTGATTTTCTAAGGTTGCCTTTCTTTGCATTATGGAGGTCAGGTTGTGAATGGTCCCCTGCCTAGAAGATCAGGCTTCCTATCCTGGAAATTAAGCAGGATGTGAGAACAAATATATCCAAAGGGGAAATTTACCTCTAAAATAGGTGTTCATTTTTAGAAAATCTCCTGTAATAATGACAGCTGTATTATTTTGTATGCCCCTTTCCAGGAAAGGAAATGAGTAAAAGTCTCTACATATGGTGCACCGACTGCTATAAAGGCTTGACAAGTTGACCCCTTCCATTTTTGATCCAAATCGAATTTTGTAGATGTCACACGTTCAAAAGCACCAGTCCCTGTTGGTATGTGTCAGATCCCACACTTACCAGACAGGTGAGTCCGCTTGGGCAGAGGGTAGGCTCCCTTACGTATCCGATTCGGGGCCCCTGGTAGAGTAGACAGGAGGCCCACGAATGCGGAGTGGTATGAGGGCCTGATGTTAGAGTCCTGGAGCAAGGTGGTCTGGCAAGCAACCGGTGGAGCTTCGAGACTGATGGAGCAGATGCTGAGCAGGAGCGAATCAGGCTGGTCACACACAGGCAGAGGTCGGCAACGGGCTGGCAGCAACGGTACAAGGGAGTAGGCAGAAACAAGGTCAAACAAGCCGGGGTCGGGTTCAGGCAGCAATCAAGGGAGGTCCAAAGGCAAGCCGGGTCACAACGGGTAAACACTACGGAGATACGGGAACACAGGATGATCACGGAACAAGACACGGAGCTGTTTGATCAGGCAGCACAGAATCAGGGCAGAGGCAGGCTTAAGTAGGCTAATTGGCGCCAAAACGCCGCGCTCGTGCACGCGCCGATTCGCCAAGGCGCCCCGTGCCCCCGCACGCGCCCGAGCGCGCCCCTGACACCGGCGTGCACGCCCACACCGCCGGGCACGCCAGCGGTAACGCCATAGGCGGACGCGCGCTAGCGCGGACGCGCGTTAGCGCGTACGCACGCACGCCCGGACGCCACCCCGCACGCCACGGCCGGTCAGCCCAGACACGCCAGCGTCCCCAGGAACATGCGCCCCAGCACGCACAGGGACACGAGCGCCAACGTGTCTCGGCGCGCCCCGGCGCCCAATCAGGTAACCTCTCTGACAGTGCCCCCTCCTCAAGGGCAGACTCCGGATGCCCAGCTGGGCCATCTTTGCGGCATGCGAGGTTTTAAAAGACTGCAGAAGTTCTCTGGCATGTAGGTTACTTTCCGGCTCCCACGAATTATCTTCGGGTCCATAGCCCCTCCATTTTACAAGGTATTGCACCTGATTGCGCCTTCTCCTGCAATCTAGAATTGCTTCCACTTCAAACTCCTCTTCGCCATTGACCACAATAGGCTTGGGTGGGCCCATGTTACGACCAGAAAAGAAGTTGGGGGTGACCGGCTTCAGGAGCGACACGTGGAAGACTGGATGAATCCTCAGGGAGTTAGGAAGGTCAAGTTCGTATGCCACATTATTGATTTTTCTTTTGATCAAGAAAGGACCCAAGTATTTGGGGCCCAGTTTCCTGGACGGACAGGCCAACTTGAGGCTAGCGGTAGACAGCCAGACAGAATTGCCAGGTTCCAAAACAAGTTCTCCCCGTCTCTTCCTATCAAAGATTCTCTTGTAATCCTCCTGGGCTTTGGTCATGGTTTCTTGCAGCAATTTGTTATTGTTAGAAAAAAAATCCAAAGTTTCCGATACTGCGGGAACAGAGCACTCGGAGATAGGTCCAGGCAGGAAGGATGGGTGGAAACCATAGTTGGCATAGAACGGTGACTGGTTTGTAGCTGAGTGCAGTGAGTTGTTATAGGAGAACTCCGCGATGGGAAGCAGAGAGGCCCAATCGTCCTGGGAAAATGCCGAGAAACAGCGGAGGTATTGCTCCAAAGTTTGATTCGTCCTCTCGGTTTGACCATTTGACTGAGGGTGGTAGGCCGAAGAAAATGACAGTTCGATTTCAAGGGCGCCACAAAGGGCTCTCCAGAACCTGGAGGTAAACTGGACGCCTCTGTCTGAAACTATATTGGTCGGTACTCCATGCAGCCTGACGATCTCCTTAATAAAAATGGAAGCGGTCTCCATGGCCGAAGGGGTGCCCTTCATGGGGAGAAAATGGGCCATTTTAGACAGCCTGTCTATCACCACAAAAATGGACGAAAAACCTTCTGATGGGGGGAGTTCAACAATAAAGTCCATTGAAATCATGGCCCATGGTCTCTCTGGAACTGGTAATGGTTTCAACAGACCCCATGCTCTAGTCCGGCTACTCTTGTTTCTGGCACACGTGTTACAGGACTCCACATATTCTTTGCAGTCTTTAGTAAGATGAGGCCACCAAAAGGTGCGTTGGACAAGATCAGTTGTCTTCCGTGTGCCGAAATGACCGGCAAGTTTGTGATCATGACACAAGCTTAACACCCGTACCTTTAGCTCCTCAGGGACCACAATTTTATTCTTGAACCAAAACAGACCATCCTTGGTACAAGCTTCAGCGGGTGGGGACATTCCCATAGAGGATCGTCTGATTTGGGAAATTAGGTCCTCCTGTAGAATCAGGAAATTCCCAGAGGGGAGGATGGTGTCTGGAGATAGGGCCTTCTCAGAATCCAGAAACATTTGGGAAAGGGCATCAGATTTGACATTCTTGGATTCGGGTCTGTAGGTTATGTGAAAAATAAATCTGGAAAAAAAAAGTGCCCATCTGGCCTGCCGGGGTTTCAATCTCTTGGCTGTCCTTAAGTATTCTAAGTTTTTGTGGTCCGTGTAGACCAAAATGGGGTGAGCTGCGCCTTCCAGGAGATAACGCCATTCCTCCAGGGCTGCTTTAATGGCTAGAAGTTCCCGATCTCCCACGTCGTAATTTCTCTTGGAAGGGGAGAGTTTGCGTGAAAAGAATCCCACAGGGTACAAGAGTGCTTTGGCACCTTGTCGTTGAGAGAGCACGGCTCCAACCGCGACTTCGGAAGCATCTACTTCTAAGACGAAAGGCAAGGCAGGGTTGGGGTGCTTGAGAATAGTGGCTGACGTGAACAGCGCCTTGAGTCTTTAAAAAGCCTCTTGTGCCTTGGGAGTCCAGCAGAACCGGCTTCCTTGTTTAATGAGTTCCGTGATGGGAGTTATAATTGAAGAAAATCCCTTAATAAATTTCCTACAGAAATTGGCAAAGCCAATAAAACGCTGTACTCCCTTTTTGTCTATAGGTGCAGGCCAATCCAGGATAGCGGATACTTTTTGCGGATCCATTTTGATTCCGTCAGGGGAAATGATCAAGCCAAGGAACTGGATGGATTGGAGCTCAAATTCACATTTTTCCAGTTTGGCGTAAAGCCCATGTTGTCTAAGCCACGTGAGTACATTTCGTACATGTTTGCGGTGCTCAGTCAGGGAAGCAGAGAAAACCAGGATGTCGTCCAGGTAGACGATGACATATAAGTCCAGGAAGTCACGAAAGACATCGTTGACGAAGTGCTGGAATGTAGCCGGTGTGTTGCACAGACCAAAGGGCATGACGAGGTACTCATAGTGCCCGAACCGAGTACGAAAGGCCGTCTTCCATTCGTCCCCCTCTCTTATGCGGATCAAATTATAGGCTCCACGAAGGTCCAGTTTAGTAAAGACGGTGGCAGATCCTAACCTCTGAAATAATTCGGGAACCAGAGGTAACGGGTATCTGTTCTTTATAGTGATTTTATTAAGTTCCCGGTAATCAATGCAGGGACGTAATGAGTGATCCTTCTTTTCTACAAAGAATATGCCTGCCCCCGCTGGAGATGTGGAGGGACGGATGAACCCTTTCTTCAGGTTTTCGTCTATATAGGTCTTCAGGGTGCCCAGCTCCTGCTCAGTTAGAGGGAAGATTCTCCCGAAAGGAACTTCAGTACCAGGTAGGAGTTCTATTGGGCAATCGTAGGGTCTATGTACTGGAAGAGTTTCTGCCCCCTTTTTACTGAATACGTCCCGGAAATCCCGGTAAGGTTCGGGAAGATTTTGGTAAGAGTTCATCTCTGAATCTAGGCACAGGCATTGGGAGGATGTTAAAGGGGACCTCTGTAAACAGTGTTGTTTGCAATATTCTGAAGAGAACTGGATCTTGCCCGTAGCCCAGTCGATACTAGGATTGTGAGCCTGCAGCCACGGTATTCCTAGGATAATTGGGAAGAGGGGAGAGGAGATGACATCTAGGCGTAAGAGTTCCTGATGTTCCGGGCCAATGGTGGCCAGTAGAGGAACTGTTTCCTGGGTAACAGGACCGGAGCGGAGGGTGGAGCCATCCGCTAAGAAAACTGCCAGTCCCTGGGCCTTAGTTTGAGTAGGGATATGATGGTCTTCAACGAAGGTCCGGTCGATGAATCCGCTACATGCTCCAGAGTCAATGATGACCGGTACTGGGATGCTCCTTCCAGGTAACTGTAATATAATAGAAAATGTTAGATGGTTACCGGAACTTGGTAGGACAGGTGCACACAGCGAGGAGGATGGCAGGCACTTACGTTTTTTATTGGGGCATACCCTTGCAAAGTGTCCAGGCTCTCCACAGTACAGACACAGGTTAAGTGTGCGCCTGCGTGTCTTCTCCTCTGGAGTCAGAGAGGGACGGAGCAGTCCCAATTGCATGGGTTCAGGAACTTCCTGGTTAGGCATAGGTGAGACAAGTGGAGCTTGGTTCGGGGCACTAGGGGCCCTGGGTAACATCCAGGTGAGGCGTGGGTGGCCAACAGGCCTCTCAGAGCGTCTTTCTCTGAGGCGGCGGTCAATCTGAATTGACAAATTGATTAGTTCCTCTAATGTCTGAGGTACCCCCACTCGTGCTAATTCGTCCTTCAAGGGGTCCGACAATCCCAGCCGATATTGGTGACGCAAGGCCGCGTCGTTCCACTCTGTATCTGAGCTCCAACGCCTGAACTCCACAGCGTAATCTTCGGCCGCTCTGCGGCCTTGCTGAAGGGTGTGCAAAGCGGCTTCTGCCGTGGCTGTTAATTGAGGGTCCTCATACAGCTGAGACATGGCTAAGAAAAAGTCATTCAGAGAGTCCAGGGATCCGGCCTTTTGCTCCAGCAGGTGGTGGGCCCAGGTCTGAGGCTCGCCAGTCAACAAAGAAATCACAAACCCCACTTTGGTAGCCTCCAAGGAGAACGTACGGGGTTGTAAGGCAAAATAAAGTTCGCATGCATTGCGGAACGCCCGGAACTTGCAACGTTCTCCGGAAAACTTTTCGGGTGTAGGCACCCTGGGCTCCGGTGGGAGCATGACTACTGAGGGTGCTGAGGTAGGGCTGGCAGATGCAGCTCCCGAAGGGGAGGCTGAGAGGGCCTGGACCTGTCCTTCCAATCTGGTATAGCCCTCCTGTAGGCTTTTGACGGCTTGAGTAAGGCCTGTTAGATGCCTGCAGAGTTCATCCATGGGGGAGGCCCCCTGCCCGGACTCAGTCATGGCTGCCTGATACTGTCAGGTCCCACACTTACCAGACAGGTGAGTCCGCTTGGGTAGAGGGTAGGCTCCCTTACGTATCCGATTCGGGGCCCCTGGTAGAGTAGACAGGAGGCCCACGAATGCGGAGTGGTATGAGGGCCTGATGTTAGAGTCCTGGAGCAAGGTGGTCTGGCAAGCAACCGGTGGAGCTTCGAGACTGATGGAGCAGATGCTGAGCAGGAGCGAATCAGGCTGGTCACACACAGGCAGAGGTCGGCAACGGGCTGGCAGCAACGGTACAAGGGAGTAGGCAGAAACAAGGTCAAACAAGCCGGGGTCGGGTTCAGGCAGCAATCAAGGGAGGTCCAAAGGCAAGCCGGGTCACAACGGGTAAACACTACAGAGATACGGGAACACAGGATGATCACGGAACAAGACACGGAGCTGTTTGATCAGGCAGCACAGAATCAGGGCAGAGGCAGGCTTAAGTAGGCTAATTGGCGCCAAAACGCCGCGCTCGTGCACGCGCCGATTCGCCAAGGCGCCCCGCGCCCCCGCACGCGCCCGAGCGCGCCCCCGACACCGGCGTGCACGCCCACACCGCCGGGCACGCCAGCGGTAACGCCATAGGCGGACACGCGCTAGCGCAGATGCGCGTTAGCGCGAACGGGCGTACGCACGCACGCCCGGACGAGACCCCCCACGCCACGGCCGGTCAGCCCAGACACGCCAGCGTCCCCAGGAACATGCGCCCCAGCACGCACAGGGACACGAGCGCCAACGCGTCCCGGCGCGCCCCGGCGCCCAATCAGGTAACCTCTCTGACAGTATGATGGGGGCTCTGAAGGTTGGAACAGAAATTGCAGCGTCCACGGGATGTTGGGCACGGGAGTAACTCCCCTGGAAAGACTGGAGGCAGTGGCGGAATTATAGGGGTCGCTGAGGTTGCCATGGCGACCGGGCCCCTTGCTGCAGGGGGCCCTTGAGGGCCCCCTGTATACACTACTTTGATAGGGGAGCGGAGACAAGCTGCCCGATCCTAAGCCGAACTGTATTCGGCACTGTGCAGGGAGCTGCTCACATTGATTACAAAGTGAAAGCACAGTGCTGTGCTCTTTGTCTCCCCCTACAGTGCAGTACCCGACAGGAAGAGCTAAGGTAAAGTTCTGCCGTTTTTTTATCTACTGTATATGTGTATGTGCATGTATGTGCATGTGTGTGTGTATGTGCATGTATGTGCATGTGTGTGTGTATGTGCATGTGTGTGTGTGTATGTGCATGTATGTGCATGTGTGTGTGTATGTGCATGTGTGTGTGTGTGTGTGTGTGTATGTGCATGTGTGTGTGCATGTATGTATGTGTGTGTGTGTGTGCGTGTATGTGCATGTGTGTGTGTATGTGCATGTGTGTGTGCATGTATGTATGTGTGTGAGTGTATGTGCATCTATGTATATATGCATGTGTGTGTATGTATGTAGTAGCGGTGCATCCATAGGGGCCCATGGGCGCCGCCCCCTCTCTCCAGGCACCCCTCTATCACAAATAGATAGATTCATGCATAGTGTGAATCTATCTATGGCCGCCATTGCCCCCCCTATTCAGACGCCTGGCCCCTTTTTGGACGCCGGGCGCCTCAATTACATCGGCAGGGGTGTTTTAAAGCTTCAAAATAGGTGAACTGCGAGTGCCATGCTTGGCACTCACAGTCCACCCAGGTGTGTTAGAAAAGCGAATAAATATTCGCTTTCCTAACACTGAACCGCCTCTCCACCAATCAGGTGCTCGGGTCTGTTACACGTCACCTGATTAGCTGAAACGACAGGCGCCGCTATTGGATGCCTATCAGGAGGAGAGGATGGGAGGAGACGCATGGAGGACCCCGCTCGTCGACGTCACCCGCTGCCCCACCAAGACAGGGTAAGTGCCGGGCAGACTGCGAGCGGGCAGGGGGGTCACAGTGGCAGCATTTGATGGCACAGTGGCTGCGTTTCATAGGCACAGTGGTGGCAATTGATAGGCACAGTGGCTGCGTTTGATGGGCACAGAGACTGCGTTTGATGGGCACAGTGGCTGCGTTTGATGGGCACAGTGACGGCAATTGATGGGCACAGTGGCTGCGTTTCATAGGCACAGTGGTGGCAATTGATAGGCACAGTGGCTGCGTTTCATAGGCACAGTGGTGGCAATTGATAGGCACAGTGGCTGCGTTTGATGGGCACAGAGACTGCGTTTGATGGGCACAGTGGCTGCGTTTGATGGGCACAGTGGCTGCGTTTGATGGGCACAGTGGCGGCAATTGATGGGCACAGTGGCTGCGTTTGATGGGCACAGTGGCTGCGTTTGATGGGCACAGTGGCGGCAATTGATGGGCACAGTGGCTGCGTTTGATGGGCACAGTGGCTGCGTTTGATGGGCACAGTGGCGGCAATTGATGGGCACAGTGGCTGCGTTTGATGGGCACAGTGGCTGCGTTTGATGGGCACAGTGGCTGCGTTTGATGGGCACAGTGGCTGCGTTTGATGGGCACAGTGGTGGCAATTCATGTGCACAGAATTTTTCAGTTCGCTTGCGCCCCCCAAAAAATTTTGAGCACCATCTGCCACTGGTTTATATGTGTGTGTATTTATGTATGTATGTGTATGTGTGTGTATGTATGTGTGTTTACATGTATATATGCACATTTTATGTATGCGCGTTTAATCCTGACCCCCTATATGTGTCCCATTAGAACCAATTTTTTTTTTTTTTTTTGCTTGTTCATAGTACCAGCAAAAAAAAATGTTGTTCCTCTGAAAAGTGATCCATGCTCAGATCGCTTTTCAGAGGCATTTGACAGCCGGTAAAGAGGCAATATGTTGCCTCCTGACCGCCTGTTTTAACCCCTTAAATGCATCATCACTATGCTGCAACTGCATGCAATGCACACAGTTGCAGGGTGGTTGCAGTGCAGCCACTTCAAGGGTGCCCTGACTGGAAAAAGATTGAGAAACACCGACATAGAGGAACCCATCTCTCCATTTTCCTCCTGCAGCCGCTGAATGTATGTGGGAGGGAGAGGAGGAGAAGCGGGGGGGAGGGGAGAAATCCATTCCTTTACATGCAGCCACCCACTTGCAACCGGACCCTGGTGTTCCGCCATCGGGCTCGGAGAAAAGAGCCCTATCCGGGGGTCAGGGGGGGCCCTTAATGGTTTCTTGCATCGGGGCCCTGAAGATTCTAGTTACGCCTCTGACTGGAGGGGCCTATTTCCTCCTGATTTGAATAGGCCTACCTGATCTGGCCATGGGGTGGGAAGGCAGAGAGCCCGCGGTACACATGCTCCCTGGGAGTTGGTCGCTCGTAATATAATTTGGGTGTGGGAAACCCACTGTGTGAAAGAACACATGGCCACAGCACCTAAGCTTTTTTTCTGCACTGCACCTCTTTGGGCTAGGCCTTTTGGCTAAGGCTTGGGAAATATTTGTTACCAGGCCACAGGGCCTAGCCTATGCACTACCCTAACCACGGGCAACTATTTATTTTATTAATTTTTCTTCACATTTGTCACTGAACTTTTGTCTGTGTTTACTTTTCTCACTAAGATGGAGGGTGTGGGCCTACCCTGAAGTCTAGATGGAGAATGTGTGGCCACCAGGTAACGCCCTCCCCTGAACCAGGGTGGTGAGGCCTCTCTTTGGGGGAGCCCCTCACCTAGTACTTGTTGGTCAGTTCTGCCTGACTATGAGGAGAGGGGTCCGCCAGGCCTTTTGACTAGGTGGACCAAGTTGAGCCTTGCGCCCAGGAGGGTCAGGGTAGAGTCCTAGTTCTTCGGGAGGTGGATTAGAGGCACACCTTTAAAGTGTTAGTAAAGCCAGGAGCCTGCATTCACCATATCTCCCACAGTACACAGAACATGGAAATGCAATTATTTTAGTAACTATAAACTGCTAAATACCTTTTCTCATCAGCAGTATATAGAAGTCTTGTGACTTCTATCAGAGTTCAGCCAAGCACTGGTTAAAGCTTGCAGGAGGACTTTCCTGACTGTCCTATGAGACTGCAAGACACCTGACACTCTGGACAGTGCTGATTGGCCCTGTGCTGATCACATGCACCCTCCCAAGATAACAAAAACCTCTTTAGCAATACACACCAAATTGAGCATGTGCAGTCTGACTCCATAGACTCTGTGTTATCAGTAAATTATCAGGGGACAGACAAGAAGGGGAGGATCAGAGAAGACAGGATCAAACAGCCTTTTTACACAATGCAGAGGATTAACCCCTTAGGTTCCACTGTGAGTATAACAAGCATGCTATACTGCATATACAGACTGATTTTACTGTTGTGGGTTTAGTAAAACTTTAAGTTTGTATAAGTTTAACCAAATTAAGAATGGGTAAGGGAGGAAGTAAAGAATACCCCCCCCCCCCAATCCCGGAGAGACATGTAAAGACTATGTGGTCAGAGTATGTGGAACTGATTTTTTTTTTGAATAAATCCTTTCATAGACGATCTGGCCGGATAGACAGAAAATTTGTACAGTAGATCACCCTTCCCGCGCACAGGCGCAAATGACCAATTCCATATGGATATTGTCAGGGGACTCTGTTTGGGGGATAAGAAAGCCTTCCCATGGTACAAAGGAGACCCAGAGAGAATACAGGGGCGAGCAAAGGTCATGCACAGACAGGGTCAAGGTACAAACCGAAGGTCAATCCGGGAGATCAGGATGCAGAAGCGGAGTCCAGAAGCAGGCCAAGGGTCAAACAAGTCGGGTCACAACGGGTATTCACAGATCAGGAAGCAAGGTCAAGTACACAAGGAAGCTGAGAAGATAATCCGTCAATGTCCTGTGGTCACAGGCTGGTTTAAATAGGGCCACTGGCGCCAGCGTCAGTCACGCCACTTGTGCGCCGTCGCGGACGCGCCATATTGCACGTGCGTGTGCGCCAATGCACGCTGATGCACGGCGCACACTTGTGCACATCTCAGGATCCTCCGTGGGTGTCCATGGAGGGTCTGGGCAACATTGCCAGTACTAGGACGGCCATGTCCCTGACACTTGGTTTCAATCTGTCCCAAGGAGAATCAGTCACAAGAGCGCTGCAGCTCTCGTGGGTCTGCCCTGCCCAATACCAAGAAGGAAGTGTTAACCTTCTTAGGTATGATTGGTTACTGCCGCCAAAGGATACCTGATTGCTCCTACTATGATAACTTGCTGAGACAAGCTGCTCTATCTGGCAGTCCTGACCTTGAAATGGAATGATGAAATGGTTAATGCTTTTGTGTATCTTAAAACTGCTATGGTAACGTCTCCTGGTTTGGGATTATATGATTATTGTAAAGTGCTTCATTTTAAAACCATGGCTGGGGTTCTTGCACAAGAGCATGAAGGAAAGCTCAGACCTGTAGCCTTTTTTTTCTGGAGTAGCCCCAGTTCTAGTACAAGGCATGCTGATGTGTCTGAGGGCTTTGGCCTCCTGTGCCATGGCTGTAGAAATGGCTACATCATTTACATTAGGTCACCCTACAGAAGCACACACTAACAGTACTGATGACATTTCAAAGGGAAATGCACTGACCGACGCCGCTACTAAACAAGCTACTTTGACGGTCCCAGCTTTTATCCAAATGCCCCCCCCCCCCCTTACACCCCCAACTTTGCCCTGGGAACAGGTTTTGCAGGACCTGCAGGCTATGGCTTCACCAGAAGTTCTGGCCTATTGGCATACACAGGGTCTGACAATGAGTCCTGAGACTGGACTCATTGCCAAAGAGGGCAAACCAGTCATACCAAAAGCAAGCGCACCTTTATTCATCTCACAGTACCATGGCATAGGACAAAACGGGTGGAAAGCTACAGCTGAAATGTTAACACAAGACTAAGCAAATAGAGTGGAAACCCTAAGGACTTGGGTGCCCTAAAGGCCATATGCAGCCCCCCTTCTAATGGAACAGTAACTAGACAAAGGAGGTAATCCAACGTGGAGGGCCCAAAGGACTCATACCGCTCCCCTACTGATAAAATGTTGTTACTTCAGTATAAGTATTCTTATGCTCAGAAGTTAGGTTATGACAAATATTGGGTATGTAGTAAATTGCATCCAAGAACACTCCAAATTCCTCTCTTAGCTGCCCCTGTAAATATAACTCCGTTTTTGAATGGTACTCTTCCTGTAACTATAACCAACATATCAACCATATATGCAAATAACACAATTTCCTTCCCGATAATTGGTAGAAGCCACTCATTTTCCCTAGGGGATAGTGTATATGTATGTTGCGGCAAGGAATGCTATCCATGGATACCGGTTGGTACCCGTGGGTGGTGTTATTTGGCTTCATTCATTCCAGTGATGAGAATCATAGGGGGTGAAAAAGGAAAGCACCAACATCTTTTGAAAGCTAGCGCATACCCCAGGTACCCCCTTAAACACAGAAAAGAGAGCTATTTCTTAAAAAGGATCAGGCCAAAATTATGGCTGAAATTATGGAAAAGAATTCTGTAGACATCAAACTGTTAAGTATTGAACAAAGGGCTATTCTTAAACAACTAGATATGCACGAATTAGCTATCGAATCCATAAGTGTTGCTCTGACTGGACTCTGTGAAGTAACGGAGGACTATGAGTGCTGCACATGGATTCATAATACCAGTATCGAAATACCCGATTATTATGATATAATTGCTAAACACTGAAAGGAGGTGTGAAACCTCCAAGCTGAAGCCAGAGATATTGCCAAAAATAGGTGGAACCCCTTTAAGGGACTAGGATGTTTCTGTGATTTTTTTAGTTCCATTTTTCTCCTGGTTCCAACAGGCAGGAATGTTAATTTTAATGCGCCTGGTTTTGATACTTGTTTTATATATATATATATATATATATATATATATATATATATATATATATATATATATATATATATATATATATTGTTCAAGCTTATTCAATGTATCTGTAATTATACAAAGTAACAAAAGTATCCCACAGAGAATATTAAATGATCATGATGAAATCACTTTGTGATTTAAGAGGGGATTGAAGGGCGAGAAAGAGTTAACAAGACTGAGACATTGAAAATTGCTGACAGACAAATATCTTTCTTTTTAGAGTCTTGTTTGTCACAATGACCACAGGATAGATAAGGTCCTGCAAAGAACTGGTTTTGAAATTATGTTTTCAGAGAGAATCAATCTAGTCAGCAATACTAGTTGAAATGATGTCTGAAATGTTATGTGCCATGTGATGAACTTTGTCCTTCCTTCCTCCCTCCCTTCTCTGTAGGTTGAGCAACTTTCTTTGTCTATTTTGTATAAAGGTACAACTCTTACAATTAAAAGCAAGCATTCATTGAACCTGCTATTTTGTCTTGTGTGCATTGGATGCTTCCAGAGCTCTGAAATGAATTTTCCAGATTTTCCAGAAACTGAGCAGAATTAACTCCTTACAACGCTTGACACCATCTGAACCAAATAAGTTTATCTTGGTCTCATCAGACCACAGGATATGGTTTCAGTAATCCATGTCCTTAGTCTGCTTGTCTTCAGCAAACTGTTTGCGGGCTTTCTTGTGCATCATCTTTAGAAGAGGCCTCCTTCTGGGACCACAGCCATGCAGCCCAATTTGATGCAGTGTGCGGCGTATGGTCTGAGCACTGACAGGCTGGCCTCCCCACCCCTTCAACCTCTGCAGCAATGCTGGCAGCACTCATAAGTCTATTTCCCAAAGACAACCTCTGGATATGACGCTGAGCATGTGCACTCAAGTTCTTTGGTCGACCATGGCGAAGGCCTGTTCTGAGTGGAACCTGTCCTGTTAAACTGCTGTATGAACTTGGCCACCGTGCTGCAGCTAAGTTTCAGGGTCTTGGCAATCTTCTTATAGCCTAGGCCAGTGATGGCGAACCTTGGCACCCCAGATGTTTTGGAACTACATTTCCCATGATGCTCAAGCACTCTGCAGTGTAGTTGAGCATTATGGGAAATGTAGTTCCAAAACATCTGGGGTGCCAAGGTTCGCCATCACTGGCCTAGGCCATCTTTATTTAGAGCAATAATCCTTTTTTTCAGATTCTCAGAGAGTTCTTTGCCATGAGGTGCCATGTTGAACTCCCAGTGACCAGTATGAGAGAGTGAGAGCGATAACACCAGATTTAACACACCTGCTCCCAATTCACACCTGACACCTTGTAACACTAGCGAGTCACATGAAGGGAAAATGGCTAATTGGGCCCAATTTGGACATTTTCACTTAGGGGTGTACTCACTTTTGTTGCCAGCGGTTTAGACATTAATGTCTGTGTGTTCAGTTATTTTGAGGTGACAGCAAATTTACACTGTTATACAAGCTGTACACTCACTACTTTACATTGTAGCAAAGTGTCATTTCTTCAGTGTTGTCACATGAAAAGATATAATACATTTTCTTTTACAAAAATGTGAGGGGTGTACTCATATTTGTGAGATACTATATGTCCCTTTAATTTCACAGATAAGAAATTTTGATTATCCCGTCTGGTAAGAAAAAAAAAGTTCATTAGAGGCAAGGCGTGATGATATTACGGACTCCGCACCTGTCAGGAGGAAAATCTTCCTTCCACCGCAGAGACCTTTCGAAAGAAATATTTGTATTGAGACAATAGCTGCATCTCCTCAGCCGCAGTCAAGCATTTAATGACGATAATGGCTCACACAGGCAGCCATGCCTCATTAGGTAATTGAGTAGGAAGAGGGAGTCAGGTGAATTTGTCTAGGTAATAATCAGTGACTTTTCTCAAATTCGAATAGATTGAAGGCAGGAACTGTATTTTTACACAGCCAGGCTGAGGGGGGGGGGGGGGGGGATATCTTAACTTTTCTATCGAGCTGTTTATACAGAAGCTGAGCGCCAAACCTTTCGCTATCGGCATTTTGATTGTTCTATCTCTGATTGCAGTCCGGATATACGGTAATTGTGATACAAAGTAGTTTTATTTGCACACCATGCTAAATAGCTTGTCAGACGCTGGTTATTTCATGGTCAAGTGAGGCCACCGACTTCATAGATCAATAGGATTCTTAGTGAATATCACTAGCTTGAGTTAGTTGATGGGCCAACTATGTGATGATTTCATTATCCCCTCATTATTTTTTAGGTATATGCGTGTGATGTCATCAGTTGCTAGCTGGATTCTAGGTTTACACTTGTATGATGTCACTGGTCCCAAGTTTCATAGGTCTACAACAAAATGGCGCATACTACTAAAGCACCCTGTGATCACGGATGGATCAAATGGCTCCAACCAGAACACCCCCTAACACGTTTCACCTAAGTGTGGGCTTAATCGTAGAGGCATCTTCAAATAAGCCTACAATTGGGTCAAATACGTTGGTTTTAGCCTGGTCTCCACCCAAGGGAGAATGACCCTTTAACACATTTCACCTAATTCTGGGCCTAATCATAGGATTAAGCCCACAGTTGTGTGATATATGATGAATTCTGCCTGGTCCCCACCCAAGAGAGAACACCCCTCAAACGTATTTCACCAAATTGTGGGCTTAAAGTAGAAGTTCAGATTAAAACTAACTAACTCTAAATCTACTGGCAGCCACATTGTAAGTCTAATCTATCTAGCCCTGTAAAGAAGAAATCGCTATAATACCTTTTCTGCCGCCGCTCTGGTCTGGTCCCATGCTGAGCTGTCAGCTTCAGCTTCTCTGTGTAGTTGTGTGCAGAAGAGGCAGCCAACAATGGAAGCCCCATAGTAACTCTATGGGTGACGTCACTTCTCTGGCATTTCCTAGCCATTGTAGGCTGTCTCTTCCACACGGCATCCATCGCAAGAGACAGGACCGGCTGCAGAAAAGGTATGTATAGCGATTTTTGCTTTACAGGGTTAGATAGATTAGTCTTATGCCCCGTACACATGGTCGGACTTTGTTCGGACATTCCGACAAATCCTTTGATTTTTTCCGACGGATGTTGGCTCAAACTTGTCTTGCATACACACGGTCACACAAAGTTGACGGAAAATCCGATCGTTCTGAACGCGGTGGCGTAAAACACGTACGTCGGGACTATAAACGGTGCAGTAGCCAATAGCTTTCGTCTCTTAATTTATTCTAAGCATGCGTGGCACTTTGTGCGTCAGATTTGTGTACACACGGTCGGAATTTCCGACAACGGATTTTGTTGTCGGAAAATGTTATAGCAAGCTCTCAAACTTTGTGTGTCGGAAATTCTTATGGAAAATGTGTGATGGAGCCTACACACAGTCGGAATTTTCGACAACAAGGTCCTATCACACAAAGTCTCTATGATTAAGCCCACAATCGTGTGAAACGCATTAGTGGGGTGGTCTCCCTTGGGTGGAGACCAGGATGAAGCCAATGCATTCCTCCCGATTGTGGGCTTAATCATAGGGGCCTCTACGATTAAGCCCACAATCGAGTGAAACACATTGGAGGGGTGTTCTCCCTTGGGTGGAGACTGGGTTGAAGCCATTTGAAATATCTGTGACTGTGGGGTGCTTTAACGGTGGGCGTAGATGTGCCATTTTGTTGTAGACCTAACATTGAGCTTGACAAGCATTTTCAGCTAACTGGCACCTGGGAACAAAACTGAACCAACTGGAACGATACACAGGGGTACTTGAGCCGTACTACTTTGTTTTAAAGGTTTATCAAAGTTCCATAGGTTGCAAATGGTAGTTGGTACTGCTCTATGAGTACATTAGGCCTTGCAGAAATAGGAAGAGATAGCCTGGCCGCCGCACACCTCACCCAGCCAGAGTACTTAGCAGATAAAAGCAGCCTCAGCACGAGCACGCTCCCAACGTGTTTCGCCCGATCCCTGGGGCTTAATCATGAGTTGAGGCTGCTTTTACCTGCTAACTACTGGAGTAAGGTGTGTGGCGGTCAGGCTATCTCTTCCTATTTCTGCTGCGTGCTTTGGGTCTGGACGGGCCTCTCCTCAGCCTGCACCCTCACTAGTCAGTGGCTGAACTGATATTTTGCAATAAGCAGGTGGACAGCAACCCATTCAAACATATGGGGAAATTGGCTGCAAATACCCCATAACTGCATGAAATGCGTTTGTTCAGCAATAATGGCATTAAAACAGGTGGTGAGGAGGCATTACATTAACTACTGACATCCAGTCAATCAAGGATCATTTTTCAGAGGAGTGGCATTTTAGAGGTCTAAAACTAGCCTACAGAAAACCTACAGGGGCACAAGTATGGCAACTGACACTTCTTAAAGGTGCAAGCTTTAAAGCTTTCATGCTTCCTTAGTTATTGAGCCACTGACCCAGAACAAGCATGCAGACAGTGAAGTTTGGATTCTTGATTTGCACACTTCCTCAGAGATGTGTTTTTTTGAATGATGCATCTTTTAAAGCAACTTCAATGCAGTAGCCTTAGTAAAAAAAATCAATATACTGTAGCCTTCGAAACTGAACTCCAGGGATACTACAGTGCCTTGAAAAAGTATTCATACGCCTTGAAATTTTCCACATTTTGTCATGTTACAACCAAAAACTTAAATATTTTTTATTGGGATTTTATGTGATAGACCAACACAAAGTGGCACATAATTGTGAAGTGGAAGGAAAATGATAAATGATTTTCAATTTTTTTTTCAAATAAATATGTGAAAAGTGTGGCGTGCATTTGTATTCAGCCCCCCTGATTAAATACTTTGTAGGACCTCCTTTCACTGCAATTACAGCTGCAAGTCTTTTTGGGGATGTCTCTACCAGCTTTGCACATCTAGAGAGTGAATTTTTTGCCCATTCTTTTTTGCAAAATATCTCAAGCTCTGTCAGATTGGATGGAGAACGTCTTTGAACAGTAATTTTCAAGTCTTTCCACAGATTCTCTATTGGATTTAGGTCTGGACTTTGACTGGGCCATTCTAACACATGAATATGCTTTGATCTAAAGAATTCCATTGTAGCTCTGGCTGTATGTTTAGAGTCGTTGTCCTGCTGGAAAGTGAACCTCCGCCCCAGTCTCAAGTCTTTTGCAGACTCTAACAGGTTTTCTTCTAAGATTGCCCTGTATTTGGCTCCATCCATCTTCCCATCAACTCTGACCAGATTCCCTGTCCCTGCTGAAGAAAAGCATCTCCACAACATGATGCTGCCCATAGGCGTGCACACTGGGTGTGCCAGGTGTGCCTGGGCACACCCTAATCACCCTGTGCTGTGTCCAGAGATTTGCCCCAAAATGCTGCATCTAAGAGAGTGTGTGGCCCGCGCTGCCTGTGAAACAGTTTCACAGGCAGCAGAGCGTGAGAATTGCCAGAGCTGATCAGTGTATGGAACTGTCAGATAATGACACTGCATGCAGGAAGTGAGACCAGCTGTCTTAATGTCAGGGTGATGTCGGGGGTGGGCGGGACAGAACGGCCATCAAACACCAGCCAATGGGATGGGGTCTGGGCGGGCCGCTCTCTGAAGCAGCTCAAACATTGGCTTGTGTTTATAGCGCTTGGTCCCGCCCACTCCCGACATCGTGACTGAGTTGTAAGTCATCACAACTCAGCCGCGATGTCAGGGGTGGGCGGGATCAAGCGGCAACACCAGCCAATGATTGGGCTGCTTCAGAGAGGGGGCGGAGCCAGAGAAATGTAGCGGCCCGCCCAGACCCATCCTATTGGATGGTGTTTGGTAACTGTTCAGTCCCGCCCACCACCAGCATCACCGCTGACTTTTAACAGCTGTGTCTCTCCCTGCATGCAGTGTCATTATCTGACAGTTTCATACACTGAACAGCTCTGGCAATTCTCACCATCTGCTGAATGTGAAACTCCTCCTCTCCCCTATCTGTGCCACCCAATGCTGCCAATCAGTGCCAATCAATTCTGCCAATCAGTGCCAACCAATGCTGCCTATCAGTGCCAACCAATGCTGCCAATCAGTGCCAACCAATGCTGCCAATCAGTGCCAACCAATGCTGCCTATCAGTGCCAACCAATGCTGCCTATCAGTGCCAAACAGTACTGCCTATCAGTGCCAACCACTGTTGCCTATCAGTGCCACTGCTGCTTATCAGTGCCAACCAATGCTGCCTATCTGTGCCAGTGCTGCTTATCAGTGCAAACCAATGTTGCCTATCAATGCCAACCAGTTCTGCCTATCTGTGCCAGTGCTGCTTATCAGTGCCAACCAATTCTGCCTATCAGTGCCAACCAGTGCTGCCTATCAGTGCAAACCAGTGCTGCCTATCAGTGCCAACCAATGCTGTAAATCAGTGCCAACCAATGCTGTCAATCAGTGCCAACCAATGCTGCCTATCAGTGCTGCCAATCAGTGCCCATCAGTGCTGCATATCAGTGCCCATCAGTGCTGCCTATCAGTGCCAATCAGTGCTGACAATTAGTGCCCATCAGTGCTGCCAGTCAGTGCCCATCAGTGCTGCCAATCAGTGCCAACCAATGCTGCCTATCAGTGCCAACGAATGCTGCCAATCAGTGCCAACAAATGCTGCCAATCAGTGCAAACCAATGCTGCCTATCAGTGCCAACCAGTACTGCCTATCCGTGCCAGTGCTGCTTATCAGTGCCAACCAATTCTGCCTATCAGTGCCAACCAATTCAAACCAATGCTGCCTATCAGTGCAAACCAGTGCTGCTTATCAATGCCAACCAATGCTGCCTATCAGTGCCAGTGCTGCCTATCAGTGCCAACCAGTACTGCCTATCTGTGCCAGTGCTGCTTATCAGTGCCAACCAATTCTGCCTATCAGTGCAAACCAGTGCTGCCTATCAGTGCCAACCAGTGCTGCCTATCAGTGCCAACCAATGCTGTAAATCAGTGCCAACCAATGCTGCCTATCAGTGCTGGATATCAGTGCCCATCTGTGCTGCCTATCAGTGCCCATAAGTGCTGCCCATCAGTGCTGCCAATCAGTGCACATCAGTGCTGTATATCAGTGCCCATCAGTGCTGCCTATCAGTACCAATCAGTGCTGCCTATCAGTACCAATCAGTGCTGACAATTAGTGCCCATCAGTGCTGCCTATCAGTGCCACCTACCAGTGCCCATCAGTGCTGCCAGTCAGTGCCCATCAGTGCTGTCTATCAGTGCCCATCAGTGCTTCCAATCAGTGCTGCCTATCAGTGCCAATCAGTGTAGATCAGTGCTGCCAATCAGTGCTGCGAATCAGAGCCTATCAGTGCCCATAAGTGCTACCAATAAGAGCCCATCAGTGATGCATATAAGTGCCCATCAGTGCCACCTATCAGTGCCAATCAGTGCCCATTAGTGCCAATCAGTGCTGCCAATCAATGCAGCCTATTAGTGCCCATCAGTGCTGCCTTAGCAGGGATGGTGGAAACCCCTCTACAGATAATTGCAATACAAATTACCTTCGAGTGCAACAACTTTTTAGTTGGGAGGTTCACACCATTATAGCACTTTGGATTTTTTATTTTTTAGAGTGTTACACTTAATTGTATATGTTTTAGTTACAGTTATAATATGAATTATTGCACTTGAAGTTAATTTCCCACCACCCCTGCTAAGTCCATGTCTTTATGGACCTTGCTTTGTGCACTGGGGAGCAGTCATGTTGGAAGGGGTCATCCCCAAACTGTTCCCTCAAAGTTGAGAGCATGAAATTGACCAAAATGTCTTGGTATGCTGACGCCTTAAGAGCTCCCTTTACTGGAACTAAGAGGCCAAGCCCAACCCCTGAAAAACAGCCCCCACACCATAATCCCCCCTCCACCAAATGATTTGGACCAGTGCACAAAGCAAGGTCCATAAAGACATGGATGAGCGAGTTTGGGGTGGAGGAACTTGACTGACCTGCACAGAGTCCTGACCTCAACCCGATAGAACACCTTTGGGATGAATTCGAGTGGAGACTGCGGGCCAGGCCTTCTCATCCAACATCAGTGCCTGACCTCACAAATGCCCTTCTGGAAGAATGATCAAACATTCCCATAGACACACTCCTAAACCTTGTGGACAGCCTTCCTAGAAGAGTTGAAGCTTTTATAGCTGCAAAGGGCGGAGCCAACTCAATATTGAACCCTATGGACTAAGACGGCATTAAAGTTCATGTGCGTGTAAAGGCAGGCGTTCCAATACTTTTGACAATATATATATATGTATGTGTGCTTGAGCTTTCGGGTGCACACCCTAATGCAATAGGCTGCGCACGCCTATGATGCTGCCACCACCATGTTTCACGGTGGGGATGGTGTGTTCAGGGTGATGTGCAGTGTCCGTTATTTGCCACACACAGCGTTTTGCTTTTAGGCCAAAAAGTTAAATTTTGGTCTCATCTGACCAGGGCACCTTCTTCCACATGTTTGCTGTGTCCCCCACATGGCTTCTCGCAAACTGAAAACAGGACTTCTTATGGCTTCTTTTCACCAATGGCTCTCTTCTTGCCACTCTTCCATAAAGACCAGATTTGTGGAGAGCACAACTAATAGTTGTCCTGTGGACAGATTCTCCCACCTGAGCTGTGGATCTCTGAAACTTCTCCAGCGTTACCATGGATCTCTTGGCTGCTTCTCTGATTAATGCTCTCCTTGCCCGGCCTGTCAGTTTAGGTGGGTTTGCAGTTGTGCCATACTCTTTACATTTTCGGATGATGAATTGAACAGTGCTCCATGAAATGTTCAAAGCTTGGGATATTTTTTTATGACCTAACCCTGCTTTAAACTTCACCACAACTTTATCCCCGACCTGTCTGGGGTGTCCTTGGCCTTCATGATGCTGTTTGTTCACTAAGGTTCTATATCAAACCTCTGAGGGATTCACAGAACAGCTGTATTTATACTGAGATTAAATTACACACAGGTGGAACCTATTTACTAATTAAGTGACTTCTGAAGGCAATTGGTTCCACTAGATTTTAGTTAGGGGTATCAGAGTAAAGAGGGCTGAATACACACGCCACACTTTTCAGTTATTTATTTGTAATAAATTTTGAAAACCATTTATCATTTTCCTTCTGCTTCACAATTATGTGCCACTTTGTGTTGGTCTATCACATAAAATCCCAATAAAATACATTTACGTTTTTGGTTGTAACATGACAAAATGTGGAAAATCTCAAGGGCTATGAATACATTTTCAAGGTACTGTATATAATGAAGATTTTCATTATCCAGGCAGCAAGCTGAGGGAGGGTCAGTGACCAAGCTGCACATGCCTAACTGGCAACAAAGAAAAATGTGGTCACTTACCCACCTATGCTGTCTGGAAGGGGTACCTAAATCAACGTTGAACTAATTTACAAATATTTGACAAAGAAAAACTGTCCCAAAGCGTAATTCCATCTTTGATTGCAGGTTCACTTTACACCCTGACCCATTGTAGTAAAGAAAGACGGGCAAGGTGTAATAAGATGTCTTATTGTAGCGTTGGCGACTTTTACTCGAGCATGGCTACCCAGCTTCACACTTTCTGCCTGGCTGCTTAGCTACACTTGGATTTTTTCAGACTTCAATTAAGTATACATTAAGCAATTCCCAGTCAGCCGCCTTATTTGTTCAGCGCCACGACGTATAGAAATTAACCGTTTGCCACCCCGGCGGCCCGCTGGGCCCAATCTTAACCGCCGTCGCCTCCCGTCGGTCCTAAGTGGGTTAACTGCAGCTGGAGATAATAAAACCTTCTGTAGGTAAGTGAACTGAAGCAGAATGCTTCGAAAAAATGCTGCTGGCAACTTCTCTGTAATAACTGCCTTATTAATGCCTGAGATGGCTAAAGATTGTTGAGCTGCTTAATTGGCATTTAACCATATAGTTATAGGGAGGGTGATTACATAACCATTAATTGCTAAACTGCTGATTGACATTTAATAAGTAGGATAATGACCAGCTAGTAGCTACCTTCTTATCTTCGCCGGGCGATGATGCCAATTTAATGCTTAAATGCCACTTTCAATTAGATTAAAAACAATGCAAGTTTAATGTATCAGAAAGTAATTAAACATTTGTTGTCGGCGGTGCCAACTGCGGAGGCAAGGTATCGTGTGCGCCGCGTCCAGGGCCTCTCGCCAGGGGTTTAGAAGAGAACCGGGAAATTGTATTTATTTATTACTTTTTTTTTTTGTGGATGATTTCAAATCTAATTCTAAAATGTGGAATCCGGCTATTACGGAGAGCGGGCAGCTGTCTGCTTTACAAAAGTGAGATCATCGTTCCAACGCTAGTAAAAAACGAAAGAGGAATGCGAGCGTTTTTCAAACCGTATAAAATCACTATGGCTACCACACTGTAACAGATACAATTAAATGGAGCCGTAAGGGGGAGACTACATTGACTTACATGCCAGGATATTGTTTTCAGGAGCCTTGAAACCTTCTTGGCTGCCCATCTGTTTGTGTATGTAATTTCCATAGCAAGCTGATTTCCTAGTTAGAAAAGTCTCTGAATTTTCTAATCAAAGGGCCAGTTTACTGTCCTTCAAAATTTCAGGGGGCCGAACTGTGGCCAGTGGAAGAAGGAAATGTCCTGGTGTCAGTGGCAGTAAAAAATGCCCCATCATTGGTGTCAGTGGGAGGAATAGAGCCCCATTACTGGAATGAGTGGGAGTAATAGTGCTCCATCATTGGTGTCAGTGCCCCTCCGCCCCAAAGCGCCCACCTCCCCATATTGAGGGCACGCGGGCTGGTATGGTTCACGAGGGGGAACGCTCAAATGGTCTACAAGAGGGGTAGGGATAAATGTTGCACCCTGCTCCAACGGGAGGTGTGGTGGATACACAAGTTAAATACCAGAATGCCGTTGGGTATAAACAATAGGATGGATGTTAGCCTGTTTTTGAAATAATGCTCTGAAGTATAGCAATTAATGATTTTTTATTGAAAATCTTCCACTGTTGTATCAGTGGGACTGTAATGGTTAACATTTCGTGCTCTTTGTTGAAACCCCCTGTTTTTGTTTGGCTCAGGTCTGGTCATCTCCACCTGTAACCAATTATTGGGTTGATTGTTTAATTAAGTGAATTTCGCCCTTCATAACTCACAGGGGCTGCTTCCCTTATATATACCTGTTTTTAATGTCATATTTGTATGCTTAGGCCTAAGGCCGAAACGTGTCAGATTTTGGATGATGTTACTGCTGTAATGCTTAAATATTTTCTATGGAGAAGCTGTCGAGTTGCCGGCCTGTACTTTCTATGGATCTGGTATGCTCTTGGAGGGGGAACCCATGTCGTTTTTTTTTTTTTTAATTTGGCGTGGAGTTCCCCCTAAAGATTCATACCAGACGGTGCCTGGTATAGTCAGGGATCAAAGTCGGATCCCTGTTCATTGAAGTCGGACGCATGTTGGACTTCAAGTCGCAGGGCAAAGTCGGATCCGAAGTGGTACGATTGACGCTTCGTACCAGTGTGAACCCGGCCTGACAATAAAACCTGGAAGCTGATTGGTTACTATGCAGAGCAGCACTAGATTTTTCACGCTCCAGTTTTACTAAATTCCCTAATTTGTGTTTTTATTGCTGTGTCAGTAAATACAAATGCAATGCACACCCTATTTGTTATACATTCAAAACAGCCACTAAGTGGCTGCTTTAACCAGTGATCGCCTCAAAGAAATCCCAAATACAATCAATTAAAGTGGTTGTAAATCCTCACATATACCCAGTGAAGTGACTGGCCTCAGATGATACACAGAGATTGAACAAATTCTCCTATATAAGCTGTACCATGGTCCCCAGAGAACGTCATCTATGACGAAACGTGTAAGTTGAGGCCCACGTTGGCGACGGCATCACGCTACTTGAATCCGAATGGTTGCTTGAAATTGTACTTGGAGTGGTTCCGGTAGGAACGCCATTTGCGTTGTATGGATGTTTGCTGAGCCTTTTATACTTCACCATCTTGTGAGTGCAATACTTACCTTGTTATTATAGATTTTTTATTACCTTACTACACTACGAGAGCACTATTTTTCTTTACTTTTGAGCATTGTTGGAATCACACAGACACAGAACGGTCGGAGGGAGACTTTAATCCCCTATGTTCGATTTGACCACCTGTAATCCAGAGGCCAATCCCATCTGGTAAGCAGTTTTCACACACCGTTTGGTTTGGAAAGCTTTGCTTGCTGATTTTGGCCCAGCGTCGCATATCCTGCACTTGTATGTCTTCCATCACCGATTACTAAGAATAACACTTTATTGATGTCTGTTTGACTTTTTTGGTGGACTTATTGGCACAATATTTATTCTATCACCTGTCTTCACTGAAATATGGTTTCTGTTATTAATTATCCGTTTTTCACAGTTTTTTAGCTCTGCACTACATTTTGTATTAGTATGAGTTTTGTATCTAGGCTCTCAGTGCTAGCAGCTTTTTAAAAGAAAAACCTGAGCACAGTGTTTTTCTTCTTTTATGTAAGCTGTACCTGTTTATCTGCAGCCCACACTCCTCTACAGCCTTCCATAATACACAGCTCAAAGGCTATTTCTGAGCCCCAGAAAGGATGACGTCACACACTGTACAGTATAGAGCAGGAAGCTGAGTGTAATCTGAGACCTGAGTGAAGTTATAGTGGTTGTAAACCCTCACATATACCCAGTGAAGTGAACAGCCTCAGATGATACACAGAGATTAAACGAATCCTCCTACATACGTTTTACTTGCATATCTGCAGTCTTCCCCTTTCTACACTCCAGTGGTGGCTGGTGCTCCATTTTTTGGGAAGGAGACAGCAAACCACCATCCCCCCGTTTGGTTGGTCGATCGTTCGATTCCCCCACACCCCCCCGGCGATCATGAACAAACCACCCCCCCGTCACCAGCCCCGCACTTACCTAATCCAGGTCACGGGCAGCTTCAACGGCTTCCCCCTGCATCTCCTCCTTGGCGGCTTCCTCCCTGCTTCTGCTCCCGGCCAATACGGTCACTTCTCCTCTCAGCCAATCTCCTTTCTGATTGGCTGGGAGGAGAAGCTGGAAGACAATAGCGAATATTAATTTGTTATTACCACACAACTGGGTGGGCTCGGCGCGCAGTGCTCTGCGCCTTGAGCCCGCCCTTTTTGAAGACAATTAGAGAGCAGGCGCTAATCATATACTTAAAAAAAACCCAAAAAACATTGAAATCCATGCATCCACCGCCCTGCATGTAGATTAGGGGCTGGGCACATGAATTAGGGGTGCGGCGCCCCTAATGGAGCGGCCGCCACCCCTACACTCTTGGAAAGTGCAGATCATGTTAAAAATCGTTCTTTGTCTTTCAGCAGTACATAGGGGTGGATGGGGATACTGGACTTGCACTGTGTGAGAGCTGATTGGAGGAAAGGGACACACCCCCCCCCCCCCCCCCCTACACACACACATAGGCAGAGGAACAAAGGAACATGCAGAGCTGTAGTCTGAATACACAAGCTCCCTGCTAATCTCCCTCTAATCTCCCTCCCAGACACAACTTTTCAGCTACTGTTATCTCGTGTGTTGGAGAACTTGGCAGAAGTGACTCATGCTAATAACAGAGGATTGGAGCACCAGAGAGAAACTACACTTAAAGCTTTGGAGAAAGGTACAGTGCCTTGAAAAAGTATTCATACCCCTTGAAATTTTCCACATTTTGTCATGTTACAACCAAAAACGTAAATGTATTTTTTGGGGATTTTATGTGATATACCAACACAAAGTGGCACATAATTGTGAAGTGGAAGGAAAATGATAAATGGTTTTCAAAATTGTCTACAAATAAATATGTGAAAAGTGTGGTCAACATTTGTATTCAGCCCCCCTGAGTCAATACTTTGTAGAACCTCCTTTCACTGCAATTACAGCTGCAAGTCTTTTTGGGGATGTCTCTACCAGCTTTGCACATGTATAGAGTGACATTTTTGCCCATTCTTCTCTGCAAAATATCTCAAGCTCTGTCAGATTGGATGGAGAGTGTCTGTGATCAGCAATTTTCAAGTCTTGCCACAGATTCTCAATTGGATTTAAGTCTGGACTTTGACTGCGCCATTCTAATGCATGAATATGCTTTGTGTTTAAACTCCTTTTTTTTAAATTTTTAACAAGAAAAAGACCAACAAAACATAACATGACATAACATTCAAAATCACTACATATGTGACATTCCTAGAATATGCCTATTACAAAATATTCTAAATCTCCCATAATATACATATAATTCCTAAATTCTTCTTTGCAAAATAGCTTAAAGTGGTGTTTCACCAAAAAAAAAAAAATTAGATGTCAGCAGCTGCAAATACTGCAGCTGCTGACTTTTAAAATAAAGACACTTACCTGTCCCGGGGTCCAGCGATGTCGGCACCCGAGACCGAGCCGTCCCTCGATCCTCGGGTGCTGCCGCCGCCATTCACACTGAGGGAATCAGGAAGCGAAGCGTTGCCGCTTCACTGCCCGGTTCCCTACTGCGCATGCGCGAGTCGCGCTGCGCGTCTTCACTGGTCCCCGTTGTGTTGTGGGAACTGTGTATTTCCCACAACACAACGGGGGTGGGCGGGGAGTCTGCGGCTAGCTGCGGCTAGCTGTACCCGGAAGTGGGTGCAGATACCTGTATTATACAGGTATCTGCACCCCCCTCCCCCCTGAAAGGTGCCAATTGTGACACCGGAGGGGGGGAGGAATCCGATGAGCGGAAGTTCCACTTTAGGGTGGAACTCCGCTTTAAGCTCTGTCAGATTGGATGGAGATTGTCTGTGAACAGCAATTTTCATGTCTTTCCACAGATTCTCAATTGGATTTAGGTCTGGACCTGGACTGGGCCATTCTAACACATGAATATGCTTTGATCTAAACCATTCCATTGTAGCTCTGGCTGTATATTTAGGGCCGTTGTCCTGCTGGAAGGTAAACCTCCGCCCCAGTCTCAAGTCTTTTGCAGATGCTAACAGGTTTTCTTTTAAGATTGCCCTGTATTTGGCTCCATCCATCTTCCCATCAACTCTGACCATCTTCCCTATCCCTGCTGAAGAAGAGCTGCTGCCACCACCATGTTTCACGGTGGGGATGGTGTGTCCAGGGTGATGTGCAGTGTTAGTTTTCTGCCACACATAGCATTTTGCTTTTAGGCCAAAAAGTTCAATTTTGGTCTCATCTGACCAGAGCACCTTCTTCCACATGTTTGCTGTGTTCCCCACATGGCTTCTCGCAATTTGCAAACGGGACTTCTTATGGCTTTCTTTCAACAATGACTTTCTTCTTACCACTCTTCCACAAAGGTCAGATTTGTGGAGAACACGACTAATAGTTGTCCTGTGGACAGATTCTCCCACCTGAGCTGTGGATCTCTGCAGCTCCTCCAGAGTTACCATGGGCCTCTTGGCTGCTTCTACTTACCCGGCCTGTCAGTTTAGGTGGGCCGCCATGTCTTGGTAGGTTTGCAGTTGTACCATACCCTTTCCATTTTCGGATGATGGATTGAACAGTGCTCTGTGAGATGTTCAAAGCTTGGAATTTTTTTTATAACCTAACCCTGCTTTAAACTTCTCCACAACTTTATCCCTGACCTGTCTGGTGTGTTCATTGGCCTTCATGATGCTGTTTGTCCACTAAGGTTCTCTAACAAACCCCTGAGGGCTTCACAGAACAGCTGTATTTATACTGAGAATAAATTACACACGGGTGGACTCTAGTTACTAATTAAGTGACTTCTGAAGGCAATTGGTTCTACTAGATTTTAGTTAGGGGTATCAGAGTAAAGAGGGCTTTTCAGATATTTATTTGTAAAAATTTTGAAAACCATTTATCATTTTCCTTCCACTTCACAATTATGTGCCACTTTGTGTTGGCCTATCACATAAAATCCCAATAAAATACATTTACAAAAAAAAAAAATATGTTTTTGGTTGTAACATGACAAAATGTGGAAATTTTTAAGGGGTGTGAATAATTTTTCAAGCCACTGTAAGTAAACATTATAGATATATGTGCTTAGTTCAACTTTCATTAATGGGGGTTACAAACACTTTAATGTAAAGCTATAGGCAAAACATTTTTATGATTTTATATATATAGTAAGGGAGGGTTATTACAAACAGGAAGTGAGAGGAAATCCCTGCAAATTCAGGGAATTCCTTGGGGTCTCCCAGGTCACCAGAACTACAGTAATGTCCCCATCGGAGGATTTCCCCTCTAGTACTTTTCTGGAGACAACACAAAATTCTGGATTTTTTTTTTTACTTTCACTTTCAATTTCAATAAAAATGATAAACAGGACAAATTGAGAGGGTGGATCTCTTTAATAGGTGCACAGACAGGAATGAAGACCTAATAGGTGTTCTAATCCCTCTCCACTTTGATGGACACACCCCTTCTATACAGTCTCATAGGGAAACATGCACAGCTGAGGCTGTAAATCACCATCTGTGTGCTGGGGGGGGGGGGGTTAGCTGCCATAATTCGATCCGATCCCCTGGAGTGATAGGCAGGAAGTTGAATGAGGGCAAGATGTCCCCCACTTGACACTATGCCTTTGGAAGACCGCAGCAACGTCAGACGTCACTTCTAATAGCCCTAATGGGACAATTTTTTTTTTTGAGGTAAATATAAAATTACATTTTTTCTTTTATTTTTTAGCTTTTAAGTGTAAATGTGAGATCTAAGGTCTTTTTGACCCCAAATCTTGCATTAAAGAGGCCCTGTCCTGCTTATTTCTATTACAAGTGATGTGTACATTCCTTGTAATAGGAATAAAAGTGATAAAAAAAAAAATGTAAACAATTTAAAGGGACAGTAAAATAAATAAGAAAAAACAAACAAATTTTAAGTGCCCCGTCCCTCCGGGCTCACGTGCAGAAGCGTGCAGAAGCGAACGCATATGCAATTCGCGCACGTAAATGTAAACAATGTTCAAACCACACACGTGAGGTATCGCTGCAATCGTTAGAGTGAGAGCAATAATCATAGTGCCAGACCTCCTCTGTAACTCTAAACATAGCAACCTTGTAACCTGTAAATTTTTTTAAAGCGTCCCCTATGGGGATTTTTAAGTACTGTAGTTTGTCGCCATTCCACGAGCATGCACAATTTTAAAGCATGACGTTAGGTATCTATTTACTTGGCGTAACATCATCCTTCACATTATACAAAAAAATTGGGCTAACTTTATTGTTTTCTTAATTTTTTATTAAAAATAAAAACAGAGTTAGACTTACCGGTAACTCCTTTTCCAGTAATCTTCCAGGACAGCCATTGAGAGATGGAGTCCCTCCCATCGCCACAGGAAACACATTGCCAAAGTTGGTCCCTCAGGTCCCTGGTTGGTCATTTACCAAGAACCAAAGGATGGAACTAAAAAACATAACCATAACAGGTAATAACATTAATTCACCAACATAATTCAAGGGTAGGATTGTGCTGTCCTGGAAGACTAATGGAAAAAGAGTTACTGGTAAGTCTAACTCCAGTTTTCCCCAGTCATCTTCCAGAACAGCCCTTGAGAGGATCCCCAAGTACTCACCAGGTCGAGGGGGGGGGGGGGGGGGGTGGCCACGGCTTGGAAGACTTTCCTCCCAAAAGCCTGATCCTGACTGGGCATTAAGTCTAGTCGATAATGCCTTGTAAAGATGGAGAAGCTTGACCATGTGGTTGCTTTACATATTTGCTCTGGGGTGGCACCAGGTCTTTCTGCCCAGGATGCCGAGAGTGCCCTTGTGGAGTGGGCTTTAACACCCCCCAGGAGGATCTCTATTTATTGTTCTATAACCTTCTGTAATAGCTAACCTGATCCACCGAGCTATAGTGACCTTAGAAGCTTTTTTGTCCCTTACGTTGTCCAGAAAAAAGGACAAAAAGTGAATCTGCAATTCTAAATGGTTTGGTTGCCTCTAAGTACTCTAGGATACACCACCACCTCACATCTAGTAAATGAAATTGCTTCTCCTTTTTGTTTGAGGGGTTCTGACAGAATGAAGGTAGGACAATATCTTGTGAATTATGAAATTTAGATGCCACCTTTGGCAAGAACCCAGGGCCTGTCTTTAGGATGACACTGTCCTCAAAAATCTGAAGGAAGGGCTCTCTAATGGAGAGAGCTTGAATCTCACTGACCCTACGGGCTGAAGTGATTGCCACGAGGAGCACTGTCTTAAATGTATTCAGCCTTAACGAGGCCTCTGAGATAGGTTCAAACGGTGTCCCCAAAAAGGCCCTGAGGATGATCGATAGGTCCCAGGTTGGAGTTATGTTATCTCTGACCGGTTTGTGTCTAGTGATTGCCTTACAGAACCTAGTGATAAGGGGATCTTCCTATAAACGTTTCTCTAGGTACACACTTAGGGCAGCTATCTGAACTTTAATAGAACTAGGAGTTAACCCCCGGTCTATCCCTTCTTGGAGAAACTGTAGGATATTTGTTGTATCCTTGTTTACCTCACCCAACCAGATGTTAAACTTCCTCCAAACTTTTCAATAAATAGCTCGGGTGACCGGTTTACGGCTCTGTAGTAAGGTCTGAACAACTCTTTCTGTTAGGCCTTTGCTCCTCAGAATTTCTTCCTCAGTCATCACGCTAAAAGCTTCAGCATGGCTACTTGCGGATGTAAGAGAGGTCCCTGTGACAGGAGATCTTGTCTGCAGGGAAGCCTCAGGGGAGGCTGGTCTGTCAACTTTAGTAAAGTTGTGAACCATGGCCTCTTGGGCCAAAATGGTGCCACTAGGATTAAACACGTTCCTTCTGCTAGAAACTTTGCTAGAACTCTCGGGATGAGGTGAAGCAGTGAAAACGCATGTTGAAGGTGTTGAAGGTCCAGGGAGTCTGTTCTACCGCCAAGGGTTGATCTCCTGGGCATAGCGAGCAGAAACTGGGAACTTTTACATTCTCTTTGTTTGCAAATAGGTGGACTTCAGGTTTCCCCCAGTGAGCTGCTATGTGGTTGAAAACTTCCAGGTGCAGAGACCACTCTCGATTCGAAACTAGTTGTCGACTCAAGCAGTCTGCAGTGTTGTTCTTCCCCCCCCTTCAGGTGTATTGCAGAGATGGATTCTAGATTGGATTCTGCCCACTGAAATGGGCTTGGCTACCAACATTAGCCGAGGACTTCTGGTCCCTCCCTGCCTGTTTAAAAAGGCTACTGCCGTCATATTGTCTGAGCGGACCTGCAAATGGTGACCCTGTACTGTGTCCTGAAACGCTAGTAGGGCTCTGAGGATAGCTGTTAGTTCCTTCCAATTGGAAGAGAATTGTTTCTCCTCTGGTGTCCACCTGCCCTGGGCCCAATATGAGTTAAGATGGGCTCCCCAACCCCAACTGCTCGCATCTATGGTCAGTGTAGATGTGATAGGCCAGACCCAGAGTACCCGTTTGTTTAAATTTTCCGTGTCCTTCCACCACCAGAGGGAACGTTATACTTTGGTGGGGAACGAAACGTATTCTTTCAGATCTTTGTCCTTTAACTGTTCCAATAAAAACCTCTGAAGGTCTCTTTGGTGGAACCTGGCCCATTGAATTGCTGCTGTCATAAGTCCTAATGCTGACATCACCTTTCTCACTGTACATTTGGTGCTGGTTTGAAGAAAGGACATCCTCTGCATCAGATTCAATATCTTTTCTTCCTTTGACTATCCTTTGATCTACAGACAGGATCTTGTAACCCAAATACTGAATATTCTGTGTTGGAGTTGTTTTGGACTTTTCCCAAACTGATTATAAACGAGTATTATTAACCACTTCCATACAAGGCACTTTCAACCCCCTGAGGCTCTGATGAAGAAGGAATCCCTTCGAAACGCGTCAGCCAGCAGCGGTTCACATGTCCACTCCCCAGGACCCAGAGACTGCAATCAGTAGATAGACTGCCATAAGTCAAAGGCCTTTTATGTCTCCCGCCTTTGTGAGTAGTTTTCATTATGTTTTCTGAATAAATGTACCATAAGATAATGCACTAGGCTGGTGCACCCTCTTTTCTTTGTGTTTTTGTCTACTACTAGGATATCCCTATCCTGGAGGGCAGCAAGGCCGAAAGCTAATATCCAAATTGATCGTGTGATCATCTAGCCAACACACCTGTGCGCAGGAGTATTTGTTTCTTCTGTAGTACTATACTTTCAACCCCCTTCCTGCCCAGTCCAATTTTCAGCTTTCAGCACTGTCGCATTTTGAATGACAATTGCGCGGTCATACAACACTGTAACCAAACAAAATGTTTATAATTTTTTTCCCACAAATAGAGCTTTCTTTTGGTGGTATTTTATCACCTCTGGGGTTTTTATTTGTTGCGCTCCAACAAAAAAAAACAACCTGAAAACTTTGTAAATAAGTACGTTTTTTCCTTCACTGATGAGGCTGCACTGACGGGCACTGATGAGGCAGTACTGATTGGCACTGATGAGGTGGCACTGATGATGAGGCACTTATATGCAGCACTGATGGGCACTGATAGGTGGCACTGATAAGCAGGGCTGATGGGCACTCATAGGTGTCACTGATAGATGGCAAAGATAAGTAGCATTGATGGGCACTCATAGGTGGCACTTATAGGTGGCACTGGTGAGCACTGATGGGTGGCACTGATCAGGAGGCACTGACAGGCAATCACTGATGGGCACAGAGTGCCATCCTAATGGGCACTGATTAGTATCCCTGGTGGGCTCACCTCGTGGTCTCCAGTGGGCATCCTCGATGGGTCTGCACTGATAATCAATGCATTAATTATCAGCGACCCTACCTGTCAAGAGAGCAGCCAATCGACTCTCCTCTACTCGGGTCTGTCAGTGCGAGTAGAGGAAAAGCCGATAAACGGCTCTTCCTGTTTACACTGTGATCAGCTGTGATTGGACACGGCTGATCACATGGTAAGGAGCCTCCGCCAGAGGCTCTTTACCAGGATCGGAGATGCGGTGTGTCAGACTGAGACACCACACCACCGATTGCCGCGAGCGCGCGCTACGACACCCAGTCAGGATAATACAACCACTTTGTGCCCCTCATTTTGCTATGTGGCGGGTGGGAAGTGATTAATTATTTCAGCCATTCTGTGAGAGGAGAGAGAGCAGTAACAGTAGGTACTGTAGCTGTCGTATTTTTTGTGTTTTCAGTATGGATCCCATCATGAGTATGTGCGAGGAAATGCTCCTTATGTTGCTGAGACTCCAAAGACGTAGAAAATTGTGTACTGCCCCGTACACACGATCGGACATTGAACGGACATTCCGACAACAAAATCCATCGGATTTTTTCCGACGGATGTTGGCTTAAACTTGTCTTGCATACACACGGTCGCACAAAGTTGTCGGAAAATCCTTCTGAACGCAGTGATGTAAAACACGTACGTCGGGACTATAGACGGGGCAATAGCTTTTGTCTCTTAAGTTATTCTGAGCGTGCGTGGCACTTTGTGCGTCGGATTTGTCTATGTACGATCGGAATTTAAAGGATCGGATTTTGTTGTCGGAAAATTTTATATCCTGCTCTCAAACTTTGTGTGTCGGAAATTCCGACGGAAAAAGTCAGACGGAGCCCACACACGATCGGAATTTCCGACAACACAATCCGATCGCACTTTCTCTGTCAGAAAATCCGACCGTGTGTACAGGGCATAAGAGGACCAGAGTTTGTTGCTAATCAACTCATCCATTGATGCCGGCAACAGCATGTGGTAAAATTTGTGTCATTTCAACATTTTTATATGTTCAAAAATGATATGTTATAACAGCGAATGAATATCGAAACACTGATCCTCAATCGGGCCAAACAGAAGCGGGTGTGAGACCCGTTTTCCAAAAGGACAGGCAATCCTATTGGACGCCTAGGAAAAGGGAGGAGGATCACGCTAGGACACGCTGCTGCCGCCCGTAAAACACACTGCGGCCGCCCACCGGACATGCTGCCCGCCCGCCCGTCCGCTACCTAGATGGGGTAAGTGCCGGGCTTACCCCGTCCGTCTAACCGGGGCCGCCCCCAAGAAAAAACCCCACCAGCCACCACTGGTGGGATCTATAAATGGACTTCACAATTTTTATGCATATTATAATTTAAATGTAGACTTATTTATTTGTTTATTCACTATGGTGATTTATAATATGTAATTTCACTTTATAGGTGTTTTTTTTACACTTTACAACACGCAGCTCTTTATTGTTGCTTGTTAGTTTTTTGGTTACTGTTTTTCGTGGGTTTGGAACCTACTGGTTCCTATATTTTTATACTCTAATACTCTAACGATACTTGGTCTACTATGTCTATAATTAGGCTCATAGGTGTGCGCAGCCTATTGCATTAGGGTGTGCACCCTTAAGCTCAAACACACATGCGTGTGCGGGTGTCTACATATATATGACCCCGGCACATTGATCTCCCTGCCGCCACAGTGAAAGAGAAGAGCATAAACACTTCTCTTATGGCAGAGCTGGTAAGAGGGAGATCTTTCCCCTATTTCTGCTGCTACACAGAGCGATAACACTAATGTGCACAGGGTGATTAGGGTGTGCCTGGGCACACCCAGCACACCCTGTGCACACGCCTATGATTAGGCTATAGAGATAGTAATGTGTGGGGCCTGCTCTTTCTGGGCTCCCTGGCTCCTCCCAGACTATATAGTACAGACTTCTTGCATCCTTGAAGAACATTGGCAGCGATTGGCATTGCCTTGCTAGCAGACTGGTGCTTTCCCCAAGAGCACGCTGCAGTAAATTAGACTAACCTCATGGACAAACATAATTAACAGTCACCATAACTCAAATCCACCAGCGTCATAATTATTCTGCCGAGGAATGGCCTTGCCCACCCAAGTTGTTTCACTTAGCCCCTCGCTGTCCTCCCCCCCCCCCCCCCCCCCCGCCATAAAACACAGAGAGGAACGCGGAAAAAAGGGAAACAACAGCTACAAGCCAATGCCTTAAATTAAATTTCAAAACAGTTTAATTGCTTAATTGCTCAGTTATTTTGTGCAGTTTATTAAGAGAGCCATCGTATAGGCAGCCACCGTGCCGGCAGTGCAGAAAATTGACATTTCAGCCACAGGGAATTGAGCGGAGTGCGCACGCCGTCCGTACCCAGAAATACTTTCCAAACTAATTGAACAGACGTTGCGTTAACTCATGTGTGCCGTTATTTTATTTATTTATTTCTTCTTCTTTTTTTTTTTTTCCAGCCTTTTAATTCTCGTCGTTGGCCTGCGTGGCTGCCGGGTTCTGTGGCCTGGAAAGCCGTCAGTTCATGCTAGGGCGCAATTAATGCGAGAGAACATCTCCGATCGGATTTGTGGAGGCGTGGGAGGACAGGCGCTGCCTAATGTCACCGTTTTTGGGAGTAGAGCGCGCGGGTGGCCTGAAACCAATTCTGTGACCTTCAGAAAAAAAAAAAAGACTTTGAAAGTTTTGCATCCAGGTGAAAAGTGGAAGAGAAAAAAAAAATCCTTTGTTTCAGAGAGCTATTCATTAATAATACAAAAGGGGAATGCAATTTAAAATACTGCTAATACAACTTTTGGAAGTCCAACTTTCTCCCAATGTGCTGTTCAGCAGACAGCAGTTGGAAGACTGGTGGTTTATCATCATGAGCCAATCAGGATCTTCTAGGGTTGCCACGTGTCCAGGATTCACCCGGACAGTCTGGGTTTTCAATCATGTGTCCGGGTTTCAGTCCACCTGAAACCCGGACAAATTATTCAGACAGAAATGTGGCTCAGAACAGGGGTTGACAGGAGGGTGAGGGGGCACTATGTGCGCTGCATTTATATTCTCTTTGGAGTGCCCAAAGGTGTCCCAGGTTACAATCCTATAGTGCAGGGATATGCAATTAGCCGACCTCCAGCTGTTGCAAAACTACACGTCCCATCATGCCTCTGGGTGTCATGCTTGTGGCTGTCGGAATCTTGCTTTGCCTGATGGGACTTGTCGTTCCGCAACAGCTGGAGGTCCGCTAATTGCATATCCCTGCTCTAGTGTATACTAAAACAAAAGAAATTGACTGTGGGCGGCTAAAGAGTTCAGATTTGGCTTGAAGAAAAAGTGGCAACCCTAGGATCTTCTGCTTCACAATGTGCGGCCAATCTGTTTTCAGACCTTGGGTGCTGGAGGGGAGAAATACAGGGAGCTTACACAAAGTGACATCTACATTATATTGTCAAAAGTATTGTGACACCTGCCTTTACACGCACATGAACTTTAATGACATCCCAGTCTTAGTCTGTAGGGTTCAATATTGAGAGTTGGCCCACCCTTTGCAGCTATAACAGCTTCAACTCTTCTGGGAAGGCCGTCCACAAGGTTTAGGAGTGTCTATGGGAATTTTTGACCATTCTTCCAGAAGCGCATTTGTGAGGTCAGGCACTGATGTTGGACGAGAAGGCCTGGCTCGCTGTCTCCACTCTAATTCATCCCCAAGGTGTTTTATCGGGTTGAGGTCAGGACTCTGCGGAGGCCAGTCAAGTTCCTCCACCCCAAACTCGCTCATCCATGTCTTTATGGACCTTGCTTTGTGCACTGGTCCAAATCATTTGGTGGAGGGGGGATTATGGTGTGGGGGTTGTTTTTCAGGGGTTGGGCTTGGCCCCTTAGTTCAAGGGAAGGGAACTCTTAAGGTGTCAGCATACCAAGACATTTTGGACAATTTCATGCTCCCAACTTTGTGGGAACGGTTTGGGGATGGCCCCTTCCTGTTCCAACATGACTGCGCACCAGTGCACAAAGCAAGGTTCATAAGGACATGGATGAGCGAGTTTGGGGTGGAGGAAATTGACAGCCTTCCCAGAAGAGTTGAAGCTGTTATAGCTGCAAAGGGTGGGCCAACTCAATATTGAACCCTACGGACTAAGACTGGGATGACATTAAAGTTCATGTGCGTGTAAAGGCAGGCGTCCCAATACTTTTGACAATATAGTGTATGTAACAGCTCCTTAACCACTTGACCTCCAGAAGGTTTTACCCCTTTTATGACCGACCATTTTTTGCTATTCAGCACTGTGCTACTTTAGTCATGCAACGCTGTACACAGATGAAATTTATATTATTGTTTTCAAACAAATACAGCTTTCTTTTGGTGGTATTTGATCACCACTGGGTTTTTTAAAATTATATATAAACGAAAAAAGTGAACATTTAGAAAAAAATATTATATTAAAATCTAATTTCTTCATACACCAAAAGGTTTTCTGCTAAATGTCTTTGGTAAAACAAAATCCCAAAGTGTATATTAATTGTTTTGTGTTGCAGGTATAGCGTCTACAAACTATGGTGTATATACTGGTAATATAGACGCTATCGTTGTAATGGCGGTAATCAGCGACTTATAGTGGGACTGTGACAGAGTGGCGGGCAATCTAGTGCTAACTGACACTGGCTGGGAGGGTCACTAACTGACTAACTTCCACTGACATCACTAGTGACACTAATACAGTGATCAGTGATAATACTGTACACTGTACTAATGACACTGACTGGGAAGAGGCCAATGTGTAATATGTGCTGCATTTACTTACTGATCTGGCTGTTTTTCTCCCTGCATTTCAGGGGGAAGAAACAGCCAGATTGCTGTCCTCTGTACACAGAGTTTTGTGTGTTTGTGAACTGTGATTGGACACAGCCGATCAGAAGATTTTAGCCAGAATTTGCTGCCAAACACATCCAATCACAGCCTGGGTTAGCAGAAAGCTGACAATGTAGGAGAGTTCTTCAAAAGGTTTCCGCACTTTTTAAAATATTTAATAGAGTTTAAAAAAGTGCGGAAACTTTTAAGTTTTTTAACTTTTTAAAGAACCCTAATACATTGCCGAGCCTGCACCTGCCACCCGCTCGCTGTATATTTACTATGAGCGGTCAGCAGGTAGTTAACCGCTTGCCGACCGGCTCACGCCGCTATACGTCGGCAGAAGGGCACGTACAAGCAGATTAACGTACCTGTACGTTGCCCTTTAAGAAGCGGTTTGCGGGTGTGATCGCGGCTCCTGCGGACCCGATGTCCGCGGGGATACCTGCGATCGTCTCACGGAGAGGAAGAATGGGGAAATGCTGATATAAGCAAGAATTTCCCGTTCTGCCTAGTGACAGGACACTGATCACCGCTCCCTGTAATAGGGAGCGGTGATCAGTGTCATGTCACACATAGCCCCTCCCCCCCACAGTTAGAATGACTCCCTAGGACACACTTTACCCCTTCACTGCCCCCCTAGTGGTTAACCCCTTCACTGCCAGTCACATTTACACAGTAATCAATGCATTTTTAATTGCACTGATCGCTGTATAAATGTGAATGGCCCCAAAACCGCGCCATAATGTCGCAGTCACAATAAAAATCGCAGATCGCCGCCATTACTAGTAAAAAAAAAAAATATTAATAAAAATGCCATAAAACTATCCCCTATTTTGTAGACGCTATCACTTTTGCGCAAACCAATCAATAAACGCTTATTGCAGTTTTTTTTTACCAAAAAAATGTGGAAGAATACGTATCGGCCTAAACTGAGGAAAAAAATGTTTTTTTTATATATTTTTGGGGATATTTTTTATAGCAAAAAATAATGCGTTTTTTTCAAAATTGTCACTATTTTTTTGTTTATAGCGCAAAAAAATGAAAACCGCAGAGGTGATCAAATACCACCAAAAGAAAGCTCTATTTGTGGGGAAAAAAGGACGTCATTTTTTATTTTTGGGAGCCACGTCGCATGACCGCACAATTGTCAGTTAAATCGACGCAGTGCCAAGTCGCAAAAAGTGCTCTGGTCTTTGGGCAGCCAAATGGTCCGGGGCTTAAGTGATTAAAGAGGAACTGCAGTCTGCTAACATAATTTTTATTAAAAAAAACTTTGCCATTCTGAAGCTTCCCTCCAACCACGTTGCATATTATTTTATATATACTGTGATTCTGTGCTTGCCAAATATACTGCAGAAATCTCCCTCCACCGAGTCTGGTTGCATCCATTTTAACTGTGGGCAGCTGAAGCTTCCTGGATTTACAGAGACACACAGAGGCACAACTCCAGCTCTGCAGCTCTCATTGGCCCTCTTATGACTCATCCCCCCCTCCCTTCCTGGCAAACTCTCACGAGAGTGAGAGAGAGAGCTGTACATGATGTCATAAGCCCAGGCTAATGACCAGACAAGAAACAGGAAGTGGGCTGTATAAGGGATTTACTGGCAGAAACGCTCACTCGCTGTACCGTATTCATGGAGGAGAAGCACTGTCACTGCAGGATGGGACTACAGAACACCCCCTTCCCTCCTCATCACCATAACATAGAGAGGGGGGGGGGGTCTGTAGTTCTCAGAGATAGCTGGGACCAATGTAATTGGTGCTGCACAGGAAATGATCAGCTGAGAAGATTTCTGGCAGGATCAACAGGTATTTTTTTTGCACATATGGAAGAGATAATAAAACACTTTCAGTAAAATATTGAACAGACCAAAAGAAATGTATTGTTTGGGTTCTTATACAGATGAATACATTTAATGCTCCGGTCTGCTGACGGTGTGCTCACAGATGCTGCTGTCCACGGTGCTGAAATACGACTTCCCTTTATAATAGAATGATACAAAGTCATTCCAGGCCATCTGCTGTGCAGAAACATTCTCCAAATAGTTGGATAAATGGAGATCATTTAATTCGCTAAACCCCTTGGTTTAGTCTTCCAGGACTTAAGTAAAATAGGGTTCAATTCATTAACGTTTACCGCATGCAATAACGTGATCACGTGACTCATTTTGCATATGGTAAATTAGGTCCAATTCAGCAAAAAAAAAAAGTGGTATTTACTGCAAAATGAAAAATGTGCTGGTATACATCCTTTAAATAGCTCTTAAAGTGATTGTAAAGTCTCGTGTTTTTTTTTGGTTAAAAATAACAAATATACTTCCCTGCTCTGTGAAGTTGGTTTTGTACAGGGCAGCCCCGATCCTCCTCTTCTCGGGTCCCCCTTCGCTGCTCCTGGCCCCTCCTTCCTGTCGAGTGCCACCACAGCGAGCAGCTTGCTATGGGGGCACCCAGGCCGTGTAATAGCTCCGTGTATCCATTCAGACACAGCCGTGGTCGGCCCCACCCCCTCTCTCTTCTGATTGGCTCACTGAATTTGATTGACAGCAGCGGGAGCCAATGGCGCCGAGCTGGCGTCTCAGCCAATCAGGACAGAGAGTCTCGGGCAGCCAAGGACGCCTACAACATCGCTGGATAGAGCTGAGGCTCAGGTAAGTATTAGGGGGGGGGGGGTTGCTGCAAACAGAAGGCTTTTTATCCTAATGAAGATAATAAAAAGCCTTCTGCCTTTACAACCACTTTAAGGCCCCTTTCACACTGAGGAGTTTTTCAAGCGCTTTTGCATTAAAAAACGCACCAGAAAAGCTCACGAAAACGGCTTCCCATTAAAATCAATGGATGCTTTCACACTGGGGCGGTGCGCTGGCGGGGAGGTGAAAAAACTCCTGCAAGCAGCATCTTTGGAGCATGTTTGGAAAGCTAAATAAAAGCTCCTGAAAAGCGCCCCTCTCCATTGTAATAAGTGGGAAGCACCTGAAAAGCGCCCCTCTCCATTGAAATGAGTGGGAAGCACCTGAAAAGCGCCCCTCTCCATTGAAATGAGTGGAAAGCACCTGAAAAGTGCCCCTCTCCATTGAAATGAGTGGAAAGCACCTGAAAAGTGCCCCTCTCCATTGAAATGAGTGGGAAGCACCTGAAAAGCGCCTCTCTCTATTGAAATGAGTGGGAAGCACCTGAAAAGCGCCTCTCTCTATTGAAATGAGTGGAAAGCACCTGAAAAGCACTTCAAAATGGTTCTTGCAGCGGTTTCTTAAGTCACATGACCGTCAAAAAAAAAGCGCGCCGCCAACTCCTCAAAAGCACTTGAAAAGTGTTCAATGTTTTATAGGCAGTTTTCAAGCGCCTCTGTGTGAAAGGGGTCCAATTAACAAATGGACCAGAGAGTAATAAAAACATGCAATATTTATCACTAGGGTTTTGCTGGCGGTATCACATGCATATTTGTCAAAAAAACAGTGTGGGGGGTCAGGGGACCCCCTCGCTGTTTTTTGACAAATAGTTGGTCGCTAAGGAGGGTTCCCCGCTGACAGCTGAATGTAAAAAAATGCCAACAATAAAAATGATGAAAAAAAAAACTGCATGGGGTCCCCCCTCCCAATGCATATCAGACGCTTTGGATCTGGTATGAATTTTAAGTTGAACCCAATGCCGGAAAAAAAAAGGGCATGGGGGCCCCCCAAAATACATACCAGACCCTTGTCTGAGCATTCAGCCCGGCAGGTCAGGAAAGGAGGGGGGGAAGAGCGAGTGCCCCCCTCCTCCTGAACCACAAGAGGCCACATGCCCTCAACATGGGGGAAGGTTGTGGGGGTGTACAGGCGGGGGGTTTATTGGAATCTGTCAGCTCCCTTTAACAAGGGGACCTCCATACACCGCCCCCCATGTGAATGAGTATGGGGTACATTGTGGAGAGGGATGGATGATGCTGGGTGTCGATGGGGACTCGGTGGGATGGCCAGTGAGTGGATTCGGTGGAACGGCCAGTGGGCTGGCCCTAGGGCATGTTGGTGGTCAGGCCCCCGGGGGGGCCCGGTCTTAAATCTGTGTAAGGGGCCCAAAAATTTCTGATGGCTGCTCTGTCTGTAGGTACAGTGGAGGAGTGAGTGTAGCCACCCAGGGATCACCAGGGGAAAAAAAAGAAAAAAAAAAGCATAGAAAAGAAAACAAATGCAGCCACAACATCTAAGAATTGATAAGCTGCAATATAATACATTTTTGCTCTTGGCTTTAGATAAACTTTAAATAAAAACTGCAAAGTAGACACGAAATAAATGAATTTTCTCTACGAAAAGAACAGTTTGCAGACACTCGCTACATACAGATTTTCTTTTTCTATCAGCCATGTCCTGACCTATATTTGTGCTGCAATCAGAGTTGCAGGTCCGATGATTGCTTGGCGGAGAGCGCACAACGCGGGAGGCGAGGGGCCCTGGAGGTGGTACGGGGACACGGAGCTGGGAGCCCGTTCTCCGCTCTAACAAGGAGCGACCTTCCATACCTCCACCATGCGTTCTCCGCTTCTTTCTGAAATACAAATCAGACACCTAATGCGACAGCTTGGTGGGGAAACATATTGCGTTCCTATTTAAGGGGAAATGGCTTATGACGGCGGCCGGGGAACCATATATCACTGCTTGTAAAAAATGGTAATTTCTCCCAACAGTGATAGGCTACTGCCTAATAGCCTATCCATAACCATTACACTTTGATTCTGTATTATAGGTGGAAGGTGTACCGCCATCTTCTGATTGGCTTCCAGGTGGGTTTTTTTACTGGGAACTTTAGCAAAAACGCCCCTCCACTGATTTCATTGCACTCAATGAAGTTAACCCTTAGCTTGCCAGGTGGATACAGCCCCAGATAAGGCTGAGATGCCTCCCATTTAGAATTACATTGGATGGTTTAGGACTGGTTCACACCTATACATTTTTTTGTGCGTTTTCAGTTTTGCAGAAACACACTACAGTCCATTTAACATGGTCTCCTATGGATGTAGGTCACATCTATGCATTTTATGGAAAGGGCCAGGGATTTTTTTTTTTGGTTTTTGGTTCCATAGAAGTGTATTGAAAAACGCAAAATCCATGGCTCCGGAGGCAGTGGCATTTCCTCATCCAGGTCAAATATAAGGCTTTCCCAAGAGATTACCATGGGCTGGTCACGGGAATGCAGGGTTTGCAATTCCACCGGGGTCTCTGTAGCCAAGGTATAATCCAATGGGGACATCTTGACGTCCGGAAGTGGAGAATCCAGAAGGGTGGAGCTGGTGCTGTACAGACAATCCTCCATCGGTGGTCCCATGACCGGTAGTTCTTCAAAACGGACCTCTGGGGAACCCCAATCTTTCTCCCAAGTCTGCAGAAGTAGTGCAAAGCAGCAGCATGACCCCAGAAGCAGAGGGGTAGACCATCCATAAGAGCTGGTCCTGGCTTGGCTTCAGGATCCTTGCCAGAGGTTCAGATGAGGTGACGTCCGTAGTAGCTTTAGGCAGAACATCTGGACCAATTTCACTGGTAGGCTTCAGAACTGGACCACTCATTGAGCATCTGTGGGGTGTGCTGTAGGATGTCCAATCCATGGAGGCCCCACCTTGCAACTTACAGGACTCAAAGAATCTCTTTCTGATGGCTTGGTGCCAGATACCACAGTGTACCTTCAGAGGTCTATTGAAGAGTCCACCCATGCCTCGTGGCTTATGGTGGATGTTCACAATGTTATGACTGATTGGTGTATATCATAGAGATATAAGTTTTGCATGGTGTAGTTGATACTCAGATTCTATATTTATTTTGTAACCTTAATAATAATGGTGTAGCTACAAACTATCAAACAGAATGAACACATCAACATAAGAAAATAAATGAGAAGCTCCCTGTAGCTGTGCTTCAGTAACAGGATTATTGGATCCTGTAGGATGAATTGTTGGTTACTGTGCAGACGACGATCCCTCATGCTGAGTTATTATTTCTGTACATTTCAGAAAGTCTCTCTTTCCATCCTGTGTGTGATATGGGAATGAAGGGGGTATGTGGACTCAGCAGTGCCACCCTTGGGAAGGGGGGGGGGTAACCTAGATGCCCCCTCTAGAAAATTATGGCGGGGCCCTCTTCACCAAGGGATCAATGACACAACTTGTATTCTCTATATTTATACTATGAGCTCATCGGCTTCTATGGCCGCCTGGAAAATGCTATCATTATTTTTTTTTTCTATGAAAGAACTGATTTCCTGTATGAATATAATATGCGGCGGCCTCTTCTCGGAGTCTATAGATTACGGGAGGGCGCTCATAATAGCGAGGATCAGATAAATGCTCTCATTAAAGGCGGGCTGGCGTGGGTTACAGTGTATCTGTGAGTCCCTGGTGACTGGCACAGAGACAGAATGGACCTTCTCATCGATCGCGGATGATATTACGCAGCGGACGGCGCGCACACCTGCCTGTAATTTACTAACAATTATGTTCGCAATCAATGTCCTGCAAGATAGGGGACTAATTGTCCTGATATTTACTGGAGATCTGGGGTTGAATGATCACATGTGGGAGCCGAGCTGCCCCCCGAGCATTGAGACAACGAGAGAGCGTGATCACCCGAAAGGTTCCTTATTAACCTCATACGAGGCAGTTTATGCAACTGTGATATATAACAAACTGTGCGTACGGCATCTGGAGAAGGAGTGGTCAACATTAATGTGCTATTGATGAACCAGCAGAAGTCATTCCTCTGTGAGTCATTCGCTATATTATTTAAACACTTTAATACCAGCAGGGGCGTACCTAGAGCACTCAGCACCCAGGGCGGATCCTATGTTTGGCACCCCCCCAGGCGACGCACGTCAGGTGACGTCACGTATAGCGCCTCGAACCCGGAAGAATCCTCCTCCCTGTGCTCCCCTGGGTGGCCAGCCCCCTCCTCCTACTCTGCAAAAAGGGTACCGACCGACCCGAGGATTGTCATTGGGCGGCTGGCGCCAGACAGAAATACATGTAACTGGCAGTGGCACACTTACTATGTGCTACTGCCAGTGGAGTAATTTCCTGTTTTCTGAAAGTGCGCCAAAGACGCAGCATGCAGGAGTTTTGGTGCACTTTCAGAAAATGCAGAAAAAAAAACACGCAACCTAATAGAAATCTATAAGATTGCAGCTATAACTAAACTAAACTAAATAACTAAATAAAATGTAGGAAGGCCCCCTTTACATTACACAGCCCCCATACCTCTGGACCCCTTTAAATTACACAGCCCGCCCCACACCTCTGGACCCCTTTATATTACACAGACCCCCCATACCTCTGGACCCCTTTACATTACACAGCCCCCCCACACCTCTGGACCCCTTTACATTACACAGCCCCCCACACCTCTGGACCCCTTTACATTACACAGCCCCCACACCTCTGGACTCCTTTAAATTACACAGCCCCCCACCTCTGGACCCCTTTACAATACACAGCCCCCCACACCTCTGGACTCCTTTACATTACATAGCCCCCCCACACCTCTGGACCCTTTACATTACACAGCCCCACCACACCTCTGGACCCCTTTGCATTACACAGCCCCTACCCCCCGCAGCTCTGCCCCTTCCTACCTTATTCGGGCGTGGTCCTAGCAACCAATCACCTGCTGGTTAACTTGGAAAGTTAACTCCGGTAGCTCTCGCTGTCTATTCAGCGCTGCCGTTTCTCTCTCCCGTTCTGCTGCCTGCTCCGCTCCCCTGTGTTGGTGAGCAGCAGACACCCCTAGTAAATAAGTGGCGCCGGTCTGACCCCAAATGTGTGCCACCCAGGGCAGACCGCCCCCCCTGCCCTGCCCCCCTGTTGGTATGCCACTGAATATGCCACTTTGGTGGCATTTATTTACCACTGGGTTCTTTATTTTTTGCTAAATAAATTTAAAAAAAAAAAAAAAAAGAAAATTCTTCCAGATCTGTGCAGTAATCCAGTGTGAGACTTCCTGTATTAAAGACCGCTCACTGCTGCTCTCTCCCCTTGTGCAGGAGGATTGGTCTTGTCTCCGCCCCCTCCTGTAATTTTCTTCAGGCAGTACGTAGTGGGTGGAGCCTGCTGAGCCCCTCCCACAGCTTTGCTCTCTGCACAGACTATGTACAGCACAGTGATGATGCCACTGCTACTTTTACAAGGTAAAATTTGGGCTTGCAAAGGGAAGCCCAAATGATACAATGTAAAAATAGCAGTGACATGATCATTGTAGCTGCTAACTTTTAATAAAAGGACATTTACCTGTCCAGGGACTCAGCACTGTCTTCGCTGGGCCGGTTTTTCAGGTCCCCGGCGCAGCCATACTAAATGTGGGAAGCCGGCTGTGACTCCTTGCAGCTTCATAGCCGAGTGTGCATAAGCGCCCTGTAAATGGTCCCGCAGCCTCCTGGGACCTGGCATGTGTCCCAGGAGGCTGCAGGCATGGTGATGGGGAGGCGGGTTTGGGTGGCGGGGAACTTCTGTTTGGATTGCCCAGGCCAGAAGTCCTGGGCTGTGGACCAGTACCATTCTGCAGCAGGTGCATCCAAGCTGCTACCTCCTGTGTAATGCCTGGTAAGCCTCAAAAACACAGCACTCAGCCTATGAAGTCTTTGTAAATCTCCATATAGTCTGGGCAAAAAAGGAGAAAGGCTGGGGCCAAGGAAGTCGGCTAAAACATTGTTTTATTATTGCATGTGAAGAGCAGTCAAAAAGAAAGCCAACGCGATTCGGCCATCAGGCCTTAATTAAGCCATGATTAAGGCCTGACGGACGAAACGCGTTGGATTTCTTTTTTGACTGCTGTTCACATGAAATAATAAAACAATGTTTTAGCCGACTTCCTTGGCCCCAGCCTTTCTCCTTTTTTGCAAGTACCGGTCTGTGGCCTGTAAGGAACCGGGCTGCACAGAAATTCACATGGGAATGGAGAGCTCCGCTCTGGCAGCTGTCTGTTCCCGGCTGCTGTAGAGGGTTTTGTGGTGTGTAATTCAGTTTATCATACAGCTCCCTTCTTTTTTTTTTGTACAAACTTTATTTGAAGTGTTCAAAACGTACACTTTATTTATGGCAATGTACAACAGCGCGATGCACTGCACTGATGTCCAATGCCATGTGATTCCGTATGGTGCACATGGTGCGCAGCTGCAGGATGCATTGCAGTGCGAATGGGACACATATCAAACAACAGTTTCAACAGTACCCTGGCGAGGTACAGCGGAAGTGCAGCATTCATCGTGCAAATAAGGTACTTAGATTACTCAAAGTTCAATGAGAGATTAGAAAGCTATCACAAACAAAAACGCAAAGTTTAACATGTGGGTAGAACTCTGCTTTAAAGTGACACTAAACTCTGGTTTAAAAAAATAAATTCTATTTAGGTGTGCAATGTTAACTCAAAAAAGTTCCTCCTATCGCCTCCTTTAACCACTTGCCAAATGACAGCTGGGCAGTGCGGCTCTCGTTCTGGGTGGACGTCACATGACGGCCTCCCAGAACGACCGTTCTCGTGCGCCCCTGGGGGGCGCGCATTGCGGCAATCTCAGCCGTGCCATGCTGCTAGGACACAGCGCGACCCCTATCTGTGTAAAGAGCCGTGGCCGTGTGATCAGCTGTGTCCAATCACAGCCGGCCACATGTAAACATGGAGATGCCGGTAATCAGGGCACTGATGATCAGTGCCCTGATTACATCCCTAGATGTGCCTGTGAGGAGATGCCGCTGATCGGCTCTCCTCGCCTCACACTGACAGAGCGTTAGGAGAGGAGAGCCGATCAGTGGCATCTCCTCACAGGCACATCTAGGGATGTAATCAGGGCACTGATCATCAGTGCCCTGATTACAATTAAGTGCCCACCAGTGCCAACAATGCCGCTGCCAGCAATCAGTGCCAACCAGTGCCCACAATTGGCACCAATCTGTGCCCACAAGTGCCAGCAATCAGTGCCCACAAGTGCCAGCAATCAGTGACCATCAGTGATACCAGTCAGTGCTGGCTATCAGTGCTGCTCATCACTGCTGCCCATCAATGTTCATCACTGCTGCCCAGCAATGCCACCCATCAATGTCCATCAGTGCCGCCCATCAGCATCGCCTATCCGTGTCACCTATCTGTGCCCACCAGTACCGCCAATCTGTGCCCACCAGTACCGCCTATCTGTGCACAGTGCCCACCAGTGCCACCCATCAGTGCCACCTAGCAGTGCTCATCAGTGCCACCTATCAGTGCCCATAAGTGCGGCATATTCGTGCCTTCTCACCAGTGCCACCTAATCAGTGCCCATAAGTGCCACCTCATCGGTGCCCATCAGTGCAGCCTATCAGTGCCCATCAGTGCTGCCTCATCGGCGCCCATCAGTGAAGGAGAAAAATTACTTATTTACAAAATTTACTGAGAGAAACTAAGAAAAAACATCTTTTTTTTCAAAATTTTTGGTCTTTTTTTTAGGAAAAATAAAAGACCCCAGTGATGATTAAATACCATCAAAAGAAAGCTCTATTTATGTGAAGAAAATGATAAAAATTTCATATGGGTACAGTGTAGCATGACCGCGCAATTGTCATTCAAAGTGTGACAGCGCTGAAAGCTGAAAAATGGCCTGGGCAGGAAGTGCCTGATATTGAGGTGGTTAAATATTCAGTTTTTTAGCTGCTGTGATCTGTCCTCCTGTTAGAGGGTGGCTCAAATGTGAAACATTAGGGGTCTCGTTAGGCCACTATTATTTCCGCAAGCCCCCCCCCCCCCAACAGGGCAATTAAAAATGTAAAAATAAACAAATAAAAAAAAATAAAGTAGAAAAAAAAATCAAAATTCTAAAAAATATTGCTTTACTCTCTATTATTTCTGCCATGGCATAGCATCACAGCCGTGGCATGTGCATACCTCTAACCACTTCCTCCGTTGCTCTGTGTCTGAGCTTTGGGGTGCACGCCCTAATGCAATAGGCTGTGCACACCTATGATGTACATCCTCACGTCTGTGCAGTTTTTGGGAACGTTTACAAATGTTTGACACAGATCAGCCCCTGTTGCAGATATAAAGTCCCTCTGCAACTTGGCTTGGCAATGATGGCTACTCCAAAAAAAAAGTCCCTTCTGGTGGGCTCCATCAAGATGGAGGAACCTATAGGTTCCTTTCTGATGTGTGCAGTCTTTTCTATCTCCAGGCTAATCATCATTTTACTCAGTGAATTTCTTCAGAGATGGCTGTTAATGTGTGATAAAAAAAAATAAAAAAAAATAACAATATTAATTTAATTTTTTATAATTAATTTTTTAATGCCAGCCAGAAAAAAAAAAAAATACATCATTTAAATGACTCGGCGCCTGTGATTTAATTGGGAGTCGGGGACCTCTCTCTACCGGAGAGAATTTCAGGAGTTTGCAAGTAAAAGCAATTTGGAGTGATCATTATACTTAGATCATTAAGTACGGAGAATTCTTCTCCAGCTAATTGCCATTGTATGCTGCCACTATGTGAACCGAGGAGTCACGTGCTGATATTGTATAACAAGCAACCCTAGCTCTTAGTTTTCTTCATTACTGTACAAATGTTGAACACTCACCGTGGAAACATCCATTTGTAGAATATATGTATATAATGAGAGTAAAGACTTTAGCAGGCAAATAGACTATTCGTTTAATAGACACAGGTGATATCACTAAGAATGGAGCTATCCAGGGCAGCCACCAGAAATGGTGGGGCCCCCCCTTACACAGCTTTAGGCCCACCCCCCCCACCCCCCCCGCCTGACAGCCAACATTCCCCAGGGCCCGCCCACTTGCTGTTCCATCAAATCCACCCACTGGGCATCCCATGCCCTCCTTCACCATCCCATGTTCTTTATCCCATGTCCTCTTCGTCCTTAAGTAATGCCATCTCCTCCATCCCATCTCCTCCTACCACAGAAGGGGGGAGGTGGGACATAAATTGAGCAGGGGGACAGGTGGGGGGCAGTGGGTTAGGATGGGGAAGTGGGACAGGAGAAGGGAATGTCACAGGAGAAGACCAGCCTGACAGGAGGGGGCAGTCGGATGAAAGGGAGGCAGCGGTACAGGCAGGGGGCAGTGGAACTGGAGGGGGAATGGTCATGGAGGAGTTCAGCAGGACAGGAGGGGGAAGTGTCATGGAAGGGGGGCAGCGGGACAGGTGGGGGGCTGCAGGAAAAGTGGGGGAGGGGGCAGCATCACAGATTAGAGGTAGTGTCTCAGGTGGAGGACAGGGGGGCAGGTGAGAGGCAGTGTCACAGGTGGGGCGCAGAGGGACAGGTGGGAGGCAGTGGCACAGGTAGGGCGGCAGCAGGACAGGTGGGGGGCAGCGGGACAGGTGGGAGGCAGTGTCACAGGTAGGGGGGCAGCAGGACAGGTGGGAGGCAGTGTCACAGGTAGGGGGGCAGCGGGACAGGTGGGAGGCAGTGGCACATGTAGGGGGCAGCGGGACAGGTGGGAGGCAGTGGCACAGGTAGGGGGCAGCGGGACAGGTGGGAGGCAGTGTCACAGGTAGGGGGGCAGCGGGACAGGTGGGAGGCAGTGGCACAGGTAGGGGGCAGCGGGACAGGTGGGAGGCAGTGGCACAGGTAGGGGGCAGCGGGACAGGTGGGAGGCAGTGTCACAGGTAGGGGGGCAGCGGGACCGGTGGGAGGCAGTGGCACAGGTAGGGGGCAGCGGGACAGGTGGGAGGCAGTGTCACAGGTAGGGGGGCAGCGGGACAGGTGGGAGGCAGTGGCACAGGTAGGGGGCAGCGGGACAGGTGGGAGGCAGTGTCACAGGTAGGGGGGCAGCGGGACAGGTGGGAGGCAGTGTCACAGGTAGGGGGGCAGCGGGACAGGTGGGAGGCAGTGTCACAGGTAGGGGGGCAGCGGGACAGGTGGGAGGCAGTGTCACAGGTAGGGGGGCAGCGGGACAGGTGGGAGGCAGTGTCACAGGTAGGGGGGCAGCAGAACAGGTGGGGTGCAGCAGAACAGGTGGGAGGGACACCTAGGGAAGCACCAGTCTTCCCAGTTCTCACATGTCCAGCAGTGCCAGGAGGGGTAGCTGAGCCTGTGTCCTATCTTCGCCAGGATCTCCGGCGGCAGCTGCAAGAAAGGGGGGGGGCTTCTTCACCCTGACCTCCTCCTCCATGGGCCCTCCGCTGGCCCCACCCACCCTGCGCAGCCCGATGCACACTGGTACCTGACCGGAGCGGAGCTTGCATGCACAAAAGGGGGGGGGGGGCACCTCCACCTGACCTCCTCCTTCATGGGTCCCTCCGATCTGCACACAAAAGAGCGGGGAGGGGCCCCTCCCCCCTGATGTCCCCCCCTGATGTCCTCCTCCATGGAGCCCTCCGACCTGGCACCTGACATCACCCCACCCCACACAGCGTCTGACAGCGGGCCTGGACCTCCACCCACCTCTTCACCCTCCCCTGCATCCTGGCAGCCGGTCCCCTCTGACGGCAGCTGCCTTGTGTTAAGGATAGTCTGGGTTATGACCTGTGGTCCGGGCCCCTCGGATGGGCGGGCCCCTTACATGTGTACCGGCTGTACCTCCCTGATGGCGGTCCTGCAGCTATCCAATCATTAGAGATTGCTTACATTACTGACAATGAAGCCTATCAATTCAGCACAGATTGATGACATCACTGAGTACAGTATATCCATTCACTAAAGACTAGTGACATCACTGAGAATGCAGCCTATCCAATCACTAGAGACCAGTGACATCACTGAGAATGCAGCCTATCCATTCACTAGAGACCAGTGACATCACTGAGAATGCAGCCTATCCATTCACTAGAGACCGGTGACATCACTGAGAATGCAGCCTATCCATTCACTACAGACTGGTGACATCACTGAGAATGCAGCCTATCCATTCACTAGAGACCAGTGACATCACTGAGAATGCAGCCTATCCATTCACTAGAGACCGGTGACATCACTGAGAATGCAGCCTATCCATTCACTAGAGACCGGTGACATCACTGAGAATGCAGCCTATCCATTCACTAGAGACCAGTGACATCACTGAGAATGCAGCCTATCCATTCACTAGAGACCGGTGACATCACTGAGAATGCAGCCTATCCATTCACTAGAGACCAGTGACATCACTGAGAATGCAGCCTATCCATTCATTGGTTCAACTCGATGAGCTTGTGTCTTTTTTCAACCAGATTAACTATGTAATGACCTCACCGAGAATGCAGCCTCTCCATTCACTGGAGACTGATGACATCACTGAGAACAAAGCCTCTCCATTCACTGGAGACCAGTAACATCACTGATAAAGAAGCCTAACCATTTATTAGATGGTAATGATATCACTGTGAATGCAGCCTGGGGTGGAGTCCAAAATTTTGTAAAAATTAGAGAAAACACAATTTTATTGTGTAGTGTTTTTATATGTTTTTTTTTTTTTTTTTAATATGTGTGATTAATTTAACTTCACTTTACAAATAAACCTTCAGCGTGTTTCTATTTTCACACTGCTCTACAGTCATGTTTGCGCAGTTGTGTCACCTCCAACATATTTTGCATCCAATAATAGAACCATGACCAGAAATTTACATTCAAAACTTTACATATTCCTAGGAGCAGTAAATTAGCTTTAAAACAAGCCCTCACTGACATCTGTAGCTGCAGGTGCTGTGGTGTAATTCATCCTCAAAGTTCACAAGCACCCCCCCCCACCTCCTTCTACCCTGGAATGCCCCGTACACACGGTCAGATTTTCCGACGGAAAATGTGTGATAGGACCTTGTTGTCGGAAATTCCGACCGTGTGTGGGCTCCATCACACATTTTCCATCGGATTTTCCGACACACAAAGTTGGAGAGCAGGCTATAAAATTTTCGACAACAAAATCGGAAATTCCGATCGTGTGTACACAAATCCGACAGACAAAGTGCCACGCATGCTCAGAATAAATAAAGAGATGAAAGCTATTGGCCACTGCCCCGTTTATAGTCCCGACGTACGTGTTTTACGTCACCGCGTTCAGAACGATCGGATTTTCCGACAACTTTGTGTGACCGTGTGTATGCAAGACAAGTTTGAGCCAACATCCGTCGGAAAAAATCCTAGGATTTTGTTGTCGGAATGTCCAAACAAAGTCCGACCGTGTGTACGGGGCAGAAGAGTGAAGCTGCTCAATCACTGTTAAAAGGTAGTGCAAGGGAAGCTGTGCTGTGGTATTACTGCTGAAAGGGAGAAGCAGGGGTAGCTGAGCTGCAGAGTCACTGCTGGGAAGGGGAGCAGAGTGATCTTCTGCTGCAGAGTCACCACTGGGAAGGGGAGCAGGGTGATCTGAGCTGCAGAGTTACTCTGCTGGGAGGAAGAGCAGGGTGATCTGAGCTGCAGAGTTACTGCTGGGAGGGGGTGCAGGGTGATCTGAGCTGCAGAGTTACTGCTGGGTGGGGGAGCAGGGTGATCTGAGCTGCAGAGTTACTGCTGAAAGGGGAAACAGGGTGATCTGAGCTGCAAAGCTACTGCTGGGGAGGGGAGCAGGGTGATCTGAGCTGCAGAGTTACTGCTGGGTGGGGGGAGGGGTGATTTGAGCTGCAGAGTTACTGCTGGAAGGTGGAGCAGGGTGATCTGAGCTGCAGAGTTAATCCTGGAGGGGGGAGCAGGGTGATTTGAGCTGCAGAGTTACTTCTGGAAGGGGGAGCAGGGTGATCTGAGCTGCAGAGTTACTGCTGGGAGGGGGAGCAGGGTGATCTGAGCTGCAGAGTTACTGCTGGGAGGGGGAGCAGGGTGATCTGAGCTGCAGAGTTACTGTTGGGAGGGGGGTGATTGAAGGTAAAAAACCTTCTGTGTGCAGCAAACCCCCCCAATCCCCACCTAATCCTTACCTGAGCCCCCTCTCGATCCAGCGATGTCCACAAGAGCCTTGGCTGTCTGGGGACTCGCACTCCTGATTGGCTTTTGGCAGCAGTGGGAACCACTGGCTCACACTGCTGTCAATCACAGCCAGTTAACCATTCAGAAGACAGAAGGAGCGGAGTCGAGCCATGGCTACATGTGGGTATGGAAACACAGGGCCGTGGCTCAGGAGCGCTCCTGCTTGGTACCCCCATAGCAAGCTGCTTGCTGTGGGGGCACCCAGAAAGAGGGTAGAGCCAGGGGTGCCGGCAAAGGAACCTAAAAAGAGGAGGATCGAAGCTGCTCTGTGCAAAACCACTACACAGAGCAGGTAAGTAAGTATAGCATGTTTATTAGAAAAAAACTTTACGGGTAGCTGTGTGTAGTAAAGAATATGCAACCGAACAGTCTTATTTTATTAAAATGAGTATACTGAGGCTTGTACTGTCTGATACATACTCGCTTGTGGCACAGTCATTAAAGCATATGGCCCTTTAAGCTCCTCCCACTGTTGATGCGCTTTGACCACACCCACAGTTTTGGCATGGTGCCACTATATTGCCACATACCATTTTTCTTAGGGGGGGGCTGCAAAAAAAATGTTCAGCCCAGTGCCAGATGTGCTAGCCCCACTGGATTAGGGCGCAAGTTTTGGAGAGACAGCCCTGGCTCTTCTTTCTCCCTTGGTCCTAATAAAACTCCGAACGCTGTATCTGTGCCAAAACCCATTTTTAGCGAGCGGCTTTGCTTCTCATACTGAGATAAGGATCTTATCTTTCCCTTGTAAATGTTCGTATATTCTCGAAGCGCACCTGAGCTGACACTGTTCAAATTGATCTGTTGCATGTACTTAAGTGAGGCAAGTCAATTAAGGTGATAGAATTCCTATTTGTGTCCCACCACATAACCGCGGCCAAGACTGCCGCAACAGCTTGTCTCATCACAACACTATATAGCCTGATTCTAAGGAATTCCTTTTTTACTTTTATAGGATATACTGTGTGTGTGTATATATATATATATATATATATATATATATATATATATATATATAATATACACACACTATATTTTCAAAAGTATTGGGACACCTTTCTTTACACGCACATGAACTTTAATGGCATCCCAGTCTTATGCCCTGTACACACGGTCGGACATTGATCGGACATTCTGACAACAAAATACATGGATTTTTTCCGACGGATGTTGGCTCAAACTTGTCTTGCATACACACGGTCACACAAAGTTATCGGAAAATCCGATCGTTCTGAATGCGGTGACGTAAAACACGTACGTCGGGACTATAAACGGGGCAGTGGCCAATAGCTTTCATCTCTTTATTTATTCTGAGCATGCGTGGCACTTTGTGCTTCGGATTTGTGTACACACGATCGGAATTTCCGACAACGGATTTTGTTGTCAGAAAATTTTATAGCCTGCTCTCAAACTTTGTGTGTCGGAAATTCTGATGGAAAATGTGTGATGGGGCCTACACACGGTCGGAATTTCCGACAATAAGGTCCTATCACACATTTTCCGTCAGAAAATCCGACCGTGTGTACGGGGCATAAGTGTTACTGAACTGCAGGAGAGGAAAATCAGGACTCCTGCCTTACCAGACAGGGCTGTATTATGTACCACAGCTGCATTAATCTCAGGACTGGATGGACAGAAATACAAATTCTTTGAAAATATACAGTTGTGCTCATAAGTTTACATACCCTGGCAGAATTTATGATTTATTGGCCATTTTTCAGAGAATATGAATGATAATACAAAAACTTTTCTTTCACTCATGGTTAGTGTTTGGCTGAAGCCATTTATTATCAATCGTGTTTACTCTTTTTAAATCATAATCACAACAGAAATGACCCAAATGACCCGGATCAAAAGTTTACATACCCCAGTTCTTAATACCGTGTATTGCCCCCTTTAACATCAATGACAGCTTGAAGTCTTTTGTGGTATTTGTGGATGAGGCTCTTTATCTTCTCAGATGGTAAAGCTGCCCATTCCTCTTGGCAAAAATCCTCCAGTTCCTGTAAATTCTTGGGCTGTCTTGCATGAACTACACGTTTGAGATCTCCCCAGAGTGGCTCAATGATATTGAGGTCAGGAGACTGAGATGGCCATTCCAGAACCTTCACTTTATTCTGCTGTAGCCAATGGCAGGTCGACTTGGCCTTGTGTTTTGGATCATTGTCATGTTGGAATGTCCAAGTACGTCCCATGCACAGCTTCCTGGCTGATGAATGCAAATATTCCTCCAGTATTTTTTGATAACATACTGCATTCATCTTGCCATCAATTTTTACCAAATTTCCTGTGCCTTTGTAGCTCACACTTTCCCAAAACATCAGCGATCCACCTCCGTGTTTCAGAGTAGGAATGGTGGACCTTTCATCATAGGCCTTGTTGACTCCTCTCCAAATGTAGTGTTTATGGTTGTGGCCAAAAAGCTCAATTTTGGTCTCATCACTCCAAATGACTTTGTACCAGAAGGTTTGAGGCTTGTCTCTGTGCGGTTTGGCGTATTGTAAGCGGGATACTTTGTGGCATTTGCATAGTAATGGCTTTCTTCTGGTGACTCGACCATGCAGACCATCTTTCTTCAAGTGCCTTCTTATTGTGCATCTTGAAACAGTCACATCACATGTTTTCGGAGAGTCTTGTATTTCACCTGAAGTTATTTGTGGGTCTTTGTCTGCATCCGGAACAATTTTCCTGGCAGTTGTGGCTGAAATTTTAGTTGGTCTACTTGACCGTGGTTTGGTTTCAACAGAACCCCTAATTTAACACTTCTTAATTAGAGTTTGAACACTGCTGATTGGCATTCTCAATTCCTTGGATATCTTTTTATATCCCTTTCCTGTTTTATACAGTTCAACTACCTTTTTCCGCATATCCTTTGACAATTATTTTGCTTTCCCCAAGACTCAGAATCCAGAAACGTCAGTGCAGCACTGGATGAAAGATGCAAGGGTGTGTCAGGAGTCCAGAAACTCATTGACCTTTTATACACACACACTAATTATAAGCAAACAGATCACAGGTAAGGATGGTTACTTTTAATAGCCATTCAAACCCCTTTGTATCAACTTGTGTGCATGTTATCAGGCCAAAGTCACCAGGGTGTGTAAACTTTTGATAAGGGTCATTTAGGTAGTTTCTGATGTGATTATGATGTAAAAAGAGTAAAAAAGGTTGATTGATAATAAATAGCTTCAGCCAAACAATAACCATGAGTGAAAGAAAAGTTTTTGTGTTATCATTCATATTCTCAGAAAAATGGCCAAGAAATCATAAATCCTGCCAGGGTATGCAAACTTATGAGCACAATGGTATATACACATATATACAATATACGAGTACAATGTAAATGAAGGCCACTGTCAGATTAGGGGCGGGGCCATGACACCCTGCATTTACTAGAGAGTCCTCAGTCTTCCTGGATGAGTGATGCTGGGCAGTATTTAAGCTGGAAGACCGAGGACATCTTATGACCAAAAAGGGGTAGTGCATGGGAAAAGTTTGACTTAAAGGTGACTATTATAGCCATACCTGGGGGACAATAAATAAATAACTTAAAGATGAGCTTTAAGATCATAGGCAATGAGATAATCATTTTTATTATTATAAACATGTTATTTAAATCATAAGACAATAAGGTAATGGTCCTAGGATGTGTAGCACCCGAATGTTTAGGCAGGGTTGCTCCTAAATTTACCTGCCAGGTATAGTTACCTTGGCTCATTGTTAGAGATCAATTGATTTCACCCTAAGTCTGGAATTGCTGCACTTCTCTCTTTTGCCGCTAGGTGGCCGGGTACCTGGTGACATTAGATAAGACAAGGGCAAAGCAAGGACAGATTAGGAATATATGGGGTATCTCAGCCAATGAGCAGGGGTTTTCTTAAATCCATTGGCCTGCTGGGAGAACCTATATATATTCGGGTGGAGTCAGGTGATCAGCTGTTCTGTGCCACCTGGACAGCTGTCTGGGTGGACATGTGTTGTATTGCCCGGGCTGCTAGGCTGGAGTTTGGGCCTATCCTGGGCACATCTGGCTGCTAGGCCGTGTGAGGGCCTATCCAGAAGCAAGAGAGCAGCGCAGGGTTGGGACTGCGACCTGCAGTCCAACCAGAAGTGACGGTTCTGCCGGCTGGAGAACCTGTCATTGTCGGAAGTAGAGGGGAAGCTGTCACCACAAAGGGACCAACCACCTCATTACCAGGGACCACAGAAAGTAGCTGAAGCAAGTACAGGAGCAGCATTCTCACCAACCGGGGACGGTGAAGAATTGGGACACTTCAGCGGGTGTCAAGCCAGGGACTCAACCAGAGGAGGTGACGCTTGCAGAGCAGCCTTGTATGCCAAGCCAGGGACCTGAGCAGGCCAGTGGGGTGAAGCTTGAGAAGTATCTGGAGTGCCAAGCTAGGGACCAAGCAGAGAAGCGGGGGTGACGCTTGAAGGAGATACTAAAGTGAAGATTGGAAGAGTTCAAGGGATTCAGTGGCAGTGAATCAGAAAGTCTAGTGAGAGAGACTGGGAGCTCAGTGGGTTGAGAACCTACAAGAAGTGACAGTATAACAGTAAAGGTGTTCGCTACAACTTGTTTTAGGAACTGTTCTAAGGCTGTTGCCATAGGAGACAGCATTCCTACACCATAGCTCCCAACTGTCCCTGATTTCGAGGGACTGTCCCTGATTTGGAGCAATGTCCCTCTGTCCCTCATTCCTCCTCATTTGTCCCTCATTTTGGTCTGATCCATATAGATGTATATAAAATGCACTTTTTATCTATCAAAAAGTGTTTTCCAGCGCTAAACCTTTCATCTGATTTCTAAATTGCTGCATTTGTAGATTCCAAAAGCCAATATAAAGAAATAGTCGTGGTAAAAAAAAGCACTTGTGTGTTTAACCAATCTTGTTTTTTTGTACAATTCTCCTTTAAGGGGGCATGACAGGGGGCGTGTCCTATGCCTGCATACTTTTGCTGATAGGTGTCCCTCGTTCCCATCTCAAAAAGTCGGGAGGTATGCTAAACATGCAGATGTGGTGTCTTGCTGGGTGCCTTTCCCTGCATGGCTGTCTACCTGTAGAAGTCTCAGAGTCTGCTAATTAACATTGCAACTACCTAGGGGTGTCCTGGCCCTATACCCATGGACGGTATAAGTGGGTGTTGCATTGAAATGAGTAAATAAAGCGGTATGAAAAGTTGTATCAAGTGGACAATGTAATAATCTTCATTGACTGACCCTATAAACAGCTGATGATGTTACCAGTGTGAGCGAGAACATGACCGCCATCCACCACCTTGTTGCGATACCAGAACAACCCTTTTTCACACCCGTTAATGGACATTAAGGGGCTCTATATTATGCGAATTACTATTACTTCTGTATAGGTTCCCCTGCGGGTTTGAAATAACGGCATCATTTTGAAAGAAGAAACTCTTTAACGCTAGATAAACTCAGAAATCATTAATTTTCTTTTCTTCCGCACGCACTTTCTATCTAGGAGGGAGATGGGAAGATAAAAAGAGATTTCTTTTATTTATTAAATAAAGGTAGAGCTGCAGAGAATAGAGCAGAAGGAAGTGTGTATGTAGGTCATGTTTATAGCGGTGCGCTGGAGTGTTTGAAATGAATTGAGTTACTATTGATCTGTCTGTATTTCACCCGGCTCCAATTCTGAATGGTACATTGTGGATGCATAGACGTAATTTATGGTTGTCTCTGTTGGTGTGGCAGAGTGCTGTGCGCTGGAAGACTTTTGACTAGTAGTAAAAAAAAAAAATTATATATATATATATATATATATATATATATATATATATGCACTCACCTGCCACTTTATTAGGTACACCTTGCTAGTACCGGGTTGGACCCCCTTTTGCCTTCATTCTTCCTGGCATAGATTCATCAAGGTGTTGGAAACGTTCCTCAGAGATTTTGGTCCATAGTGACATGATAGCATCACGCAGTTGCTGCAGATTTGTCCGCTGCACATCCATGATGAGATGTGGTGAGTGTGGAGGCCATTGGAGTACAGAGACCTCATTGTCCAGTGGTGAGATGATTGGAGCTTTGTGACATGGGGCATTATCCTGCTGGAAGTAGCCATGAGAAGATGGGGACACTGTAGTCATAAAGGGATGGACATGGTCAGCAACAATACTCAGGTAGATCATGGTGTTTAATCGATTCTCAATTGGTACTAAGGGGCCCAAAGTGTGCCAAGAAAATATCCCCCACACCATTACACCACCAGCCTGAACCATTGATGCAAGGCAGGATGGATTCATGCTTTTATGTTGTTTATTCTGACCCGACCATCTGAATTTTGCAGCTGAAATTGAGACTCATTAGACCAGGCAACGTTTACCCAATCTTCTATTGTCCAATTTTGGTGAGCCTGTGTGAATTGTAACCTCAGTTTCCTGTTCTTAGCTGACAGGAGTGACACCCGGTGTGGTCTTCTGCTGCTGATGCCCATCTGCTTCAAGGTTCGATGTGTTGTGCATTCAGAGATGGTATTCTGCATACCTTGGTTGTAACGAGTGGTTATTTGAGTTACTGTTGCCTTTATATCATCTGGAACTAGTGAGTGTACAGCTTGTATAACAGTGTAAATTTGCTGTCCCCTCAAAATAACTCAACACACAACCATTAATGTCTAAACTGCTGGCAACAAAAGTGAGTACACCCCTAAGTGAAAATGTCCAAATTGGGCCCAATTAGCCATTTTCCCTCCCTGGTGTCATGTGACTCTTTAGTGTTACAAGGTCTCAGGTGTGAATGGGGAGCAGGTGTGTTAAATTTGGTGTTATCACTCTCACTCTCTCATACTGGTCACTGGAAGTTCAACATGGCATCTCATGGCAAAGAACTCTCTGAGGATCTGAAAAAAAGAATTGTTGCTCTACATGAAGATGGCCTAGGCTATAAGAAGCTTGCCAAGACCCTGAAACTGAGCTGCATCACGGTGGCCAAGACCATACAGCGGTTTAACAGGAGAGGTTCCACTCAGAACAGGCCTCGCCATGGTCGACCAAAGAAGTTAAGTGCATGTGCTTAGTGTCATATCCAGAGGTTGTCTTTGGGAAATAGACATATGAGTGCTGCCAGCATTGCTGCAGAGGTTGAAGGGGTGGGGGGGTCAGCCTGTCAGTGCTCAGACCATACGCCGCACACTGCATCAAATTGGTCTGCATGGCTGTCATTCCAGAAGGAAACCTCTTCTAAAGGTGATGCACAAGAAAGCCCACAAACAGTTTGCTGAAGACAAGCAGACTAAGGACATGGATTACTGGAACCATGTCCTGTGGTCTGATGAGACCAAGATAAACTTATTTGGTTCAGATGGTGTCAAGAGTGTGTGGCAGCAACCAGGTGAGGAGTACAAAGACAAGTGTGTCTTGCCTACAGTCAAGCATGGAGGTGGGAGTGTCATGGTCTGGGGCTGCATGAGTACTGTGGGCACTGGGGAGCTACAGTTCATTGAGGGAACCATGAATGCCAACATGTACTGTGACATACTGAAGCAGTGCTTGATCTCCTTCCCCCTTTTCGGAGACTGGGCCTCAGGGCAGTATTCCAACATAATAACGGCACCAAACTCACCTCCAAGATGACCACTGCCTTGCTAAAGAAGCTGAGGGTAAAGGTGATGGACTGGCCAAGCATGTCTCCAGACCTAAACCCTATTGAGCATCTGTGGGGAATCCTCAAACGGAAGGTGGAGGAGCGCAAGATCTCTAACATCCACCAGCTCTGTGATGTCGTCATGGAGGAGTGGAAGAGGACTCCAGTGGCAACCAGTGAAGCTCCGGTGAACTCCATGCCAAAGAGGGTTAAGGCAGTGCTCGAAAATAATGGTGGCCACACAAAATATTGACACTTTGGGCCAATTTGGACATTTTCACTTAGGGGTCTACTCACTTTTGTTGCCAGGAGTTTAGACATTAATGGCTGTGTTTTGAGTTTTTTTGAGGGGACAGCAAATTTACACTGTTAGGGTCCTTTCACACTGGGGCGGTTTGCAGGCGCTATTGTGCTAATAATAGCGCCTGCAAACCGACCCGAAAGTGCCGTCGCTTTCATTCCAGTGTGAAAGCCCCGAGGGCTTTCACACTGGAGCGATGCGCTGGCAGGACGGTAAAAAAAGTCCTGCTAGCAGCATCTTCGGAGCGGTGAAGGAGCGGAGTGTATACCGCTGCTTCACCGCTCCTGCCCATTGAAATCAATGGGACGGCGCGACTATACCGCCGGCAAAGCGCCTCTTTTTAACCATTTCTCGGCCGCTAGCGGGGGGTAAAACTGCCCCGCTAGCGGCCGCATATCGACGGTAAAGCGCCGCTTACAATAGTGGCGCTTTACCGCCGCAGGTGCCGCCGCCGCCCGCCCGCCCCAGTGTGAAAGGGCTTTTATACAAGCTGTACACTCACTACTTTACATTGTAGCAAAGTGTCATTTCTTCAGTGTTGTCACATGAAAAGATATAATAAAATATTTACAAAAATGTGAGGGGTGTACTCACTTGTGTGAGATACTGTATGTGTGTGTGTGTATGTGTATGTATGTATGTATGTATGTATGTATGTATATATATATATATATATATATATATATATATATATATATATATATATATATATATATATATACACACACACTGTTTTGGACCATAGCTGTCATGTATCCATACCCATTCTATATAGAGTGGCAAGGTCCCATTGGTCCTATTCCAGGTTTTTGCTTTTACTCCCATTTCGTCATGGGAGGCGTCACTGTTGCTGTTTGGTCATTGGAAGCCGTGTTATCACGTACCTGATAGCAGAGCCTGAAATTATGAGGAAGGCCTTCCTTACATCTCTGACTCGGGGCCCCTGGTAGCGTGAACAGAAGGAGCAGGAGTGCAGAGTGGCACGAGTGCCTGTAATGCCGCGTACACACGGTCGGACTTTCCGGCATACTTGGTCCGGCACACTTTCCGACGGACTTTGTCCGCCAGGTGCGCCGGACTTTAAAACGGACGGACTTGCCCACACACGCCGGGACTTTCCGGCGGGCTAAGTCCGCCCGTCTTTCCGACGGACTTTCGCCGGAGTTCCGGCGGACTTTCAGAATGAACGGACTTGCCCACACACGGCCAAGTCCGTTCATTTTGAACGTGACTCAGGTGCGACGGGACTAGCAAAGGATGTCAATCTTGCCGCTTTTATCGGCGAGATTGACACCTTGCGAGCCCCGTTGCGGGGCATACCAGGCCCTTAGGTCTGGTATGGATTATAAAGGGAAGCCCCTACGCCGAAAAAACGGCGTGGGGTCCCCCCTAAAATCCATACCAGACCCCGATCCGAGCACGCAGCCTGGCCGGTCAGGAAAGGGGGTGGGGACGAGCGAGCGCCCCCCCCCTCCTGAACCGTACCAGGCCGCATGCCCTCAACATGGGGGGGTGGGTGCTTTGGGGGAGGGGGGCGCCCCCCTCCCCCAAAGCACCCACCCCCCCATGTTGAGGGCATGCGGCCTGGTACGGTTCAGGAGGGGGGGGGGGCGCTCGCTCGTCCCCACCCCCTTTCCTGACCGGCCAGGCTGCTCGGATCGGGGTCTGGTATGGATTTTAGGGGGGACCCCACGCCGTTTTTTCGGCGTAGGGGCTTCCCTTTATAATCCATACCAGACCTAAGGGCCTGGTATGCCCCGCGCTCGCCGCAATAGGAAAATTTGTTTTTCCTATTGCAGCGAGCGCGAGATGCAATACCCTGCCCTCGCGTCGCATCTGGTCCGTCGGACCAGCATACACACGAGCGGCCTTTCCGTCGGACCAGCACACACACGAGCGGACTTTCCGCCCGAAACTGAGTCCGACGGAAAGATTTGAAACTTGGTTCAAATCTAGGTCCGGCGGGCTTTTCGGAAGAAGTCCGCCGGAAAAGTCCGCCGGCGCCCACACACGGGCGGATTGTCCGGCACACTCTGGTCCGCCGGACCAAGTATGCCGGAAAGTCCGACCGTGTGTACGCGGCATAAGTCTTGCTGGAAGCAGAGCGGGTATCCACACCAGGCAGGAGAAGTCGTCACTAGTCTTTGGTGAAGCTGGTGGGCTGGTAGACAGCTGCTGGGTGGAAGACTGAAGCAGGCTGGTCCAGGCGAGCAGGTGAGACATACACCGGTAGCAGACTGTAGAACAGCGGGCACAGCAAGATGTAAGGCAAGTACTGGAAACCACGGGAAGATTAGCAGAGTTAGGCAGGCCGGGTCATACACTGGCAGGATAGACCGGGTACAGAGGAGCAGGCAAGGGCGTGGTCAGGGAACAAGGTGGATCAGGAACCATCCTTTTGAGGGTCAGCCTGTGAAAGTGATCAGGATCATTAGGTTTCATCCAGAATCATTGGGCCCATTTGTAGCTGTGCTCTACGCTAACTCTGCATTATAGCAATACATTGTAAAGCACCATACCTGAATGAATGCACTGCAATGCCATTCATTTTTAACACAGTTTTTCCACCTGCATTGAAGCCCTCTGCAATGAATGGTAGCATACTACCAAGTACCATGAAAAAAAAGTGCATATCTGATTTTCAGCTCAATGTGAGATAACGTATGCATTATGCCCCACAAAGGACCTGATTGGTGTATATAGGCCCTTAGATGGTTGATGCACATACAGACACCACCATTTTTTTTTTTTTTTTATGGAGGTGGGGGGACTGTACAGCCAGGTAGATATTGGCTCATTTATTGGAAAGACAAAGCAATTGTCCTGAATGATCCGACCCGAGTGACTCCGCAGCCGCCTTTTGTGTTAATTGCAGTATAAAACAGGTGTCCTATCACTGCGCTTTATTATAGAAGATGTAGTACTGCTCCTCAAACATCTCTATACTTCACAATCCCCCATTTAAACAAACATAATCAATAGTAAGCCTACTTTATCTGTGTTTACTCAGCTCGCAAATGTCACCAGCACATCCCTAGTCCTGTTCACAAACACAATTAAGGACTGTTTAATAGAGAGCGCTGCCAATCCCGTCCCACCATTAGTTCTGAAGAGATGACAACATCCTCCATGTGTCACACATGAGGATGAAAACTGGAAAACAAGCCCGTCTCAATCAAGGCTGCTCTTTTTTTCCTGCAATTCAGGAATACACAAAACAAAATCTGCAACTAATTGTAGAATACAGAATCAGCCTCATACACACGGCCGGAATGTCCGACCAAAAGCTCCCATCGGACTTTTTCTGACGGAAAGTCCGGCCGTGTGTACAGTGGGGACAGAAAGTATTCAGACCCCCTTACATTTTTCACTCTTTGTTATATTGCAGCCATTTGCTAAAATCATTTAGGTTCATTTTTTTCCTCATTAATGTACACACAGCACCCCATATTGACAGAAAAACACAGAATTGTTGATATTTTTGCAGATTTATTAACCACTTCCCGACCGCCTCACGCCTATATACGTGAGCAGAATGGCACGGGCAGGCAAAATCACGTACCTGGTACGTGATTGCCTTCCCGCGGGCGGGGGGTCCGATCGGACCCCCCCCCCCCGGTGCCAGCTGCGGTCGGCATTTGGCTGGGAGAGTTGAGAGACGAGGGGGAGGCCATCCGATCGTGGCCCCCCCCTTGCGATCGCTCCCAGCCAATGAGAAACATCCCCTGCCTCTGTATAGTACACAGAGGCAGAGGATGTGATGTCATCTCTCCTCGGCTCGGGAGTTTCCGTTCCAGCGCCGAGGAGAGAAGACATGTGAGTAAGTGCACAACACTACACAACACAGTAGAACATGCCAGGCACACTAAACACCCCGATCCCCCCCCGATCGCCCCCCGATCCCCCCCCCCAATCACCCCCCCCCCCGTCACAAACTGACACCAAACAGGTTTTTTATTCATTTATTTATTTTTTTTCTGATTACTGCATAGTGTCAGTTTGTGACAGTTAGAAGTGGTAGGACAATTAGGGTTAGCCCCCTGTAGGTCTAGGGTACCCCCCTAACCCCCCCTAATAAAGTTTTAACCCCTTGATCACCCCCCCTCACCAGTGTCGCTAAGCGATCATTTTTCTGATCGCTGTATTAGTGTCGCTGGTGACGCTAGTTAGGGAGGTAAATATTTAGGTTCGCCGTCAGCGTTTTATAGCGTCAGGGACCCCCATATACTACCTAATAAATGTTTTAACCCCTTGATTGCCCCCTAGTTAACCCTTTCACCACTGATCACCGTATAACTGTTACGGGTGACGCTGGTTAGTTCGTTTATTTTTTATAGTGTCAGGGCACCCGCCGTTTATTACCGAATAAAGGTTTAGCCCCCTGATCGCCCGGCGGGGATATGCGTCGCCCCAGGCAGCGTCCGATTAGCGCCAGTACCGCTAACACCCACGCACGCAGCATACGCCTCCCTTAGTGGTATAGTATCTGAACGCATCAATATCTGATCCGATCAGATCTATACTAGCGTCCCCAGCAGTTTAGGGTTCCCAAAAACGCAGTGTTAGCGGGATCAGCCCAGATACCTGCTAGCACCTGCGTTTTGCCCCTCCGCCCAGCCTAGCCCAGCCCACCCAAGTGCAGTATCGATCGATCACTGACACTTACAAAACACTAAACGCATAACTGCAGCGTTCGCAGAGTCAGGCCTGATCCCTGCGATCGCTAACAGTTTTTTTGGTAGTGTTTTGGTGAACTGGTAAGCACCAGCCCCAGGCAGCGTCAGGTTAGCGCCAGTACCGCTAACACCCACGCACGCACCGTACACCTCCCTTAGTGGTATAGTATCTGAACGGATCAATACCTGATCCGATCAGATCTATACTAGCGTCCCCAGCAGTTTAGGGTTCCCAAAAACGCAGTGTTAGCGGGATCAGCCCAGATACCTGCTAGCACCTGCGTTTTGCCCCTCCGCCCGGCCCAGCCCAGCCCACCCAAGTGCAGTATCGATCGATCACTGTCACTTACAGAACACTAAACGCATAACTGCAGCGTTCGCAGAGTCAGGCCTGATCCCTGCGATCGCTAACAGTTTTTTTGGTAGCGTTTTGGTGAACTGGCAAGCGCCAGCGGCCTAGTACACCCCGGTCGTAGTCAAACCAGCACTGCAGTAACACTTGGTGACGTGGCGAGTCCCATAAGTGCAGTTCAAGCTGGTGAGGTGGCAAGCACAAGTAGTGTCCCGCTGCCACCAAAAAGACAAACACAGGCCCGTCGTGCCCATAATGCCCTTCCTACTGCATTCGCCAATCCTAATTGGGAACCCACCGCTTCTGCAGCGCCCGTACTTCCCCCATTCACATCCCCAACCAAATGCAGTCGGCTGCATGAGAGGCATTTTTATGTCCTCCCGAGTACCCCTACCCAACGAACCCCCCCAAAATAGATGTCGTGTCTGCAGCAAGCGCGGATATAGGCGTGACACCCGCTATTATTGTCCCTCCTGTCCTGACAATCCTGGTCTTTACATTGGTGAATGTTTTGAACGCTACCATTCACTAGTTGCGTATTAGCGTAGGGTACAGCACTGCACAGACTAGGCACACTTTCTCAGGGTCTCCCAAGATGCCATCGCATTTTGAGAGACCCGAACCTGGAACCGGTTACAGTTATAAAAGTTACAAGTTTGCAAAAAAAACACAAACAAAAATAAAAAAAAATAGTTGTTTTATTGTTCTCTCTCTCTCTATTCTCTCTCTGGTGTTCTGCTCTTTTTTACTGTATTCTATTCTGCAATGTTTTATTGTTATTATGTTTTATCATGTTTGCTTTTCAGGTATGCAATTTTTTATACTTTACCGTTTACTGTGCTTTATTGTTAACCATTTTTTTGTCTTCAGGTACGCCATTCACGACTTTGAGTGGTTATACCAGAATGATGCCTGCAGGTTTAGGTATCATCTTGGTATCATTCTTTTCAGCCAGCGGTCGGCTTTCATGTAAAAGCAATCCTAGCGGCTAATTAGCCTCTAGACTGCTTTTACAAGCAGTGGGAGGGAATGCCCCCCCCCCCCCACCGTCTTCCGTGTTTTTCTCTGGCTCTCCTGTCTCAACAGGGAACCTGAGAAAGCAGCCGGTGATTCAGCCAGCTGACCATAGAGCTGATCAGAGACCAGAGTGGCTCCAAACATCTCTATGGCCTAAGAAACCGGAAGCTACGAGCATTTTATGACTTAGATTTCGCCGGATGTAAACAGCGCCATTGGGAAATTGGGGAAGCATTTTATCACACCGATCTTGGTGTGGTCAGATGCTTTGAGGGCAGAGGAGAGATCTAGGGTCTAATAGACCCCAATTTTTTCTAAAAAGAGTACCTGTCACTACCTATTGCTATCATAGGGGATATTTACATTCCCTGAGATAACAATAAAAATGATTTAAAAAAAAAAATGAAAGGAACAGTTTAAAAATAAGATAAAAAAGCAAAAAAATAATAAAGAAAAAAAAAAAAAAAAAAAAAAAAAAGCACCCCTGTCCCCCCTGCTCTCGCGAACGCAAGCGTCGGTCTGGCGTCAAATGTAAACAGCAATTGCACCATGCATGTGAGGTATCACCACGAAGGTCAGATCGAGGGCAGTATTTTTAGCAGTAGACCCCCTCTGTAAATCTAACGTGGTAACCTGTAAAGGCTTTTAAAGGCTTTTAAAAATGTATTAATTTTGTTGCCACTGCACGTTTGTGCGCAATCTTAAAGCATGTCATGTTTGGTATCCATGTACTCGGCTTAAGATCATCTTTTTTATTTCATCAAACATTTGGGCAATATAGTGTGTTTTAGTGCATTAAAATTTAAAAAAGTGTGTTTTTTCCACAAAAAATGCGTTTGAAAAATCGCTGCGCAAATACCGTGTGAAAAAAAAAATGAAACACTCACCATTTTAATCTGTAGGGCATTTGCTTTAAAAAAATATATAATGTTTGGGGGTTCAAAGTAATTTTCTTGCAAAAAAAAATAATTTTTTCACGTAATCAAAAAGTGTCAGAAAGGGTTTTGTCTTCAAATGGTTAGAAGAGTGTGTGATGTGTGACATAAGCTTCTAAATGTTGTGCATAAAATGCCAGGACAGTTCAAAACCCCCCCCCAAATTACCCCATTTTGGAAAGTAGACACCCCAAGCTATTTGCTGAGAGTCATGTCGAGTCCATGGAATATTTTATATTGTGACACAAGTTGCGGGAAAGAGACAAATATTTTTTTTTTTTTTTTTTTTTTTGCACAAAGTTGTCACTAAATGATATATTGCTCAAACATGCCATGGGGATATGTGAAATTACACCCCAAAATACATTCTGCTGCTTCTACTGAGTACGGGGATACCACATGTGTGGGACTTTTTGGGAGCCTAGCCGCGCACGGGACCCCGAAAACCAAGCACCGCCTTCAGGCTTTCTAAGGGCGTAAATTTTTGATTTCACTCTTCACTGCCTATCACAGTTTCGGAGGCCATGGAATGCCCAGGTGGCCCCAAATGCCCCCCAAATGACCCCATTTTGGAAAGTAGACACCCCAAGCTATTTGCTGAGAGGTATAGTGAGTATTTTGCAGACCTCACTTTTTGTCACAAAGTTTTGAAAATTGAAAAAAGAAAAAAAAAATTTTTTTTTCTGGTCTTTCTTCATTTTCAAAAACAAATGAGAGCTGCAAAATACTCACCATGCCTCTCAGCAAATAGCTTGGGGTGTCTACTTTGCCAAAATGGGGTCATTTGGGGGGGTTTTGTGCCATCTTGGCATTTTATGGCCTTCAAAACTGTGATAGGTAGTGAGGCGTGAAATCAAAATTTTATGCCCTTAGAAATCCTGAAGGCGGTGCTTGGTTTTCGGGGCTAGGCTCCCAAAAAGTCCCACACATGTGGTATCCCCATACTCAGGAGAAGCAGCTGAATGTATTTTGGGGTGCAATTCCACATATGCCCATGGCCTGTGTGAGCAATATATCATTTAGTGACAACTTTTTGTAAATTTTTTTTTTTTGTCATTATTCAATCACTTGGGACAAAAAAAATAAATATTCAATGGGTTCAACATGCCTCTCAGCAATTTCCTTGGGGTGTCTACTTTCCAAAATGGGGTCATTTGGGGGGTTTTTGTACTGCCCTGCCATTTTAGCACCTCAAGAAATGACAGGCAGTCATAAACTAAAAGCTGTGTAAATTACAGAAAATGTACCCTAGTTTGTAGACGCTATAACTTTTGCGCAAACCAATAAATATACACTTATTGACATTTTTTTTACCAAAGACATGTGGCCGAATACATTTTGGTCTAAATGTATGACTAAAATTTAGTTTATTGGATTTTTTTATAACAAAAAGTAGAAAATATCATTTTTTTTCAAAATTTTCGGTCTTTTTCCGTTTATAGCGCAAAAAATAAAAATGGCAGAGGTGATCAAATACCATCAAAAGAAAGCTCTATTTGTGGGAAGAAAAGGACGCAAATTTCGTTTGGATACAGCATTGCATGACCGCGCAATTAGCAGTTAAAGCGAATGCAGTGCTGAATTGTAAAAAGTGCTCTGGTCAGGAAGGGGGTAAAATCTTCCGGGGCTGAAGTGGTTAAAAAAGAAAAACTGAAATATCACAAGGTCCTAAGTATTCAGACCCTTTGCTCAGTATTTAGTAGAAGCACCCTTTTGATCTTTAATACAGCCATGAGTCTTTTTGGGGAAGATGCAGCAAGTTTTTCACACCTGGATTTGGGGATCCTCTGCCATTCCTCCTTGCAGATCCTCTCCAGTTCTGTCAGGTTGGATGGTAAACGTTGGTGGACGGCCATTTTTAGGTCTCTCCAGAGATGCTCAATTGGGTTTAAGTCAGGGCTCTGGCTGGGCCATTCAAGAACAGTCACTGAGTTGTTGTGAAGCCACTCCTTCGTTATTTTGGCTGTGTGCTTAGGGTCATTGTCTTGTTGGAAGGTAAACCTTCGGCCCAGTCTGAGGTCCTGAGCACTCTGGAGAAGGTTTTCGTCCAGGATATCCCTGTACTTGGCCGCATTCATCTTTCCATCGATTGCAACCAGTCGTCCTGTCCCTGCAGCTGAAAAACACCCCACAGCATGATGCTGCCACCACCATGCTTCACTGTTGGGACTGTATTGGACAGGTGATGAGCAGTGCCTGGTTTTCTCCATACATACCGCTTTGAATTAAGGCCAAAAAGTTCTATCTTGGTCTCATCAGACCCGAGAATCTTATTTCTCACCATCTTGGAGTCCTTCAGGTGTTTTTTTAGCAAACTCCATGCGGGCTTTCATGTGTCTTGCACTGAGGAGAGGCTTCCGTCGGGCCACTCTGCCATAAAGCCCCGACTGGTGGAGGGCTGCAGTGATGGTTGACTTTCTACAACTTTCTCCCATCTCCCGACTGCATCTCTGGAGCTCAGCCACAGTGATCTTTGGGTTCTTCTTTACCTCTCTCACCAAGGCTCTTCTCCCCCAATAGCTCAGTTTGGCCGGAAGGCCAGCTCTAGGAAGGGTTCTGGTCGTCCCAAACGTCTTCCATTTAAGAATTATGGAGGCCACTGTGCTCTTAGGAACCTTAAGTGCAGCAGAAATTTTTTATGTTACCTTGGCCAGATCTGTGCCTTGCCACAATTCTGTCTCTGACCTCTTCAGGCAGTTCCTTTGACCTCATGATTCTCATTTGCTCTGACATGCACTGTGAGCTGTAAGGTCTTATATAGACAGGTGTGTGACTTTCCTAATCAAGTCCAATCAGTATAATCAAACACAGCTGGACTCAAATGAAGGTATAGAACCATCTCAAGGATGATCAGAAGAAATGGACAGCACCTGAGTTAAATATAAGAGTGTCACAGCAAAGGGTCTGAATACTTAGGACCATGTGATATTTCAGTTTTTCTTTTTTAATAAATCTGCAAAAATGTCAACAATTCTGTGTTTTTCTGTCAATATGGGGTGCTGTGTGTACATTAATGAGGAAAAAAATGAACTTAAATAATTTTAGCAAATGGCTGCAAAATAACAAAGAGTAAAAAATTTAAGGGGGTCTGAATACTTTCTGTCCCCACTGTACGTGGCATAATTGTAGCCTCACATCTTCTAATACCTCTATAGTTCTGTTTACCCACATGCTATGATTTGTGAGCAGTTTTAAAAACGCCTCTTTCTGCCCTCTCCCTTCAATGCTCTGTGCTGACAGAGCTGAGTAATGGCCACACCCCCCCAGCACACGTGTCCTCACACAGGGGGTGTGTCTGATCAGCTCTGTTTTTGAGCCAACTCTCTGATAGGCTGCCGACACTCTGCTCAACTGCTGTATTAGTAAATGTAGAGGTAAAATGATAAAAATTGAGTTTGTCTTTTGGACTGCATATCTTTTTCTATGACTTTGGTTGGGTTTTAAAATATTTAAAAGTGCTGATCCAACAGGGGTTATTGTGTTAACAGAAGAGAAGCCATTGCACCCCCCCCCCCCCTTAACTGCTCCCCCTTAAAGTGGACCTTCAGTCATTTTTTCATCTTTCCATCTATTAAATCTTCTGCCCTTGTTGATTTAACTTTGGATAGTAAAACATTTTTTTTCTGCCAGTAAATACCTTATACAGCCCACTTCCTGTTTCTTGTCTGGTAAAAAGCCTAGGCTTATGACATCATGCACAGCTCTTTATCTCTCACCTTTGTGAGAGTTTGCCAGGAAGGGAGGGGGGATCAGTCATCAGAGAGCCAATGACAGCTGCAGGGCTGCAGAGCTGGAGTTGTGCCTTTGTGTGTCTGTGTAAATCCAGCAAGTGAACAGGCAGCAGCTTCAGCTGCCCACAGTTAAAATGGATGCAGCCAGACTCAGTGGAGGGAGATTTCTGCAGCATATTTGGCAAGTACACAATTACAGTATATATAAAATAATATGCGACTGGAGGGAAGCTTCAGAATGGCAAAGATGTTTTTATTACAAATTATGTGAGCAGACTGCAGTTCCTCTTTAAGCTGCAAAGGCAGTGGCTAAGAAAGTATACATGCTTCGGCGGTGCTTGTGGTTGCGGCAGGGGCGGCTGTCCATTAGGGGCACCCGGGCGCCACCCCCTCTCTCCTCGCCACACCTATATGCAATAGAAAGATTCCTGCATAGCATAAATCTATCCATGGCCACCACGGCCGCCCCCTATTCATGTGTCTGGCCCCTTTCGGGTTACCGGGTTACCGGGTGCATGAATTACAGCAGCCAGGGTTTTTTTTAAGCACCTTATTAGAGCCATAGGATGCATCCGGAGCCCACCCAGGTCTGTTGAATAATGAATATTCGCTGTTGCAACACTGATCCTCCTCCCGGCCAATAGGGAAGCAGGTCTGATACCCATCACCCAATTGGCTGAAAGGACAGGCGATCCTATTGGATGCCTGGGAGGAGACGCACAGCAGAAGCAAGAAGGAGAAGAGCTGCCCTGCCCCTGCTGATGCCTGGATGCCCGATAACTGCCACCACTCCATGGATTCCATGGATGCCCGATCTCTGATGCTGCTCCATGGATCCCCGATCCCCGGCGTCTAGATGGAATAAGTGGCGGTGGACCGACCAGTGGACAGCGTGGGGGTGTTGGTTTGGGGCTTTGAGTTGCCGCAGGAGGGGGTTCGGTTGTTTGCTGCCCCCAAACAAAAAAACACCAGCTGCCACTGGGTTGCAGCATGGTTGTTCATCATTTAGGGGGCTAAAACAGGCAGTGCCTTATTGCCTCCTTACTGCATGTCAAACACATCTTTAGAGTGATCCGAATGCAGATCACTTTTTGGAGGCGCAACAGTCCCTGCCACAAGTGTAAAGGAACCCTAAGGCGGTCCCCTGTAGTACATCTTCTCTGCTACATGATGTCCTCAGTCTTCCAGGGTAAACAATGGTCATCTTCATTCAACCTGGAAAAGGTAGGACATACTGTAGGTGCACAGAGTGTCATGTACCCTCCGAATGAGCAGGTGTAACCAAGGCACCCACACAGTATATTGATGCATAGAGAGCTACTGACATTGTAACATCAGTACTGCATGAGAGGACCCTGAACATCACGTGACCAGCCTGCAGACATCTGGAAGAGGCAAGTATAAAATAAAAAATGAAGTACAGTAATGGGTAGGTGGAATTGGCGCTCTTAGTGTGAAATGTGCTCTTGTGTGTCAAATAAAGTCTTAAAAAGCAATAACACCTTGATGCAAAAGTGTTAAGTGCAAGTGCAAATTGCATATGTAACTATATCATAAAACAAAGTGCTAATGTGCAATAATATAGTATAATCAAAGTATCTGTGTGAACATAATAACATCAAATAAAGTCCATAAATTCAAATAAAAGTCCATAGTTTGTATAAGAAAAAATCCAGTGGTAATTTAGAGTGACGTAAGAACTGCCAAAACGTGCATGCAATCAGGCAGTATCTTTGTGTCACACTCGTGCCCCTCTCTTGTGCTGCGCTCACTGGATGACACTACCCATCAAAGAGTAACTAGCCTCCACAGTATCAAATGACTGTAAATGGGGTCCTCACGGCTACCTCCTTGGTCTCCTCTGCCCCAGTGAGAGGAACCCAAATGAATACAGGCATTGTATACAAAAAAAACAGGAAGGGTCGCTGTGCGTTCCACAGACCAATGTGACGTAATGACCCAATAGCTACACCTTATGTGTTTCATCACAAAGACGTCATATGGATGGGTGGAATTGGCGCTGCTAGTGTGAAATGTGCTTTCATGTGTCAAATAAAGTCATACATGCAAAAAAACTATTCCCTTTCTTGCAGCTGCACATTTACAAAAGGGCAGTGATAATCATGACATCATTGACATAATATGGCCACAAGTCTATATCAGGTCAATGATGTCGACAACATCCCTGCACCTTTGTGTACAGGCAATTGTGGGTCAAGGAAACCAATAGTAGTGTTGAAGGAAGAATGTTGGTATAAGTATACTAATAGTGCCATGGGAGGTATCGTCCCCAACAAGTCAACTAGCAAAATTGGAGACTTTAAATATACCTCCGATAGTAACCTAGACACACCAAATTTGGTAAAAAAAAAAATATATATATATATATATATAACTTTTATTAAAATTTTATTATGAAAACATGAGACTAGCTTCTCCATGGCTACACAGAGAAATGCAGGATCTGGCTGAGTTCTGTCTTTCTCTCTGCTGCAGACTCTGATGCCGCAGCAGGGGCACGAGAGCCACATAAAATGGCCTGGCAGGTCATATTCAGCCTGTGGGCCTTGTATTTGACACGTGTTTTAGAATATTTAATTGAACAATAGTGCATATAGAGGACCAAGAAGACAATACAATATAATTAAAAAATGAGAATCAAAGTCTACGCGTTTCAAAAGGATCAGTCCCTTCTTCATGACTCCTCTGGTCTCAAATGTATTTTGTAAATTCTTAAAGGATCTACAAAGGAACCGTGATTGTAAACAAAGAAAAAATCCAGCAAGGATTCTCCAGTGGCAACTGATTGGCCCGACACTGGCAGCTTCCCTTCAGGTTCTCACCAAACCCAAGCTCATCCCTACTGGAGAGAGAGGGGAAGACACCTCAAGGGTGGCAGGAGGTCCTCTTGGGTTGGGAAGCCTGAAGTCTTTTATATTTGAGAAGGTCCATTTTAATGCACTAATTTTTACGTTGCAAAACTTTTTTTTACAATTTCAATTTTTTTTTTTCTTCCAAACACCTTTGATAAGAGGTAATTCTTCAAAGCTGGATTCCACCAGAAGGACTTGAGGTGGATTGTTTTTTCCGCTTATTTAGTGACAGGGTAATACCGGGACAGTCAATAAGGACAACACTCAGGTAGACAGCGGGAGAGACAGATCAACCCAGAGAAGACGCTTTGTGATATTTTATTTACAAGGAAGCAGAGATTCATCTTGTCAGCAGGTTATCTGGAAAAAAAAACCTTCACTCGAGCCGTGCCAAGGAGAACGTTTGCGGTTAAAGATGGACAGAATAATTTTACACGGTGACCAGGCCGCCGTCTGCAATTCTTAACAAGACCAGCCAATCTTCTTTCCTGTCGAATGAAGAACAATCTTCGGAGATGTCACCGTTGGCGTGCACAGATTAAACGCGCCATTGTCAGTCTCCGCTTTTTCCGTTTGATGTTGCGAATCTCCGAGCCTCGTCTCTGCCTTTCATTAAAAATAAACTACGGGAATAAAAAAAAAGACTAGATGAAATAAAAAAGGTATTTTTTTCCCTTCTTGTGGGAAGTTAAAGTAATTATTCCGTGTGATGTCTGTTCATCACAAAACTGAGAATTTTTTTTTTTTTAAACTTTTTATTTTCCCTTTAAACATCTACGTGGACCAATTTGTGGGAAAAAAGTAATTAGGGAGGCATTTTTGCTCCGCGATTAACCGATGATTGGCGATTGCTTTGTTTCGCTAAAACCATATTCTGTTAATAAAGGGGGTGATATTTAAAGGGTTAGCAACCCTTAGAAGTTAAATTGCTTCGGTGGAAAAAAAGATTTAATTTGTTGGGAGAATGACACGTTCTGAGGCCTTTCAGATGTAGTGGATAATGAGTGACCGCTCCCGAGTATTGATCTTCGATGCGCCAAAAGTCGTTACCGTGATTTCACAAGTTCAGCGGAGGCGATTATGGAAACTGGTGCACAGCTAATTAGGAAAAAGGACTTTAATAACCTGTAAGAAACGGCGACATCAATTTAAATAGTTGGGACTTTTCAGGGGGAGCAAGAGCTCTACTACAGTATACAGTGCCTTGCAAAAGTATTCACCCCCTTGGCTTTTTACCTATTTTGTTACATTACAGCCTTTAGTTGTAGTATGTTTTTTTAATCTGAATTATATGTGATGGATTAGAACACAAAAGTCTAAGTTGGTGAAGTAAGATTAAAAAAATATATACATAAACCTATTTTTCAGAAATAAATTACTGATAATTGGCATGTACGTATGTATTCACCCCCTTTGTTATGAAGCCCATAAAAAGCTCTGGTGCAACCAATTACCTTCAGAAGTCACATAATTAGGGAAATGATGTCCACCTGTGTGCAATCTAAGTGTCACATGATCTGTCATTACATATACACACCTTTTTGAAAGGCCCCAGAGGCTGCAACACCTAAGCAAGAGGCATGTCATGGTTATGCAATAGAGTTTGTCTGTCAGCTTACCTGTCTCCATGTGTTCATCTCTAGAGATCAGCTGACCCTCACCTGACTGCTTTTATAATCTCTCCTCTAGCGTGGCTCCACTCCAGCTCCTATCAGGGAACCCTATATTAACCTGTGCACTGCAAACCAGCAGTGCTGATCAACCATTGTGTCTTAGCTTTCGTGTATACTTGCTGTGTTTCCTACGTCTGATTTCAGTTACCAAATTTGGTCTGTTCTCGACTTTCCCTGTCTGCTTGTGACTTTGACCTTTGGCGTGTTATGTTTATCCTTGTCTGCTAGTCACCCTGACATTTGGCTTATTCCTTACTTTCCTTGTTGTTCCAGCCTGCTGCCTCCTTCTTTTTCTCCTGTAGTCTACCGTGAGCGTGAGCTGTGAGACCCTGGGGGCCGCGACCTGGAGCCAGACTGCAGCTCAGTCCATCCTCACCACTAGGGGCTCTGGTGAACAACTGCTGGCTCTTAGACTCCGCGCCCTGGGGAATCTATGCTATAGCTTCCAGTGGGATCTGTGTTAGTGATCCAGTAGACCTGCTTCCTGAACCTCCCAGGGTTCAATCCTCATCAGTCAGTCCTAGGATCCACCACCTAGCGGTGCACTTCCGACTCCTACAGAGTGCATCTGTCACCTAGCCTCAAGGTGACCTGACAGTTTGATCAGCCCTGGACGCGGCTGATGTGCCGCTACCCGCAGATGATCCGTTGCAGGGCTTAGTTCACAGACTTGAGACCCAGGAATTGCATCAGACCCAGGTGATGCTATTCATTCAGGATTTGGCATCCCGTTTTGAACAGGTTCAGGCCTCATTAGGACCCCCGGCTAAACAACCTCAACCGCTATCTGCTGCTGCACCTATCGCACCAGTCGCAGCCACACATTCATTACAACTGCCAGCTCTGGCCCATTTCTCTGGGGACTCCAAGGCTTGCAGGGGGTTCCTTAGCCAGTGCACAATTCATTTTGAACTTCAGCCCCAAAACTTCCTGTCCGATCAGACAAAAGTAGCCTATATTATATCCCTCCTGAACGGCGAGGCACTAGCTTGGGCTGCCCCTCTGTGGGAACTGAATGATCCAGTGGTTTCTAGCCCGTCTGATTTCTTGAAACTTTTTCGGAATATCTTCGAGGAACCGGGTCATGCCTCCTCAGCGGCTAGCGCTCTTTTACGTCTCCGTCAAGAGTCCGCTTCTGTGGGACAGTACGCTCTTCAGTTCCATATCCCCACAGCTGAATTGAGCTGGAATAATGAGGCCCTAGTTGCAACCTTTTTACATGGCCTCTCTGATAGAGTGAAGGATGAATTAGCAGGAAGATCCCTTCCTGCTGATCTGGATGGTGTCATCACTTTGTGTAACCAGATCGATATTCGCTTTCAGGAGAGGGCCCTGGAAAAAAGACACCAGCACTCCCCGTTCCTTAGGCAGCCTAAGCCCCCAGTCCCTTCTCTTCGATCCGAGGAGCACCCCCTGCCCGCTGAGGAACCTATGCAGCTGGGCTGGACCAAGTTGTCTCCTGAAGAACGCACTAGGCGCAGAACTCTGGGTCTGTGCCTCTATTGTGGGGCCGAAGGTCATTTTCATGACACCTGTTCTCTTTGTCCGGAAAAACGCTCGGGGCTAATACATCTGGAAGGTGGAGTATTAGACCCTGAAATATCACCTTAACCTTCTCGTCTTCTTCTTTCTGTGTTCCTTCATGTTGGCACTTCCTCTCGTTCGGTCTCGGCACATCTGGATTCCGGAGCCGCTCGCAATTTCATGAATTGGGAAACTGCATCTTCCATGAGACTTACCCTTTTGCCCCTTTCAACGCCATTGGTGGTCTTGGCGATTGATGGCACTGTTCTCCCAGGGGGCCCTATCCGCTTCCAGACCCTCCCTGTTAAGATGTCAGTAGGGACACTCCACCAGGAGTGGATATCCTTCCTTGTCTTACCTAAGGATTCATCTCCTATCATATTAGGTCTTCCTTGGTTACGGTTCCATTCTCCACATGTTGACTAGACTGCTGGACGGATCCTGGCTTGGGGTTCCTCCTGTTCATCTTCCTGCCTACTCAAGGTTACCCCAAAAGAGAAACTTCCTGTTGCCACCATCCCAATATCTCCTGCTCTCACCGCTGCATATAGCGATTCCTGGAATGTCTCCTGCAATAGTCGGGCTGAGGCACTCTCTGGGTCATGTGGCACTCTGGATGAGGAGCCCACCTGTGAACTTGAGCCGATCATTCACTCCAGTTTGCATGGTCGTTTACCTTTGCCTGTTCCTGGACCCCCTTGGACGCACACCCAGGCTGACTCGTCCACCAGTTCCACAGTCGCTACGGCCTTTGATGCAATTCTGGTGGTCGCTGCACCTGGCATTGCTGTTCAATCGGCCCCTGCACCAGTTCAGCCCTATGCCCAGTGAAGCTATCCAGCTTGACTTCTGTGACACATCACTTTCTAACCAACCTGGTCTCAGGAATCCACTGACTTCTGCCCAGTCTGATGAGCCTGTGCTGGATGTTCAGCTCATCTTTAAGGGTCTGGGGGACCCTGCTCAGACTCCTGATGGTCTTCTTATGCCTTTACCCATTAATAAGAAGCCTTTAGTCCTCAATAAGTCCTCTCGTCCCCTCCCTACCTCTGTTTCGGTCTCTGAGGATAATCTTAAGTACGAGGTTAGTCAAGTTCAGGCATTCTTCAGTACCTCGTACACTGGGAAGGGTTTGGTCCTGAGAAGAGGTCTTGGATCACTGCATCTGAGATCTTTTCGCCTCGTCTGTTGAGGAGGTTTCATCTGGAGTTTCCCTTTAAGCCAGGGCCCAGGTGGGGGAGGGGGAGGCCTCATAAGAGGGGGGTACTGTCATGGTTATGCAATAAAGTTTGTCTGTCAGCTTACCTGTCTCCATGTGTTCATCTCTAGAGATCAGCTGACCCTCACTTGACTGCTTTTATAATCTCTCCTCTAGCATGGCTCTACCCCAGCTCCTATCAGGGAACCTCTATATTTACCTGTGCACTGCAAGCCAGCAGTGCTGATAAACCATTGTGTGTTAGCTTTCGTGTACTTGCTGTGTTTCCTACATCTGATTCCAGTTACCGACTTTGGCCTGTTTTCGACTTTCCCTGTCTGCTTGTGACCCTGAGGTTTGGCGTGTTATGTTTATCCTTGTCTGCTAGTCGCCCTGACATTTGGCTTATTCCCTACTTTCCTTGTTGTTCCAGCCTGCTGCCTCCTTCCTCTTCTCCTGTAGTCTACCGTGAGCTTGAGCTGTGAGACCCGGGGGGCCGCGACTATGGAGCCAGACTGTAGCTCAGTCCATCCTCACCACTAGGGGCTCTGGTGAACACCTGCTGGCTCTTAGACTCCACGCCCTGGGGAATCTATGCTCTAGCTCCCAGTGGGATCTGTGTTAGTGATCCAGTAGACCTGCTTCCTGAACCTCCCAGGGTTCAATCCGCATCAGTCAGTCCTAGGGTCCACTACCTACCGGTGCACTTCCGACTCCTACAGAGTGCATCTGTCACCTAGCCTCAAGGTGACCTGACAAGGCACCACTAACCAAACACTGCCATGAAGACCAAGGAACTCTCCAAACAAGTAAGAGACAATGTTGCTGAGAAGGACAAGTCAGGGTTATGTTATAAAAAAATATCTAAATCTTTGATGATCCCTAGGAGCACCATCAAATCTATCATAACCAAATGGAAAGAACATGGCACAACAGCAAACCTGCCAAGAGGCGGCCGCACACCAAAACTCACAGACCGGACAAAAAGGGCATTAATCAGAGAGGCAGCACAGAGACCTAAGGTAACCCTGGAGGAGCTGCAGAGTTCCACAGCAGAGACTGGAGTATCTGTACATAGGACGACAATAAGCTGTACGCTCCATAGAGTTGGGCTTTATGGCAGAGTGGCCAGAAGAAACCCATTACTTTCAGCAAAAAACAAAACGTTTTGAGTTTGCAAAAAAAGCATGTGGGAGACTCCCAAAATTTATGGAGGAAGGTGCTCTGGTCTGATGAGACTAAAACTAAACTTTTTGGCCATCAAAGATAACTCTATGTCTGGTGCAAACCCAACACATGACATCACCCAAAGAACACCATCCCCACATTAAACATGGTGGTGGCAGCATCATGCTGTGGGGATGTTTTTCAGCAGTCGGGACTGGGAAACTGGTCAGATTTGAGCGAAAGATGGATGGTGCTAAATACAGGGATATTCTTGAGCAAAACCTGTACCACTCTGTGTGTGATTTGAGGCTAGGACAGAGGTTCACCTTCCAGCAGGACAATGACCCCAAACACACTGCTAAAGCAACACTTGAGTGGTTTAAGGGGCCTCAAAGGGGCACCAACCTCTGCCCTACTGACACCAACCTCTGCCTTACTGACACCAACCTCTGCCTTACTGACACGAACCTCTGTCCTACTGACACCATCCTCTTTGGATCCTATTCTAGAATGTGTAGCTTTGCCAATGTATAGGGGAAGGATAAAGTGGACCTGTTGCTTTGCCATACATTGTAACACCTCAAGTTTTTGAAGAGTAAGGGGTTGCATAAAGATAAGCTCCAGGCTCCTTCAATAAAAATAACAGTCAGCAGCTATAAATACTGTAGCTGCTGACGTTTAATATTAGGGCACTTACCTGTCCAAGAATCCAGCGGTGTCCTCCTACGAGCCGACTTGTCAATCGGCTACCGGGTGCTGGCGCCACCATCTTGACTGAGGGAAACCGGCATTGGAGCCTTGTGGCTTCACAGCCGGTTTCCTACTGCACATTGTGAACGGGCCAGCTGTGGGGGAAGGGGGAGAGGGGCGAACTTCTGACTGAGTTTGCTGCATCAAACCCCCCCCCCCCCCCCCCCCAAAAGGTGCAGCGGAGGGGGGGGGAGGCAGAAAGTTGAAGCTTCCCATTTTGGATGGAGCTCCGCTTTAAGGTAAACGTGGTGCTAGGGTAGGGTTCAGGTGGCTCTATACATATCTGCATTGGGTGGGCCTAGCACTCTTGCCCAAGTCAGGTTTGGTTGTTATTACAGATTGGTAAGGCTATCTTGACCTGCTCGGTTTCTTGGCAGGATGGGAAGCAGCTGGGCTTGACACCAACCTCCCTAATTATCCTAAAACACAGTATTAAAAAATGAAATGCCTATCTCTACAGCACATTGTTTTTGACAAAATTACAGGTGCACTTCACACAGGCGCAATACATTATCATAATGAAAAGTCTATTATTTTTTTTTTTTTCTCCGTGTTACGGGTTTGAAGCGTGTTGGCTGGCACCTTCTGTCACAGCTCCAATACATCCAGCAGACGTTCCTCTTAAGTTGATGGAATGATGTAACCTTTGAAGAAAATCGCGCTGTTGGCATTTCTTCTAATGTGGCGCGATATAGGAATGTTCAGAGAGCTCTTCTGTATCTGCAAACATTTACTTAGTAAATAGTTGCCGGTAAAAACACCTCAATTGACGCGGAACATCTGTCTCCAATCCTTTGCATCTCCTGGGCTGGCAGCGAGACCGGAATCCACTCGGCTATGGCACAGACCCTGCCTGCCTCTTCCTTGCAGCATCTGTTCCTTACTCCCGCTAGAGGCACGCCTAGCTTGCCAACCAAAGGAACGGGCACATCCTGGCCGTGTTTTCCTCCAAATTGATCCCCCAGCACAAGGCTGCGTTAACAAGCAATAGATAGATTGCCGTGGGGCTTGTGGTCTCCAAAGGATGAGAATGGAAGGTAAAAGCTCATTTACTAATCTGCAATAAAGAAAATGATGGCATTGTAACCAATTAGACTCAAGTGGAATAAATCTGTAGGTTAACCCAGGAAGGACTAAGCTGGGGGGCATATCTGCCCCTGGGTCAGTACTAATAAGTTATTGTGAGCTGGTGACACCGGGTTGAGATAGTTCACCATTCAGACATTGATCAAAGTAGGACATGCAGTCATTGACACCCTCTGGGAATTATATAGCTATTTGCCTCCCATACCAGCACCAACGTCCTTCGTGGCTCTGAGATGTCAAATGACCGAATATCAAGAGCTACAATAGAAGCTGACTTGGAAGATGTGAACAGTTTTGTCACTGTAAACAATGTCCTTTAGGGCTTGATGGCATCCATTTGAGATGGTTCTGGAATCCTTCAGAACTCATTGACAGGTGCTTCAAGCGCTATACACTCTTACGGGAATCCACAACACATTTGATGCAAATAACAGTCGGCCAACACAGACCCTTAGGAACAGCCACCTTTAACCATGCCCAAGTATCACTGCGGCACCATGGCACACTTTGCGTGGTATAACCCATACTGTCACTACCATGAAAGGACTGCTTGGTTGTATCTACCCAATGCCAAAGGTTCCCATCCCTCCCCTGCGCTAACCACGAATACTGCCTCTCCACGAATGCTTGAAGCCCAACTCTATTCAAATCTTTATTATTATTTATTTTTTTAATAGAGCGGGGAAGGGTTTCAGGTTCTTATTGCTGGAAAAGCTGAAGGTAAGGGTTGCTGAATGCAGAGTTGGGTTCCTTTCTCAGTGTGAAGATATGTCCCCATTAGGGATGAGCTTCGTGTTCAAGTCGAACCCATGTTCGACTCGAACATCGGCTGTTCGGTCGTTCGCTGAATTGCGAACGATATGGGCCGTTCGCGCCAAATTCGTGTGGCGCGTCACGGCCCATAATTCACTGCGGCATCGCAGTGCATTGCTTGTAGATGATTGGCCAAGCATGCACTATGACCCGCATGCTTGGCCAATCACAGCGCCGCCTGAACAGAGAGCCGTAATTGGCCAAAGCCACGGAGGCTTTGGCCAATTATGGCTCATGGGATTTAGTACACGCCCCACACTATATAAGGCCGTCTGCACGGTGGCCCTGTGCAGTGTGTTCCGGTGTGCTGAGAGATAGAGAGAGAGAGAGACAGTGTCATTTCATTTGAGTTAGCTAGATTAGGCAGGACAGTCAGTCAGTTAGCTGCACTTAAAGTGTATTGTGTACAGTGCCTTGCGAAAGTATTCGGCCCCCTTGAACTTTTCAACCTTTTGCCACATTTCAGGCTTCAAACATAAAGATATAAAATTTTTATTTTTTGTGAAGAATCACCAACAAGTGGGACACAATTGTGAAGTGGAACGAAATATATTGGATTGTTGAAACTTTTTTATCTAATAAAAAAATGAAAAGTGGGGCGTGCAAAATTATTCGGCCCCCTTGTGTTAATACTTTGTAGAGCCACCTTTGGCTGCGATTACAGCTGCAAGTCGCTTGGGGTATGTCTCTATCAGTTTTGCACATCGAGAGACTGAAATTCTTGCCCATTCTTCCTTGCAAAACAGCTCGAGCTCAGTGAGGTTGGATGGAGAGCGTTTGTGAACAGCAGTTTTCAGCTCTTTCCACAGATTCTCGATTGGATTCAGGTCTGGACTTTGACTTGGCCATTCTAACACCTGGATACGTTTATTTGTGAACCATTCCTTTGTAGATTTTGCTGTATGTTTGGGATCATTGTCTTGTTGGAAGATAAATCTCCGTCCCAGTTTCAGGTCTTTTGCAGACTCCAACAGGTTTTCATCCAGATTGGTCCTGTATTTGGCTGCATCCATCTTCCCCTCAATTTTAACCATCTTCCCTGTCCCTGCTGAAGAAAAGCAGGCCCAAACCATGATGCTGCCACCACCATGTTTGACAGTGGGGATGGTGTGTTGAGGGTGATGAGCTGTGTTGCTTTTACGTCAAACATATCATTTTGCATTGTGGCCAAAAAGTTCGATTTTGGTTTCATCGGACCAGAGCACCTTCTTCCACATGTTTGGTGTGTCTCCCAGGTGGCTTGTGGCAAACTTTAGACGAGACTTTTTATGGATATCTTTGAGAAATGGCTTTCTTCTTGCCACTCTTCCATAAAGGTCAGATTTGTGCAGTGTACGACTGATTGTTGTCCTATGGACAGACTCTCCCACCTCAGCTGTAGTTCTCTGCAGTTCATCCAGAGTGATCATGGGCCTCTTGGCTGCATCTCTGATCAGTCTTCTCCTTGTCTGAGCTGAAAGTTTAGAGGGACAGCCAGGTCTTGGTAGATTTGCAGTGGTCTGATACTCCTTCCATTTCAAAATGATCGCTTGCACAGTGCTCCTTGGGATGTTTAAAGCTTGGGAAATCTTTTTGTATCCAAATCCGGCTTTAAACTTCTACACAACAGTATTACGGACCTGCCTGGTGTGTTCCTCGGTCTTCATTATGCTCTCTGCGCTTTCAACAGAACCCTGAGACTATCACAGAGCAGGTGCATTTATACAGAGACTTGATTACACACAGGTGGATTCTATTTATCACCATCAGTCATTTAGGACAACATTGGATCATTCAGAGATCCTCGCTGAACTTCTGGAGTGAGTTTTCTGCACTGAAAGTAAAGGGGCCGAATAATTTTGCACGCACCACTTTTCAGTTTTTTATTTGCTAAAAAAGTTTAAAATATCCAATAGATTTCGTTCCACTTCACAATTGTGTCCCACTTGTTGGTGATTCTTCACAAAAAATTAAAATTTTATATCTTTATGTTTGAAGCCTGAAATGTGGCAAAAGGTTGAAAAGTTCAAGGGGGCCGAATACTTTTGCAAGGCACTGTATATATATGCATCCCAGGTGTTGCATATATATATATATATACACTGTATTCAGTTTAGCTAGATCCGTTCCTGTTATCTTCTAGACTATTTACATTTAGTGCAGTGCGTCCTGCTCACATTGTTCAGCTAGATCCGTTCCTGTTATCTTCCTACTGACAGGCAGGCTTGTCTTTTTACAGTATTTACAGCTACCTGAAGAAAATTACTGGTGTTCTTTTGATCCTATTAGTACCACAGTCAGGCAGCTAGACTATTTACATTTAGTGCAGTGCGTCCTGCTCACAGTGTTCAGCTAGATCTGTTCCTGTTATCTTCCTACTGACAGGCAGGCTTGTCTTGTTACAGTATTTACAGCTACCTGAAGAAAATTACTGGTGTTCTTTTGATCCTATTAGTACCACAGTCAGGCAGCTAGACTATTTACATTTAGTACAGTGCATCCTGCTCACAGTGTTCAGCTAGATCCGTTCCTGTTATCTTCCTACTGACAGGCAGGCTTGTCTTGTTACAGTATATAAAGCTACCTGAAGAAAATTACTGGTGTTCTTTTGATCCTATTAGTACCACAGTCAGGCAGCTAGACTATTTACATTTAGTGCAGTGCATCCTGCTCACAGTGTTCAGCTAGATCCGTTCCTGTTATCTTCCTACTGACAGGCAGGCTTGTCTTGTTACAGTATATAAAGCTACCTGAAGAAAATTACTGGTGTTCTTTTGATCCTATTAGTACCACAGTCAGGCAGCTAGACTATTTACATTTAGTGCAGTGCGTCCTGCTCACAGTGTTCAGCTAGATCCGTTCCTGTTATCTTCTTACTGACAGGCAGGCTTGTCTTGTTACAGTATTTACAGCTACCTGAAGAAAATTACTGGTGTTCTTTTGATCCTATTAGTACCACAGTCAGGCAGCTAGACTATTTACAGTTAGTGCAGTGCGTCCTGCTCACAGTGTTCTGCTAAACCTACAAGTTAGTGGGGTGCGTCCTGCTCACAGTGTTCAGCTAAACCTACAAGTTAGTGGGGTGCGTCCACCTCACAGTGTTCAGCTAAACCTACAAGCTAGTGGGGTGCGTCCTGCTCACAGTGTTCAGCTAGATCCGTTTCTGTTATCTTCTTACTGACAGGCAGGCTTGTCTTGTTACAGTAAATACCGCTACCTGAAGAAAATTGCTGGTGTTCTTTTGATCCTATTAGTACCACAGTCAGGCAGCTAGACTATTTACAGTTAGTGCAGTGCGTCCTGCTCACAGTGTTCAGCTAAACCTACAAGTTAGTGGGGTGCGTCCACCTCACAGTGTTCAGCTAAAGCTACCTGTAGAAGGTTGGTGGTGTTCTCATACTACAGGCAGGCAGTTGATTTTGCTAGCTGCAGTATCAGTACATATATATATATATATCCCAGCTTAGTGCAGCTACAGGCCATTAGTATGTCTGGAAGGCCAAGAAGGAGAGGCAGACAGTCACAAGCCAATAAGAGAGGGCAAGCAGGCTCTGTGTCTAGTGCTGGTCGTGGAGACGGTGCATCCTCATCAGCACGTGGCCATGGGACACGCTTGGCCTTTTTTTCGGCAGCTGGCCGTGTTGAGCCGCAACATGCGGAAGACTTGGTCGAGTGGATGACCAAGCCGTCCTCATCCTCCTCATCCTCTCTCACCCATGCCCAGGGTACTTTGTCTGGCAAAGCAGCGGCCTCTTCCCTCGGCTCAATGTCATCAGTGACTCCTTCCCTAGCCCCACCATGTCCTCCTGAGGAGTCCCTCAAACTGTTTGACCACAGTGTTGGGTACATGCTCCAGGAGGATGCCCAGCGTTTGGAAGGCTCTGATGATGATACTGAGCTCGATGAAGGCAGTAACATGAGCACGGACAGAGGGGGTGCCCAAGAAGGACAGCAATCTGGCAGTCATGCTCCCCCTGCTGCAGCATACTGCCAGGTTTGCTCCAGTGATGAGGAGGGAGGGGATGATGAGGTCACTGACTCAACGTGGGTGCCTGATAGGAGAGAGGAGGAGGAGGAGGAGGAGGCGGCACATCACCAACGAGGCAGGATGCCCTCCAGGGGCCAGCCTAAGGGCAGCACATTGACTGCATCACACCCCAAAGCTCCACATGTGCAGGGCGCTGCAGTCTCTGCGCGTTATTCAAAACACCGCTGCTATTTGCAACATATGTCTCAAGCGTATCTCACGTGGCCAAAACATCTCCCGCTTGGGTACCACATGCTTGACCAGACATATGTTGACCTGCCATGCAGTTCGTTGGCAAGCGTATCTAAAAGACCCACACCAAAGAACAAAGAGGACCTCTCCTTGCTCCTCATCAGCTGAGATTTCCAACCCCACTAGACCTTCAGTCCTCTCTGAGACCTGCACTGAGAGGAATGAAGGTGTAGAATTAGGTGTGTCACAGCCAAGTACTTGTGGGCAATCTGCTTTTGGTACACAGACGTCAGATTGTACCAGGCAAATTTCCCTGCCCCAGCTGCTGCACCGCCGAAAGAAGTTTGCTCCCAGCCATCCACATGCCCAGCGGTTGAATGCTAGCTTGGCAAAATTGCTAGCACTTCAACTGCTGCCTTTTCAGTTGGTAGACTCTGCCCCCTTCCGTGAGTTTGTGGAATGTGCGGTTCCTCAGTGGCAGGTACCCAAACGCCACTTTTTCTCACGGAAGGCGATTCCGGCTCTCTACCGGCATGTGGAAGGCAATGTCCATGCCTCGCTGGACAGGGCGGTCAGTGGTAAGGTGCATATTACCGCTGACTCATGGTCCAGCAGGCATGGACAGGGACGTTACCTAAGTTTCACGGCGCATTGGGTGACTCTGCTGGCAGCTGGGAAGGATGCAGGACAAGGTGCAGTAGTGTTGGAGGTTGTTCCGCCACCACGCCTCCAAAATGCTAATGATTGTGACACACCTCTCTCCTCCACCCCCTCCTCTTCTTCTTCCTCCATGGCCTCTTCCTCGGAACCAGCGGTGCTCCGTAGTCGTTCAAGGGGCTACGCAAGTACGCAGGCCAAAAGATGCCATGCGGTGCTTGTGCTGGTGTACTTGGGGGACAGGAGCCACACTGGGGCAGAGGTTCTGTCAGCTCTGCAGGGGCAGGTTCAGAGGTGGTTGACGCCACGCCAACTTAAGGCAGGAATGGTGGTTTGCGACAATGGCACCAACCTCCTCTCTGCCCTCCGACAGGGACAAATGACCCATGTGCCCTGTTTGGCTCACGTCCCTAACTTGGTGGTGCAGCGGTTCTTGGGCAGGTACCCGGGCTTACAGGATGTCCTGAGGCAGGCCAGGAAAGTCTGTGTGCATGTCATATAATGCCAGTGCTCGGCTGACGGACCTCCAAAAGGAGTTTAACCTGCCCAAGAACCGCCTAATCTGTGACATGCCCACCAGGTGGAACTCAACGTTGGCCATGCTGCAGCGGCTGCACACGCAGCAGAGGGCCATCAATGAGTACCTGTGCGACTATGGCACCAGGACAGGGTCAGGGGAGCTTGGTTTTTTTTCCCCACGCCAGTGGGCCATGATCAGGGATGCATGCACTGTCCTGTCACCATTTGAGGAGGCCACGAGGATGGTGAGCAGTGACAGTGCATGCATCAGTGACACTGTCCCCCTTGTCCACCTGTTGGAGCACACGCTGCGTGGAATAATGGACAGGGCACTTGAGGCAGAACAGAGGCAGGAAGAGGAGGACTTCCTTAGCTCTCAAGGCCCCCTTTATCCAGACAGTGTTCCTGCGTGCCCGCCGATCACACAGGAAGAGGACGAGGAGGAGGAGGAGGAGGAAGATTGTGTCAGTATGGAGGTGGAGCCTGGCACTCAGCATCAGCAGCAGTCTTTAAGGGATCAGTCCCAAGAAACACATGGACTTGTACGTGGCTGGGAGGAGGTGGCTGCGGACGTTGTCATCCTTAGTGACCCAGAGGACTCCGGACCGAATGCCTCAGCAAACCTACGCTGCATGGCCTCCCTGATCCTGCAAAGCCTGCGTAAGGATCCTCGTATTCGTGGTATCAAGGAGAAGGACCAATACTGGCTGGCAACCCTCCTTGATCCACGTTACAAGGGTAAGGTTGCGGACCTTATCTTGCCATCGCAGAGGGAGCAGAGGATGAAACATCTTCGGGAGGCCTTGCAGAAAGGTCTGTGCAACGCGTTCCCAGGGACTGGGAGGTTACAAATTCCTGTTTCTGGACAACGTGTTGCTGAGGCTTCGGTCAGTCAAAGAAGGAGCGGTGGAGAAGGTGGCCGTCTGACCGATGCATTCAGACAATTTTTTGGTCCGCAGCCCCAAGGTATGATCGGTTCCAGCAACCATCGCCAGCATCTGTTTTACATGGTGCAGGAATACCTAGGGGCAAGATCAGACTTGGACACCTTTCCCACCGAAAATGCTCTGGGTTACTGGGTCTTGAGGATGGATCACTGGCCAGAGCTTGCACAGTATGCATTTGAGCTACTGGCCTGTCCTGCATCCAGCGTTCTTTCGGAACGCACATTCAGTGCTGCTGGAGGCATGGTAACCGATCACAGGGTGCGTCTGTCCACCGACTCGGTCGATCGACTGACCTTCATAAAAATGAATCAGTCTTGGATCACCACCAGCTACCAAGCACCTGATGCTGATGTAACCGAATAATTTTTTTTGAAATCTCAGATCCCTTCAAAGACTGCCTATGCTGATGCTGAGTGACTATCCCTGAGTAATTATCCTCTTCCTCCTCAATCATCACGCTGATAGCTTGTAAGAACATTTTTGGTTCTGGGTGCCACCACCAGTGCCTAAGGCACAATTTTTCAGCCCCTGTTTAACAGGGGCGTGTAATTACAATTTTTGATGTAATACTTTGCAGCAGGGCTCGTTCCTGCATTCCAACTAGAGTGTCTGTGAGGGGTTGCAGTGTTGTGGCACCAGCACCAGTGCCTAAGGCCCATTTTTTCTGCCCCTGTCTAACAGGGGCGTGTAATTACAATTTTTGATGCAATACTTTGCAGCAGGGCTCGTTCCTGCATTCCAACTAGAGTGTCTGTGAGGGGTTGCAGTGTTGTGGCACCAGCACCAGTGCCTAAGGCCCAATTTTTCAGCCCTGGTTTAACAGGGGCGTGTAATTACAATTTTTGATGCAATACTTTGCAGCAGGGCTCGTTCCTGCGTTCCAACTAGAGTGTCTGTGAGGGGTTGCAGTGTTGTGGCACCAGCACCAGTGCCTAAGGTACCAACAAGTGTCTGGGGAATGCCCAGGAAAAAGCCAAAGTCTACTTACCACCAGCTTGCAGACAACCAAATTGACCTATCTAACAGTAAGCGTTAAAAAAGGGGTTTAGTCCGCACGCATTTGCAAACGCATGCGTGAGCCACAGAGCCACGTCACGGCACCCTTGTATCTGTGGTCCTAACACTAAAGTATAAGTGTCCCCACAGTGGAGGCACATGCATTTAATGGATAAATGAGAGCAGGTGGCTGGAGGGGAGCCCACCCCTCCTTAAAGGTACAGGAGCACACCAAACACCCAGCAATAGCACAATGGCTGCAAAGGTGTTGGTGCACTGCTGGACCAATACAAACACTCACGTGAAAACACAAACGTGCCACCACTCTCATTTATAGCTGGCTATCGCAGTAAGCAGCTTTGGGAGGCTAAAACAGGTACCAACAAGTGTCTGGGGAATGCCCAGGAAAAAGCCAAAGTCTACTTACCACCAGCTTGCAGACAACCAAATTGACCTATCTAACAGTAAGCGTTAAAAAAGGGGTTTAGTCCGCACGCATTTGCAAACGCATGCGTGAGCCACAGAGCCACGTCACGGCACCCTTGTATCTGTGGTCCTAACACTAAAGTATAAGTGTCCCCACAGTGGAGGCACATGCATTTAATGGATAAATGAGAGCAGGTGGCTGGAGGGGAGCCCACCCCTCCTTAAAGGTACAGGAGCACACCAAACACCCAGCAATAGCACAATGGCTGCAAAGGTGTTGGTGCACTGCTGGACCAATACAAACACTCACGTGAAAACACAAACGTGCCACCACTCTCATTTATAGCTGGCTATCGCAGTAAGCAGCTTTGGGAGGCTAAAACAGGTACCAACAAGTGTCTGGGGAATGCCCAGGAAAAAGCCAAAGTCTACTAAATGAGAGTGGTGGCACGTTTGTGTTTTCACGTGAGTGTTTGTATTGGTCCAGCAGTGCACCAACACCTTTGCAGCCATTGTGCTATTGCTGGGTGTTTGGTGTGCTCCTGTACCTTTAAGGAGGGGTGGGCTCCCCTCCAGCCACCTGCTCTCATTTATCCATTAAATGCATGTGCCTCCACTGTGGGGACACTTATACTTTAGTGTTAGGACCACAGATACAAGGGTGCCGTGACGTGGCTCTGTGGCTCACGCATGCGTTTGCAAATGCGTGCGGACTAAACCCCTTTTTTAACGCTTACTGTTAGATAGGTCAATTTGGTTGTCTGCAAGCTGGTAAGTAGACTTTGGCTTTTTCCTGGGCATTCCCCAGACACCAGTGCCTAAGGCCTAATTTTTCAGCTCCTGTTCAACAGGGGCATGTAATTACAATTCTTGATCTAATATTTCACAGCAGGGCCCTGTGAGGGCTTACAGTGTTGTGGCCACAGCAACACCTAAGGCCCAAATTTGTGCTGAGTATATAGGGCAGGACCCTACTTTCAAACATCTAACTTACAAACGACTCCTACTTGCAAACGGAAGGAGACAACAGGAAGTGAGATGAAATCTACCCCTAGGAAGGGAAATTCTCTCCTGTAAGAGTTAATATGGGAAAAACATTTCTCCTTTCCACTGATGCTTTCCAATCCTTGTTCCACAAAAAAACCCAAATTTTCAAAAAACATTTTTCATTGGGACAAAAAGTGAGGTGAAATCTTCTGAAGAGGAGGAAAGACAGCAAAACAAATGACACAGGGGTGATAACCCTTCCCTATGTTTTCCAAAAAGCTTAAAAAAGATTTTTTGGCTGGAGCTAAACACGTTAAAAATGTTCAAAATTACAAACAGATTCTACTTAACAACAAACCTACAGTCCCTGTCTTGTTTGCACCGCCTGTATACTGCTGTTCAGAGTATATAGGGCCTGGTGGCCCCACACCTTTCCTTATTTTAATTTGGGTGCGGGGTTCCCCTTAATATCCATACAAGACCCAAAGGGCCTGGTAATGGACTGGGGGGGTACCCATGCCGTTTGTCTCACTGATTTTCATCCATATTGCCATGACCCGACATTACATTAAACCCGCAAGCAGTTTTAAATGAGATTTTTTCCTTTAAAAATGACATTTGGTGCAGGGACTGTTCTAAACACGGGAAACACGCGCCACTTTACAGGCATACTATAGACACCTCCCAGGTACGATATTTAAAGGAATATTTCACTTTTTTTTTTTTACTTTAAGCATCATTAAAATCACTGCTCCCGAAAAAACGGCCGTTTTTAAAAGTTTTTTTTGCATTGATACATGTCCCCTGGGGTAGGACCCGGGTCCCCAAACCCTTTTTAGGACAATACCATGCAAATTAGCCTTTAAAATGAGCACTTTTGATTTCGAACGTTCCAGTCCCATAGACGTCAATGGGGTTCTAACGTTCGTGCGAACTTTCGGTCCGTTCGCAGGTTCTGGTGCGAACCGAACTGGGGGGTGTTCGGCTCATCCCTAGTCCCCATTATAAAGTGCAATGACTTTGGTTAGGCAGCTCTCTAAAATAAAAGAACCTCGGGGTTAATACAGAAAGGTACACTACTGTATAGGGAAAAACAAGGTTTAGGAGATCATGAGTATTTATTAAATGAATGAAGTCCAAGTGTAACAAGTCAAAAAGTTTGTGGGGCTTTAGTGAGGCTTCAAATACTGATATGAGAAAATTGTGGATCCAGTGAATGGAGAATCGGTAGGTGGAGCCTGCAGTATATCCTTCAGACTGAAGGTGGCACTGTGCCATTTCTTCAGGCTTGCAGGAGCCCATTGAAGAATAAGTGTCACCTGCTATGGGCTCCAGGAAGCCATCGTAGGGGGGACGGCAATCCTATTGGATACCGAAGCTTTATGAGATTTGGGCAGCATTAGGTCCCACCTACACTATCAGCTGGTTCTGTGTTTTTCATAATATTAAAGTGTCACTAAACCCACAACAGTAAAATCAGTCTATATATGAAGTAAAGCATGCTTGTTAAACTCACTGTGGAACCCAAGGAGTTAATCCATTGTGTAAAAAGGCTGTTTGATCCTGTCTCCTCTGATCCTCCCCTTCTTCCACTGTCCCCAAAATATTTCCTGATAGTACAGAGCTTGGGGACAAGCTGCTCATGCTCAGTTTGGTGTGTATTGCTAGAGACTTTTTTTTTTTCCTTCCGAGTGTGCATGTGATCAGCACAGAGCCAATCAGCACTGTCCAGACAGAGGGTCGGGGGTCCTGCTTCCTCATAGGACAGTCAATGCAGAATGAAAACTCCTCCTACAAGCTTTAACCAGACACTGATATAAGTCACAAGACTGCTCTAACTGTTGATGAGAAAAGGTATTTAGCAGTTTATATTCACTAAAATAATTGCATTTCCATGTTCTGCATACTGTGGGAGACCAGATATAGTGAATGCAGGGCCCTGGGTTTAGTAACACTTTAATTTGAAACCCTGATGAACAGAATACAAAACCACCAAAATGCGTTGGATCTTAACTTGTAGTGTGACGTTTCCATCTCAAATTCATTTATATGGGTTACAGACTAAGGTAACTGCAGGAATCCTTTGCCATGTAGGAGCTTCCAGCCCGGAATCCAGAAACCCAGGCTGATGAAGAAGGCGTGGCTTGCCTTTGAAACACGTTCCTGATTGGCTACAGCGTCTCTGGCATTTCTGACAGCTCTCGGGAGTTCCTTGTGGCGGCTTCTCGGATCTTTGCATTGGTTCCCACCCGCACCTCGGCGACTGCAGCGGCTTAGATCTTCTGCTCCCTGGCCCTGGTCTCTCCTCTACAGGCCTGCACTTTGAGATATTATTATTTGTTTTGATATAATATCAAATAAAGTAACTCCTGCACCAGTGGCCGCTTGGCGCCTCTCTGCCCCCTACTCCTTACCCAGTATAAGCACCACCCGGGATAATTCTAGCATTCCAGCACTACCTATCCATTTCCACAGACGTTCCACATAGCATGATAAAAAGGAGAATTCGCCACCAAGGTCCCAGGAGGCAGAACCCCACCCCCCCCCACCCCCAACATTCTGCACCTAAAAACGAGGCAATCATCTTTTGGTGGAGCTCTCCTTTAAATTTTGAATAATAGAGCACTCAGAGGTTCGACAATTCCTAGAAACCAAAGACTTTTAAAAGTTCCCCCCCCCACCCCCCCGAAACTTTAGCTTCATTCTAGCAAGTCATCTGGTCCCCACGGAGTTCAAATCTTGCATTCAGTAACAGGCTGTTTTTGTGAACCACATCTTAGAAAAACAGGCGTCTGTCTGATCCAAATCTCTTCCATATTTTACCCTGTAATGTGCTGCTTTTTTTTTTTTTTTGCAGCTGGTTATTTTTTTTTTCCTCCCTTGGCTTATCTTTAAAGAAAAATGCTAATGTAATGTATAAACTGCGCACGGTTTCAGGAGGTGATCAGCGAGGGGTCTGATGACCTCAGGATGTGTGTTTAAATTCATATTATTATTCCCCTTCATTTGCCTGCTGGTAGGAATATTTCACATCCGACGCAAGCCGTGTTTTAGCTGTAGCGGTTAAAGGTATTTTGCAGTCAGACTCAACAAATGCTGCATGGAAATACATGCCAGGAGAAGATCTAGTCTCTGAGGACATGTTTTTTTTCATCCTGGCGCTGTGCGCATCCACCGGTCCATTGTAAAATCTGCTATATACTGGTAACCATGGACGTATTTACCACGTGGCAAACAAGGCGTTTGCCTGAGGCAGCATTTGTTAGGGTGGTGGCTTCTGTACTAGGATGCAGCTGCAGGAATCACCCCAGTATCGTTTTTTGGAGCCGGCGGTCAGCTCTCTTGTAGCAATCGGATCGGCTTACTAGCTGCTGGATTGCTATTACAAGCAGCAGGCTCTCCCACTCCACTGGGAGACCCGAGCGACCAGCCGGCACGGGTTTGGCTTTGCTCGGCTGTTGGTAACAGTAAACCTGAAACGATGACATCACTTCCGGTTTCAACGGGAACCATCGGCGCCAGCTTTGAAATATCGACCACCGATATTGGGGTTTTGAAGGCTTTTAAGGGCAGAGGAGGGACTTGGGGTCTTATAGACAGATCTCTGCATAAAGAATATATGTCACTGCCTATTGCTGTCACGAGGATGTTTACATTCCTTGTGACAGCAATAAAAGTGGTAAAAAATAAATAAAAAATTAAGCAACAGTGTAAAAATAGAAAAAAAAAAAGAATTAATAAAAAAAAAAAAATGTAAAGTTCCCCCCGTCCTCCCATGCTGGCACGCAAAGGCGAGCACACATGCAAACAGCGATCGTCCCACATACGTGAGGTATCACCATGAATGTCAGATCATGGGCAGTAATTCTATCACCAGACCTCCTCTGTAAATTTAAAGTGGTAACCTGTAAAGGTTTTTAAAGCGCTGCCTATGGATTGTAAAATGTACGCTGTTTGTCGTCGTTGCCCGGGCATGTGCAATTTTGAAGAGTCTGGGGTGGGACAAATTTAGTTGGGGAATGGCGCCCATTTTTAGTCTTGCCTAGAGCAGCACAACAGCAAATTACACCACTGCTGGTAATATTATTTACTTGTGGTGCCTGTAAATTACCCTGGTCCTTATTTGAGACCGGATTACCTGGAAATCGCTGTGGTAGGCACTGCTTCTACAATGATCTCCACAAAGGTTCTGTCCTGGGACCAATCCTGTTTAATTTGTTCATAAACAACATGGAGGATGGGGTAAACAGTTCAATCTCTGTATTTGCGGACGATACTAAGCTAAGCAGTAAGCAGGGCAATAACTTCTCTGCAGGATGTGGAAACCTTGCAAAAAGACCTGAACAAATTAATGGGGTGGGCAACTACATGGCAAATTAGGTTCAATGTAGAAAAATCTAAAATAATGCATTTGGGTGGCAAAAATATGAATGCAATCTATACACTGGGGGGGGGGGGGGGGGGAGAACCTTTGGGGGAATCTAAGATGGAAAATGACCTGGGGGTCCTAGTAGATGATAGGCTCAGCAATGGCATGCAATGCCAAGCTGCTGCTAACAAAGCAAACAGAATATTGGCATGCATTAAAAAGGGGATTAATTCCAGAGATAAAACAATAATTCTCCCACTCTACAAGACTCTGGTCCGGCCGCACCTGGAGTATGCTGTCCAGCTCTGGGCACCAGTCCTCAAGAAGGATGTACTGGAAATGGAGTGAGTACAAAGAAGGGCAACAAAGCTAATAAAGGGTCTGGAGGACATTAGTTATGAAGAAAGGTTGCGAGCACTGAACTTATTCTCTCTGGAGAAGAGACGCTTGAGAGGGGATGTGATTTCAATTTACAAATACCATACTGGTGACCCCACAATAGGAATAAAACTTTTTCGCAGAAGGGAGTTTAACAAGACTCGTGGCCACTCATTAAAATTAGAAGAAAAGAGGTTTAACCTTAAACTACGTAGAGGGTTCTTTACTGTAAGTGTGGCAAGGATGTGGATTTCCCTTCCACAGGCGGTGGTCTCAGCGGGGAGCATCGATAGTTTCAAGAAACTATTAGATAAGCACCTGAACGACCACAACATACAGGGATATACAATGTAATACTGACATATAATCACACAACATAGGTTGGACTTGATGGACTTGTGTATTTTTTTGACCTCACCTACTATGTAACTATGTAAGCTTCCAGGTCCCATTCTGAGGCTGTGAACACAATAGTTTGCTCGCTTGGCTTGAGCGTCATCCAGACAATACTTCACATTTTCTCAACAAATAAAACATTTACTCGGATTGGACGAGGTGGAGATTGTGATGTCCTCGCCCCAGCTCTCCTCTATATATTGAGAAGATGCAAACGGTTCCCCGAATGGCGCCCGTACCAAATGGCCAAACTCCTGTTTTCACAATGCAGGACAGCTCCATGGCATGGGACCTGGACCGTTCACTAGAACTAAGGGGCCAAGCCCACCCCTTAAACAACAACCCCACACCATAATCCCCCCTCCAATAAATGATTTGGACCAGCGCACAAAGCAAGGTCCCTAAAGACATGGATGAGCGAGTCTGAGGTGGACGAACTTGACTGGCCTGAGGTCCGGACTTGAGCCTGGACCTCAACCCGATAGAACACCTTTGGGATGAATTAGAGCAGAGACTGTAAGCCAGGCCTTCTTGTCCAACATCAGTGCCTGACCTCACAAATGCGCTTCTGGAAGAATGGTCAAACATTCCCAAAGACACACTCCTAAACCTTGTGGACAGCCTTCCCAGAAGAGTTGAAGCTGTTATAGCTGGAGGGGGTGGGCCAACCTAATATTGAACCCTACGGACTAATTGGGATGTCATTAAAGTGGTGTTCCGGCCGAAATGATACTTTTTAAATAAAAATACCTCTATAATACACAAGTTTAATGTATTCTAGTAAAGTTAGTCTGTAAACTAAGGTCTGTTTTGTTAGTTTATAGCAGTAGTTTGTTATTTTATAAACTTACAGCAGGCCATGGCCATCTTAAGTGTGGGCATTTGAAGCCAGACTGTATTTCTTCCTGGATCTCATCCTTGCAGATCTCGCACATGCTCAGTGCAGCACAAGCAGTGTAATAGGTTTCAGGTCAGGTTTCCATAGCAACGGCAGTGTCAGAGGAAGTTGCTGCCCCTTCCCAGAAGGCATTGCAAACAGGAAATGATGCGATGGGTCGCGGCCAGGGAGGAGAAAGTGAAAAATGAATACAGCAGATATACAGTAGGTGCTGAGAAAAAAAAATTAAAAATATCCAATTCGTTTACAGTGCGCAGTTTAGTGAGGGATGCCGAAGAGTTGTAAAAGTGGGTGGAACTCCACTTTAAAGTTCATGTGCGTGTAAAGGCAGGCGTCCCAATACTTTTGACAATATAGTGTATGCATTTGCTTAAGCAAACTCAATATCATCCAGCTGCCTCGGGTGCCTTGGCATTGAGTCATGTGACCAGCTTCCTTGGGATCCTTCAAGGTGCCTTGAGAAATTGCCCGTAGTTCTGCTTTAATAAGAATTTAGTCAGAATTTGTTCTTCCAGCTCCTCGTCTTTAACCCCCGTGGGGCCTCAGACAAAGTCGTGTTTACTCAAGTCCGACCGGGACGTCCCCAAGCCAGCAGGCTAATTTTATGCCCCCGTCTTTGCACCGCCAGCAAATTATTGGAAGGATGAAAATAAACTCCAATCATAAAGTGCTGCGTGATGCAATTTAATGCCGGAGCAAAAAGGATATTAATAATCATCAGAAACACCTTTTCTTGCAGAATCAGCAGGCCGGATAATGAGCAACGAAAATGGACGGGGTCCAGCAATATTCTTCTATGATGCTGGCAAAGGATTCAGCCAGAACAGGACCAGCTGTGGGTTCTTCTCCATCACCCCCACCCGCTTCCGATGACTTCCCAGAATCCCCCTCTCCTCCAGGTACACGTGAATCTATGGAGGTCACATCATCTCTGTTTGTACAGCCCAAACATTTTTTCTGCTACATCAGGCTGCTCCGGCCTCCCCCCCCCCACTCCATCAGCTAGCGATTGTTTGTACCAGCGAGAAGTCTCAGGGATAATTGCCCAGACAATGGCGTGTAATGATACCGCCTGGTTGGTAGCGCAGGAAACAGCGAAACGGTTTTGTGTGTGAGTAAAACACAGGCCAGGAATAGAGGAAACACTCATCTAGATAAGTGGGAGTATATTAATGTCAAGTGCTCGGCTCCTTCCGCAAGCTGGAGTGGGCACCGCCACTCGGCAAGGTCAATAGCTGAAGGGAGATGGGCAGCGCTGACAGGTGGCGGCAACCGTCCGCCGCTCGCCAGCTCTCATCACCTGGATAATCTTTATAATATCATTGAAAACCATAGAGAGATAGATATAGATAGATTAACGATTAGATAGATAGATAGATAGATAGATAGATAGATAGATAGATAGATAGATAGATAGATAGATAGATAGATAGATAGATACAGTAGATAGAGGTGGGAGTATATTAATGTCAAGTGCTCGGCTCCTTCCGCAAGCTGGAGTGGGCACCTCCACTCAGTGGCGTAGCGTGGGTTGTCAGCACCCAGGGCAAGGCAAGTAATTTGCGCCCCCCTCCCCCTAACCTGCGGACTTTTAGCTATCCCTGAGTCCCTTCAAATACAATAGTACTGACCTACCTGATTCCTATACTGACCACTACACTGAGAACTACACTGTCCACTACACTACATTGTCCACTACACTGACCACTATACTATACTGTCCACTATATTACAGTGACCACTACACTATACTGACCACTATACTATACTGTCCACTATATTACACTTACCACTACACTGACCACCATACTACACTGTCCACTATACTGACCACTATACTACACTACACTGTCCACTATACTACACTACACTTGACCACCATACTACACTGACCACTATACTACACTATACTGACCACCATACTACACTGTCCACTATACTGACCACTATACTACACTACACTGTCCACTATACTACATTACACTGACCACTATACTACACTACACTTAACCACCATACTACACTGACCACTATACTACACTATACTGACCACCATACTACACTGTCCACTATACTACACTATACTGACCACCATACTACACTGTCCACTATACTACACTATACTGACCACCATACTACACTGTCCACTATACTACACTACACTGACCACCATACTACACTGTCCACTATACTACACTATACTGACCACCATACTACACTGTCCACTATACTAACCACCATACTACACTGACCACTATACTACACTGTCCACTATACTACACTATACTGACCACCATACTACACTGACCACTATACTACACTATACTGGCCACCATACTACACTGTCCACTATACTACACTACACTGTCCACTATACTACATTACACTGACCACTATACTACACTACACTTGACCACCATACTACACTGACCACTATACTACACTATACTGACCACCATACTACACTGTCCACTATAATACACTATACTGACCACCATACTACACTGTCCACTATACTACACTATACTGACCACCATACTACACTGTCCACTATACTACACTATACTGACCACCATACTACACTGTCCACTATACTACACTATACTGACCACCATACTACACTGTCCATTATACTACACTGTCCTGACCACCATACTACACTGTCCACTATACTACATTATACTGACCACCATACTACACTGTCCACTATACTACACTGACCACTATACTGCACTGACCACTATACTACACTGACCACCATACTACACTGACCACCATACTACACTGACCACCATACTACACTGTCCACTATACTAGACTGTCCACTATACTACACTGTCCACTATACTACACTGTCCTCCATACTACACTGACCACTATACTACACTGTCCACTATACTACACTATACTGACCACCATACTACACTGTCCACTATACTACATTATACTGACCACCGTACTACACTGTCCACTATACTACACTGACCACCATACTACACTGACCACCATACTACACTGTCCACCATACTGTCCACCATACTACACTGTCCACTATACTACACTATACTGACCACCATACTACACTGACCACCATACTACACTGTCCACCATACTACACTGTCCACCATACTACACTGTCCACTATACTACACTGTCCACTATACTACACTATACTGACCACTATACTACACTGTCCACTACACTACACTATACTAACCACCATACTACACTGACCACTATACTACACTATACTGACCACCATACTACACTGTCCACTATACTGACCACTATACTACACTACACTGTCCACTATACTACATTGCACTGACCACTATACTACACTGACCACTATACTACACTGTCCACTATACTACACTATACTGACCACCATACTACACTGTCCACTATACTACACTATACTGACCACCATACTACACTGTCCACTATACTACACTATACTGACCACCATACTACACTGACCACTATACTACACTGTCCACTATACTACACTATACTGACCACCATACTACACTGTCCACTATACTACATTATACTGACCACCATACTACACTGTCCACTATACTACACTGACCACTATACTACACTGACCACCAAACTACACTATCCACCATACTACACTGTCCACCATACTACACTGTCCACCATACTACATTGTCCACTATACTACACTATACTGACCACCATACTACACTGACCACTATACTACACTGTCCACTATACTACACTATACTGACCACCATACTACACTGACCACTATACTACACTGACCACTATACTACACTGTCCACTATACTACACTGTCCACTATACCACACTGTCCACCATACTACACTGACCACTATACTACACTGACCACCATACTACACTGACCACCATACTACACTGACCACTATACTACACTGTCCACCATACTACACTGACCACCATACTACACTGACCACCATACTACACTGACCACCATACTACACTGACCACTATAGTACACTGACCACTATACTACACTGACCACTATACTACACTGTCCACTATACTACACTATACTGACCACCATACTACACTGACCACTATACTACACTGTCCACTACACTACACTGACCGCTATACTACACTGACCGCTATACTACACTGACCGCTATACTACACTGTCCGCTATACTACACTGTCCACCATACTACACTGACCACCATACTACACTGACCACCATACTACACTGACCACCATACTACACTGTCCACTATACTACACTGTCCACTATACTACACTGTCCACTACACTAACCACTACACTGACCACCATACTACACTGTCTACTACACTACACTGACCACTATACTACACTGTCCACTATACTACACTGACCACTATACTACACTGTCCACTATACTACACTGTCCACTATACTACACTATACTGACCACCATACTACACTGTCCACTATACTACACTATACTGACCACCATACTACACTGACCACTATACTACACTGTCCACTATACTACACTATACTGACCACCATACTACACTGTCCACTACACTACACTGACCGCTATACAACACTGACCGCTATACTACACTGACCGCTATACTACACTGTCCGCTATACTACACTGTCCACTACACTGTCCACTACACTACACTGACCGCTATACTACACTGTCCACTATACTACACTGTCCACTATACTACACTGTCCAATATACTACACTGACCACCATACTACACTGTCCACTATACTACACTACACTGACCACCATACTACACTGTCCACTATACTACACTGACCAATATACTACACTGACCACTACACTAACCACTACACTACACTGTCCACTATACTGACCACCATACTACACTATCCACTATACTACACTGTCCACTATACTACACTGACCACTATACTACACTGTCCACTTTACTACACTGTCCACTATACTGACCACCATACTACACTGTCCACTATACTACACTATACTGACCACCATACTACACTGACCACTACACTACACTGACCGCTATACAACACTGACCGCTATACTACACTGACCGCTATACTACACTGTCCGCTATACTACACTGTCCACTACACTGTCCACTATACTACACTGTCCACCATACTACACTGACCACCATACTATACTGTCCACTATACTACACTGACCACCATACTACACTGACCACCATACTACACTGACCACCATACTACACTGACCACCATACTATACTGTCCACTACACTAACCACTACACTACACTGTCCACTATACTGCACTATACTGACCACCATACTACACTGTCCACTATACTATACTACACTACACTGACCACCATACTACACTGACCACTATACTACACTATCCACTACACTACACTGACCTCCATACAAAACTACACTATACTGACCACTATGCTAACCACTATACTATACTACACTAACCACTATACTACACTATACTGTCCACTACACTGCCCCCCATAGTAACCACTACACTGACCTCCATACTATACTACACTACATTGTCCTGCCTACAGTCTCTCTCTCTCTCGCCCCCCTCCCTCCCTCCCCCTCCCAGTAACATGACTCTCACTTACCTTCTTATCCTGGCTGCATCGATCCAGATGAGGAGGAGAACACAGTGGCGGCTCACATTCTTCTCTCCCCTGCGCTCTGCCTGCTGCCATGTTCAGTATCCAGCGCCCTGTGATTGGGCGTATGAGGGGTCATGTGCGGAGGCGGGACTTCAGGAGCGATCGAGGATAGGCCAGCCCTACGCCTCACATGACCCCCATACACCGAATCACAGGGCGCCGGTCACTTAACATGGCGGCCGGAGCCCGGGGACACAAAATTAGAAATTAGGAGGAGGCAGCCAGTGACACATACTGGCGCCCCCCTAAATAACGCGCCCGGGCCACGGCACCCCCTGCACCCCCCACGCTACGCCACTGCCTCCACTTGTCTCGGTCAACAATTTGAGGGAGATGTGCCGCACTGACATAGTTACATAAATGGACGAAGTAATCTGGATAGCCGCACACCAGACAAGATAACAAGTGCCTTTATTGTTAAAAACTGGATCATGGAATACACAAGACACTACAGCAGGAACGTACAGGAATCAGCTGACGCGTTTCACACTTATGACACGTGCTTACACTTAGCTATGAGTAAGCACTTGTCATAAGTGTGAAACGCGTCAGCTGATTCCTGTACGTTCCTGCTGTAGTGTCTTGTGTATTCCATGATCCAGTTTTTAACAATAAAGGCACTTGTTATCTTGTCCGGTGTGCGGCCATCCAGATTACTTCGTCCATTTCTGCTCGTCTCAGCATTAGCCAGCACCTGGGGCTCTTTTTCTTTTGGAGGATCTGAATCTGTTCATCTGTCCATCAGCCTAGACCTACCTGAGCGGTGGAGTATTTTTTTATTCTTGACATAGTTTCATAGTTACTTAGTTACATAGTAGGTGAGGTTGAAAAAAGACACAAATCTATCAAGTCCAACCTATGTGTGTGATTATATGTCAGTATATCCCTGTAAGTTGCGGTCGTTCAGGTGCTTATCTAATAGTTTCTTGAAACTATCGATGAACCCTGCTGAGACTACATCCTTGCCGCTCTTATGCCCTGTACACACAATCGGGCATTGATCGGACATTCCGACAACAAAATCCATGGATTTTTCCCGACGGATGTTGGCTCAAACTTGTCTTGCATACACACGGTCGCACAAAGTTGTTGGAAAATCAGATCGTTCTGAACGTAAAACACGTACGTCGGGACTATAAACGGGGCAGTAGCCAATAGCTTTCGTTCTTTTAATTTATTCTGAGCATGCGTGGCACTTTGTGCGTCGGATTTGTGTACACACGATCGGAATTTAACCAATCGGATTTTGTTGTCGGAAAATTTTATAGCCTGCTCTCAAACTTTCTGTGTCGTAAATTTTGACGGAAAAAGTCAGATGGAGCCCACACACGATCGGAATTTCCGACAACACACTCCTGTTTTCACAACGCAGGACAGCTCCATGGCATGGGCCCTGGACCGTTCACTAGAACTAAGGGGCCAAGCCCAACCCCTAAACAACAACCCCCACACCATAATCCCCCCTCCACCAAATGATTTGGACCAGAGCACAAAGCAAGGTCCCTAAAGACATAGATGAGCAAGTTTGAGGTGGACGAACTTGACAGGCCTGAGGCCCGGACTTGAGTCCGGACCTCAACCCGATAGAACACCTTTGGGATGAATTAGAGCAGAGACTGTAAGCCAGGCCTTCTCATCCAATATCAGTGCCTGACTTCACAAATGCGCTTCTGGAACACAATCCGATCGCACTTTTTCAGTCGAAAAATCCGACCGTGTGTACAGGGCATTACAGTAAAGAACCCTGACAGGTGGCAGCAACTGTCTGCCGCTCGTCAGTCCTCATCACCTGCAAAATCTTTATCATATTAGAGAGATAGATAGATAGATAGATAGATAGATAGATAGATAGATAGATAGATAGATAGATAGATAGATAGATAGATAGATAGATAGATAGATAGATAGATAGATAGAATAATAGGATAGAAGAAAGATATAGATAGGAAGTACATTATTAATGTCAAGTGCTCAGCTTCTTCTGAAAGTTGGAGTGGGTACTGCCTCTTGCCAAAGTCAATAGCTGAATTGAGATGGGCAGCGCTAATAGGTAAGGCGACTGTCCGCCGCTCCTCAACTCTCATCACCTGCAAAATCTTTATCACAGCATTGAAAACAAAAGAGAGATAGATATAGATTGATAGATTAACGATTGGATAGATAGAAAGACAGACAGACAGCCAGATTGATAGAATAATAGAATAGATTAAAAGATATTGATGGGGAGTATATTAATGTGAAGTGCTCATCTTCTTCTGCAAATTAGAGTGGGCACTGCCACTTGCCAAATTCAATAGCTCAAGGGAGATGGGCAGCGCTGACAGATGGTGGCGACTGCCACCACCGCTCACCGGCTCTCATCACCTGCAAAAACATTACCATATTATAGAAAAACAGATAGATAGATAGATAGATAGATAGATAGATAGATAGATAGATAGATAGATAGATAGATAGATAGATAGATAGATAGAGGTGGGGAGTATATTATTGTCAAGTGCTTCTTCCACAAGCTGGAGTGGGCACCTCCACTTGTCAAGGTCAACAGCTGGAGGGAGATGGGCCGCACTGACAGGTGGAAGCAACTGTCCGCCACTCACCAGTCATCACCAGCAAAATCTTTATTATATTAGATAGATATGTAGCACCCTTCACACAGGTAGGTGCTAGAGGTTAGGATTTTTGGTAGTGCAGGCAAATTTAGGCAGGCCTAGGTGGAAGCTAGGCCTGTTTGTTTTGGTTTGTGTAGACTGGGAGTGGCTCAGAGTAGCAGCTATGACTCACAGACAGCATCACTTCGCTATTACCACACTCTTTCTTCTAGAGGATTCTAGAAGAAGAGGAGGGGAAGAGAGGTGGAGCTGTCTGGGGTGTCTCAGGGAGCCCTGACCAATCCCCAACTAGGTTTGGCAGGGGGCAGGCCTCCTTAAAGTACACAGGGTCTGCCCTGCTGGGGGAGTTGTCGGGTAGAAGAACCGAGGATGGAGTACTAGGCTGTCAGGGCCTTTGAGGGAGCTCCCCAGTCTTGGGGGGGGGGGGTGCCCTTGGCCTGGGACTCGGATGCAGGATGGAGCCTTTCTAGAACTAATGAAGGATCTGAACAGGAGGCACAGGAGGAGTCAGAGAGGACAGCGGGAGCTTGTACTACCGGGCAAGTCTTCAGGAGGGTACCACCAGTTGCAGCTAGGAAGGCTGGTAAGTGACATTCACAGTCAGGAGGACTGGGGAGGCACACCTGAGAGGACTGGGAGTGTGCAGTCTGGGATGGGTGCAGAGCCAGTAGTGTGGACTTTGATGCTGTGGGCAGTCAAGTCAAACAGCTGCAGCCAGGAGGTCTGGCAGGGCCTGAAGAGGGCTGACTGGGAGCAGTAGTCCATCTGTTAGGACAGCTAGCACTAAGGAGACTTTCCATATTTTCTGCTACACTATATAGGCCTGTTGTTCCTGCCTGTAAAGGGCAATTTCAAAGGCCTGGCTGAACCAGTGTCAGGCCTAACGATGTGCTAGCTGGTCCTGGAGAGAGAGATCAATAGTCTGCAAGCAAGAGTTGTGTAGGAGGAGTCTGTACGAAGAGTGTACATAGTTGTCCCTAGCAATTTTGCTATTATTCGGCTGGGCATCCCATATTTCCCATACCCCATCCAAGATAAATTCCCTTAAATAAAACAACAAAACAAAGACTACGGACTGTTCATTGTCTTGGAGTATCTGAGAAGTGACTATCGGGCAGGATAACAGGTGGGCCGCATCACTGAGCAGCCCCTACGGGGGGTACTGCTATATTTGGGGGGCTCAGTCCGGGACAACCTGTTCATGGGTAACCTGATGGCCGTTGCCCCTAGCAACCAAATTTGGGCAAGCTGGGGAACTGTGCTTGGTTCCACCATTGAGGAATTGAACCCTGGGGAAGGACTTGTGTGCTCTGCCTGCTATTCAGTACTGCAAATTAAGTGCCGTTGCCCATAGCAACCAGTGGGAGCCATTAACGAAGTGTCTACGGAGGCCCGGGGTGATCGGGGTAAACCTGCTGGTGCCTGTGAGCGGGACTATGCTAATATTGTACCCTTTAGTGAGACATTGGCTACAAACTTTATTATTGCTACCGGCAACCATTGGAAAAGTTAGCAGTCATAAGTTCCCAGTTGCTCGGGCACAGTCGGTGCCGAGCGACATGCCTGGACAAGTCCTGCTAGAATCAGCATGCCTGCTAACTTCAGTTCATCTAGCAAGGGGTTACAGTAGCATGCCAAGTGAGGGGGCAGTGCCACACCCCAGAGGAGACCCAGCGTTCCCTGCTAGCAGACACCACGAGGCAGAGGAGCAAGATGGCTGCGGGTGGACATGTGTACCCAGCGCTGACATGGTTGCCAGACACCGGTGGACACTGGTGTCTGGTTAGATCATCGGGATGGTGGAGGGGACGGAGCGACTGTGCCTGCTGTGTCCAGAGTGCCGGATACCGACCGTGGTGATCAGTGCATGGATCCGGTGTCGTCATTGTGGCGAACCGCTTACCTGGCTTGCATCCAGGCAGCAGGAGCCACAGTGTTATCCGCGGAGAGGGCCGGAGAGGGCCTGGAAGCATCCCTAAAAGGCGGAGTGGAGACGGAGCCTGGTGACTCCCCTGTGAAAATCAGTGACATGAGGGAAGAGGAGTCTGCCGTGGCCTGTGGCCTGGTCGGGAACCTGGCAACTGTAAGTACTGCCTTGTAAAAGCCAGGAGTTCCTGAAATGCCGGCTGCCCCTGTGCCTATTGCTAACCCTTTCTGGAAGGAGCCCGTGCTGGAGGGTAGACTTGTGCACAACGGAAAATTTTGTTTCGTTTTGTTTCGTTTTCATTCGTAAAATACATAATTTCGTTCTGTTATATTCGTTATGTTACATTATTTGTTTTCGGATAATTCCTTATTATTCGTAGAGTGTCGATATTCGTTATACTGAATCTCGAATCATGTCGAATTCATTCGTTATATCCGCTATAATTTCTTTTGAATTAGTTGAAATCTGATATTTATGTATGTATATTGAGTCGTAGACATGTGCACACTGAAATATTTTGTTTCGGAATTTCGTTTTCGTCTGAAAAATAAATTTATTTAGTTACTCCCGAAATTCGTTTTTATTTATTTTGTTTCGTTAAAAAATGCATTCGTCCGAAAATCCGAAATAATTAAGGTCAAATATGTCATTGAAGGCTTATGGTGTCTGTTGAATGTTCTAAGAAGATTAGACGGAGCAGCTAAACTGTACGACGCCGCAATCGTACATTTCCGGTCGAATGTCCCGCCTACAAGCTATAGTAGAATTCTAATGTATGACACTAGTAATAATTATATTTATTAATTATTATTACTAGTCAACCAACATGAGAATTCTTCTATAGGCTATGGGCGGAGCATTTGACCATAAATGTCCGCTCGCGGCGACTGCTTCGTCGAATCTTCATGTCGAATCTTTTCTCTCTATGTCGAATAATCTTGGACTAATAGAGTTAGGTTAGGCACATTCAACCTTTTTTGCTATTGTCTCTATAATGTCGAATCTTTTCTCTCTATGTCGAATCTTTTAGGCTAGGCACATTCGACCACAGGTTTGATGGACACAGATTGCTATTGTCAGCGTCATGTCGAATCTCCTATTTATATCAAACTGTTGTTGCAACGAAAACGAAAATAAAGCATTTGTTTATATCTTTCGGTTTTTGGATTCTGCGTGTTCTATAACGAAAATACCCAAAATTCAGACGAAAATGCATTCGGACGAAAACGAATGCACATGTCTATTAATTCGTGATAATGACTCGTAGTTTGGAAAGTCGTTTGTTTATTGAATCTATTAATACACACAATGACAATATCTCTTCTCCTCTGCTCAAATACAATACAACACCCTTCTCACTCAGTTCTCAGGAATGCACTTTGCCAGTAATCCAACTTCCAGCACAAAATTAATCAGCTGATTGGACTGTAAGATTTACTTTGAGTTGACCTTTTGTTTCATTAGATCTTTAACGAATTACCGAATCATGTCGAATTCATTCGTTATATCTGCTATAATTTCTTTCGTATTAGGCCTCATGCACACGAGGTGCTGTTAAACGCGTGTTCAGAGGCAGTTGGACACTTTTTTCAACTGCCCCTGAACCCATTCAATGTTATCCTAGGTGTCCATGTACACAGTCTCGTTTTTTGACGTATTTAGGCAGCTGCGTTTAACCTAATTTTTCCAGAAGCAAAAAAATGGGTTCAGACGCAAAAGTTTTCCGCTTTTCAGACGCCAAATGCCGGTACCGTGTTTAGCTGCGTTTGCGTTTATAAGTGTTTATAACTTTAGGGCCCCATATCTCTGGGCCACTTGGTCCAAATTTGGCTTTCCTAGCACCAGGTGGCCCTGAGATATGGGGCCCCAAATTCGGGTCACAAAATGTCATTCTCTGCTGCAGAAAAGTGCTTGAGATTTTGTGACCCGATTTTGGGGCTCCATATCTCGGGGCCACCTGGTGCTAGGAACCCCAAATTTGGTGTGCTAACACAGTTGGACTAACCCTAAAACATATCCAAATTTGGGGTTCCTAGCACCAGATGGCCCTGAGATATAGGGCCCCAAATTTGGGTCGGAAAATGTAATTCTCTGCTGCAGGTGCTTGACATTTTGCGACCCGATTTTGGGGCCCCATATCTCGGGGCCACCTGGTGCTAGGAACCCAAAATTTGGTGTGCTAACACAGTTGGACCCTAAAACATACCCAAATTTGGGGTTCCTAGCACCAGGTGGCCCTGAGATATATGGCCCCAAATTCGGGTCAGAAAATGTCATTCTCTGCTGCAGGTGCTTGACATTTTGCGACCGGACTTTGGGACCCCGTATCTTGGGGCCACTTGGTGCTAGGAACCCTAAATGGTGTAGTGCTAGTTCCACTGTGTTAGCACACCAAATTTGGGGTTCCTAGCACCAAGTGGCGCCGAGATACGGGGCCCCAAAATTGGGTCGCAAAATGTCATTCTCTGCTCTGCAGACGCTTCTAGATACAAACGCGGTAAAACGCGGCTAAACGCAGCATGCAAACGCGGCAAAGTGGGTGTTTCTAAATGCTGGTTTCAGCTTTTTAAAAAATGTGTTCAGCAGAGTTTGCGGCGTCTGGTCTGCATGAGGCCTTAGTTGAAATTCGTTATTTTTTTTATTCGGACATTCGCATGCATCCGAATGTCCAAAAGATGCAAAATTCGTCCGAATTTCGATTCGTTGCGAAACGAATTGCACATGTCTACTGGATTGGGATGCACCTTCAGGTGAGCCAGAAGGGGGGTGCGAGGGCAAGGCCATAGATTGGGGTTCCCACAGATTGCAAGCTGAATTCGGGTCCCTGGAGAGGCTGGCGGAGTGGTCATCTCGCAGTAGCAGCTCAGAGGAGGAATGGGAGACAGGAGGTTCCCAAGTCCTGGAGATCCGCAGTCTGAGGGTGAGGATCCATCAGTTTTGGGAACTAAAGGAACCGCAGGAGCCCCTGTCAGCAGCAGGCAGCTCTTTTTCAACAGACCTTCCACCACCCAGATAAGAGCACCTGCATACAGGCAATGGGTTGTGAGGTCCCATGATGCTTGTGTCCTCCCTGGAAAAGGAAATCCCAAAGAACTGCCCAGGTTTTCCAGATTCCAGGGTGACAGGTGGGTCACATCACTTAGCAGCCCCTACGGGGGTACCGCTATAGATAGATAGATAGATAGATAGATAGATAGATAGATAGATAGATAGATAGATAGATAGATAGATAGATAGATAGATAGATAGATACATAGATAGATAGATAGATAGATAGATAGATAGATAAGAGATGGTGGGGAGTATATTATGTGAAGTGCTCAGCTTCTTCTGGAGTGGAGACTGCCACTTGAGTCAATAACTGGAGGAATATGGGCTGCTCTGACAGGTGGCAGGGACTGTTCGCTGCTTGCTTGCTCTCAATACTGGAAATATCTTTAACATGTTATGGAAAACCACAGATATGTAGATAGAGAAATATAGATGGGGAGTATATTACAGTAATGTCAAGTGCTCAGCTTCTTCTGCAAGTTGGAGTGGGCACAACCACTTGGCAAAGTCAATAGCTCAAGGGAGATGGGCAGCGCTGACAGGTGGCAATGACCATCCGGCGTCCGCCATTCACCAGCTCTCATCACCTGCAACATCTGTATCACATCATGGAAAATGATAGATAGACAGACAGACAGACAGACAGACAGATAGATAGATAGATAGATAGATAGATAGATAGATAGATAGATAGATAGATAGATAGATAGATAGATAGATAGATAGATAGATAGATAGATAGATAGATAGATAGATAGAGATGGAGAGTATACTGATTTCAAGTGCTTCTTCCCCAAGCTAGAGTGGGCAATGCCACTCATCGCAGTCAATAATTGGAGGGAGATGGGCAGCACTGACATGTGGCAGCAACTGTACGCCCCTCGCCAACTCTCATCACCTGCATAATCTGGAAAACCACAGATAGATAGATAGATAGATAGATAGATAGATAGATAGATAGATAGATAGATAGATAGATAGATAGATAGATACGATGGGGAGTATTTTATGTGAAGTGCTCAGCTTCTTCTGGAGTGGAGACTGCCACTTGCCAGAGTCAATAACTGGAGGAATATGGGCTGCTCTGACAGGTGGCAGGGACTGTTCGCTGCTTGCCAGCTCTCATTGCTGGAAATATCTTTAACATGTTATGGAAAACCACAGATATGTAGATAGATAGAGAAATATAGATGGGGAGTATATTAATGTCAAGTATTCTATAAGCTGGGAGGGGCACCACCACCTGTCAAGGCCAATAGCTGGAAGGAGATGGACAGCACTAACAGGTGGCAGCAACTGTCTGCCGCTCGTCAGGTTTCTGTTGAAAGAACAACATGTAATGTAAAGCAGCTTTCTAATGTGACTATAAACTACACACACACACACACACACACACACACACACACACATATATATATATATTAGGGTTGTTACTGATTAAAATTTTTGTCTTTGATTAATCGACTTTTTTTTAATCGATTGATTGACTAATTTCGATTAATTATAACGCACATATAGATCCAACTACTATTAGCCCACGCCATGCGTAGCTCCTCCCCACGTACGCGTTACGTTCAATCAGAACTTCCTCAGCGGGGCGGGGCTACGGCGTCACCCTACAGTCTATTTAAATAGCACCGTTGTGCATCAGGGGGGCCGATGGAGAGCCAGAGACATCCATCACCTGCTGAGACAGCAAAGTGTCAGCTCTTTGGAAAAAAAGTACCCTCATCATAAATGTTTCTTGATTGCTGGATAACCTCCAGCACAAAATTAATCAGCTGATTGGTCTGTAAGATTTACTTTGAGTTGACCTTTTGTTTCATTAGATCTTTAAGGAATTACCAAATCATGTCGAATTCATTTGTTGTATCCGCTATAAGTGGTTCAGATGTGAAGTTTGCAATAGCAAAGCTGAACAATGCCAATTACCAGCTGTGGAAGTTTAAACTGGAAATGGTTTTTAGCATGGGTGACATGTGACAAGTGCTAAATACAGACAGACCCACAGAGAGAGAGATGGAGGAATGGGACAGGAAGGATAAACAAGCAAAAGCGATCATAAGCTTACTAGTGGAAGATGACCAGCTTATCCACATAAGAACAGAAAACTTCATTACAAAAGCTGCACGAGCGTTCAAGTCTAAACAGCAAACTCTTTTTTGGTAAGAAAGCTGTACGAGATGAGACAGTGGCAAAACTGCCAGGGTCACAGAAGTCACAGTTGCAACTGGGCCCTGGCGTTTCACCACCATGGGGGGGGGGGGGGGGGGGGGGCAGGGCCCTTCCCCCAGCAAAATCCGGTTTACACATTCCGTGCTAACTCCCAGAGCCCAGTGCCAGGGAGCAAGCCCCAGCACTTAGCTCCGGTTCCCTGCCTAATGGGGCATGGACAATCAGGACACCTGCCTCGCAATTCTTGCAGGGTGCCCGGTGTCCCACACGCGGCAATCGCCCCCTCTGTGGCAGCGGGCATGTCACCCCAGCCAACTGCCTGCACACCTTGCTGAAGCTGGCTCCTCCCACTTGGCTCCGATCTTCTTCTCCTGTACACAGACAAGAGGAGCGGGAGAGGAGGCGTATAGAACAGGAAGAACCACGCTGCTTAGGTCTGTGTGATTATTGCTGTATTCAGAGCGTGACAATACTAACAGGGAAAGGGGGAGGTAATACGAAAATACACCTGGAGGAGTGATCAGAGGGTGCTAAGTAGATATGTGCTGGGGGGTGCATTGGGAGAGGAAAGGACAGGGTGCTGGAACATTGGATTTGACACCACACCTTATAGCACAAGTCCTGCCCCCCCCCCAAAGCGCCCCAAGAGCGCCCCCCCAGTACATATTCTCTTACACTCCCAATCAAAGAGATGCCGCCTGCCTCAGAGGAGGGAATTGCAGCGTCTGTGACCCCTGGCACCCTGTAAGAGATGCGGGGCAAGTGCCCTGGGTGCCCACCCTGTAAGACTGGGGGGGGAGGGGGATTTGCGCTGGGATAGAGGGGTGTTTACGCTGGGAGGGGGTTTAAGAGAATTTGTGCTGGAGAGGATTAGGGGAGTGGAGAGGATTTGTTCCAGGGTGGAAGGGAAGGGGTGTATGTACAGAGGAGGGGCGGTGGGGTGGCATATAAAGCAACCGACCTCCTCAATTTTCCTCCTGCAGCTGCTAAAATGGAGGTGTTTGGTTCCTCTACATGCCTCCCTACCGCCACTCCTATCTACCTCCTGCTGCCCCCAGGACCCTGTGTACTCCCCTGGCTCACTCATCCCACGCAGCACTGCCGGCTTCTCCACCTCCCCATTCCCACCAGCTGCTGCAAGCGATGCTGTCAGGAAACAGAGCGGGCAAGGGCCGGTAAATGGGTCACTTACTGGCTCTTTCCTTTTCTTAACGATTAGCATCAGTCATCCATACCGAACACTGACTCTGTTCATTCATAACTGAGGCATAATAAACTGTGTTTACTATGCTTCAAATGAACGGGAAGCCTCTGTACAGAGCTATTCCTGTCCATTTATTTAGTGCAGCTGAGGCTGCAGATAAGGAGATTGAGGGCTGTGTCCTCAGTCTCCTTTCTCTATCTCAAAGGGGAAACATCAGAGGTCTGTTTAGACCCCTGATATCACACCAAAGCCCCCCAACAGGGCTCCTAAAAAATGTTAAAATAATAAAAAAAGAAATCATTACAGACCAGCAAGCCAATATAGTCTCTAATGACCTACACAGCAAATGTATTCACTTATGACACAAGTGACTGGGGCACAGAAGTCCAGAAGCTATACAGGACATTGTAAAGAGAGGCTTATCAGAAGATTTAACAATAGCGCCTTGCAAAGTGCTCATGAAATGCAAGTGCTGTATTAAAGCAAAAGCCACATGTGCTCCCCTTCCACAGGTGTCTCAAAAAAAAAACTACCCACCCCCTGCAGCTTATACACAGCGAGGTATGCGGTCCAATGAAAACTCCCACGTCAGACGGGAACAGCTATAACTTTCATTGATTATTATTAGAGGTACACTACTAAACTACTTATCTGATGAAAGTTTAAAAAATGGAAAGAGGGCATTGAGGCCTATTGTGTAGGCCTCAGGGACTTTTAACAGTGCTGAGATCAAAAATATACAGAGTGTATCATAAAATAATATTTTATTTAAACAATCTCATTAAAAGAAACAGACATTGGCAAAAGACAATATACAAAACAGAAAAGAGGGTGATTCTTTGATACAAAAATTAATACCACTTTCTCAACATGTTTCGCTTTCATAAGCTTCTTCAGGAGATATATTTGTGATATTATAGTCAACTATGAAGAATAGAGAAAATATATATGTAAACAATACACGTATATGTCTGCTTATACATCATACAGTCATAATTTATCTTTATCTTTAAATATGAGCAAAGTATTACACAAAGAATGAAAAGAGTAAGCAAATCTTTATATATCTGTAGACATCACATGTTCAAATACGAAGTATAAAGTGTATACGATATGTAATAAAAGAAAAAAAAAAAAAAGGAAGAAAAAAACCCCACATGTCATATATATATACTATCATCATTTAATTTAAATAGGGAGGCTTACCTTTACAAAAAGATATGAATTTAAAGAAGGAAAAGGGTTTTTTTTTTTGTTGTAATGGCAAATGCTTTCTCCTCAGTCCCCACCTCCCCATAGAGGCATGCAGAGAGGGATAAAAATAAGAATTCTCTAAGAAGAGAAAGATTAAAATCAGTATGTGTATACGAATATGGTCAATTTAAATTAAGGTGCACTAGTCAGTAACATTATATATAAGGGTGAGAGGAAATCAAGAAAATACCTCCGGTAGAATCAATTGGAAATGACAGAAGTTACATCCAAATGATGAGGGTAGCAAAATTGCTAGAAATGTAAAAGAACGGTTCTGGTATTCTAGTGGAGTGACAGTCAGGGAGGGGGCAGTATGCGTCCATACGCAGCTGATGGATGAGCTGGATCTGGAGGTATTGCTGCACACTCTCACAGAGAACCTGAAGGGTATAAGTATAGTCAGAGGGTATATTAGAATGTCATATAGACTAAAGTGCATCATTGCTGAAAATAAGGGGGTAGATGAAAAGACTTACTGTTGGTAATCAGTATCCCGTTCGGGAGTCCCGTTGTCCGTTAGGAGAGTGTCTGCCCCACGTATCAAGCAGGAGAGTGACAGAGGTTAGCGGGGAAACAAAGCCCCGCTTTTAAACCTCTCCAGCGTGACGACGTCTGACTCGTCATCACGCTGCGGACTGAAGGAGACACCTGCGCATGCGCACGTATCCGATTCCTATTCCGGAAATAACATAGGTGACGTCAGGCATTACAGGTCGACCCGCGGCCATCTTGGGAAATCCTGTGCCCTGAGTCTGATACTAAGGAGGCTCACAGGGCTCAAAAAGGTAAAAATGTAGGTTATACATAATGTATAATGACGCGGTTAGGGTAAATGGTCTCTGAGATAACGTAACTGTAACACAGCCGTATTTGGGGATCCTATATCCTATGTTTTACTTTTAAAGGGGCCCAAAGTTGATAACAATGATATGGTGGCATAGTGGTGCCGTATGTATGAATCGGAAACGAGAAAAGCAGCATTTGGTGTCTAAAAACGGGCGACAGAGCCATCAAGACATTGATTGGGAATTGATTAGCTAAGTGCCCGGGGTGTCCGTGCATACCAAAGGGGATAAAGGGAAGGAGACCGAGGGTAAAGCATAAGCCCATAAGCTTTGAGGCCATTGAGGCCTACACAATAGGCCTCAATGCCCTCTTTCCATTTTTTAAACTTACTATTTGGGATGTGGTGCTTCTGAATTTTCCTCTTATTTCGAATTTTTTAATCTACTTATCTGATGAAACACAAGAACTGTCCCTGATTTCGAGGGACCATCCCTGATTTGGAGCAATGTCCCTCTGTCCCTCTTTTCCCCTCATTTGTCCCTCATTTTGGTCTGATCTTTATAGTTGTATATAAAATGCACTTTTTATCTTTCCAAAAGTGTTTCGCAGAACTAAACTTTTCATCCAAAATTTGTAAATTTTAAAAGCCAATATAAAGGAATAGTAGTGGTAAAAAAAAACCCTCTTTGAATCTAATTATCCTTTTTTTGGTTAATTCTCCTTTAAGGGGGTGTGGCAGGGGGCGTGTCCTATGCCTACATAAGTTTGCTAGTAGGTGTCCCTCATTCCCATCTCAAAATGTTGTGAGGTATGCAAGAATGAAACATCAGAGAAACTTCAAGAGTTCGTTGCCATGTCTAGCAACAAATTCCAACGCAAACCAGTAATAATACGCACCGACAATGGGGGAGAATACATAAGCAAAGAAGTGAAGAGACAAGGAATAGTACACCAGACAACCACACCATACATTCCTGAACAGAAAGGAAAAAACACACTCTTATAAAAATGGCCATATACATGTTGTTGGATGTCAACCTACCTCACAAGTACTGGGGGGAAACAGTCATGACTGCAACCTACCTACAAAAAAGACTACCCTCAAGAGCCATTAAAAGTATTCAATTCGAAATGTGGAATGGATCAAAGCCTAGCATAGGGCACATCAGAGTGTTTGGATGTAAAGCCATAGCTCCCAACTGTCCCTGATTTGGAGGGACTGTCCCTGATTTGGAGCAATGTCCCTCTGTCCCTCATTCCTCCTCATTTGTCCCTCATTTTGGTCTGATCTATATAGCTGTATAAAAAATGCACTTTTTATCTATCAAAAAGTGTTTTCCAGTGCTAAACCTTTCATCTGATTTCTAAATTGCTGCATTTGTAAATTCCAAAAGCCAATATAAAGGAATAGTAGTGGTAAAAAAAGCACTTGTGGGTTTACCCAATCTTGTTTTTTTGTACAATTCTCCTTTAAGGAGGCGTGACAAGGGGTGTGTCCTATGCCTGCATACTTGTGTCGATAGGTGTCCCTCATTCCCATCTCAAAAAGTTGGGAGGTATGGTAAAGCATATGCCTATATTCCAAGTGAAAAGCGATCCAAGCTGGAGAACAGAACCATAGAGGGCATTCTAGTAGGTTACAGTGAGCAAACTTATGCCGCGTACACACGGTCAGACTTTTCGTCTACAAAAGTCCGACGGACGCCGACGGACTAAAGCTGGCTGACAATCCGATCGTGTGTGGACTTCCCCGGACTTTCAGCGGACTTTCAGCGGACTTTTCCAGCCTCAAATCTGACGGACTTTAGATTTGGAACATGCTTTCAAATCTTTACGTCGTAACTACGCCGGACCCAGAAATCTGCTCGTCTGTGTGCTAGTCCGACGGGCAAAAACCCACGCTAGGGCAGCTATTGGCTACTGGCTATCAACTTCCTTATTTTAGTCCGGTGTACGTCATCACGTATGAATCCGTCGGACTTTTGTGTGATCGTATGTAGGCAAGTCCGTTCGTTAGAAAGTCTGCCGCAAGTCCGCCAAAAGTCCACCGGAAGTCTGTCGGACAGGCTGTCGGACTTTTGTAGACGAAAAATCGGACCGTGTGTACGCGGCATAAGGGTTACAGAATCCTACACCCAAAGACTGACAATGTGACAATAAGCCGTAGTGTTTATTTTGATGAGAGCCCATCACCAGAAACACTGATCCCTGAAAGCTGTGAAGTTTTTTTTTTTATTGTTTAATTACTTTTTATTGCCATTTCAAACACGAATACAAAAAGAACAGAAAAATATAGTCAGGCATTTTAGCTCTTACAGAAAGAAAAAGAAAAGCTGTGAATTTAATATGTCAAACAAACCAGAAGAATAGGTCAACCAAAGTGAACCTTTGCAGGAGTCAGAACAAGAGGTGGAACTCACATTGCCTAAATCAAGTTCCCCACCAGATCCTGCTGAACTGCCTGAAGTCAGAACATCCACTCGGACTACAAAGGAAATACCACCCCGCAAACTGTCATACACGGTCAAAACACACAGCACACTTGAACCAACATCCTGGGAAGACATAGAAAAACTGCCAAAACATGAAGCCAATAAATGGAGAAAGGCAGAAGAAGAATTAAAGTCACTTCAAGAAAATAAAACCTGGACACTCACAGAGTTCCCTCCATCCACAGAACCATAGGAAGTAAGTGGACTTTCAGTAAGTCAGACGCAGAAGGAAATATCCACAAATACAAAGCCAGACTAGTTGCCAAGGGTTACTCTTAGAAATTCGGTGAAGATTAATATGAAACTTTCGCTCCTGTCATAAAACACTCCACCATCAGAGCGCTTCTTAGCGTTGCAGCCGAGAAGGGCATGCAAGTGAAACACCTAGACATTAAAACTTCTTTCCTATATATGCAAACCATAGGCATGCGCACGGGGCATGACGGGTGTGCCAGTTTCACAGGCAGCAGATTGTGAGGATTACCAGAGCCGCTGAGTGTGTGAACTGTCATATAATGCGTGCAGAGAGAGACCAGCTGTCAAAATTCAGCAGTGATGTTGAGGTGGGCGGGACCGAACGGCAATCAAATACTAGCCAATGGGATGGGGTCTGAGCGGGCCGCTATTTTTATGTGTCTCCGCCCACTTTCATAAGCTGCCCAATCATTGACTGGTGTTGATAGCTGCTTGGTCCAGCCTTTTCCCGACATTGCGGCTGAGTTGTGACAGCTCCTCTCTCTGCCTGCAAGTAGTTACATTAGCTGACAGTTTCACAAACCGAGCAGCTCTGGCAAGTCTGTCTGCTGCAAATCAATGCTGCCAATCAGTGCCAGCCAATTCTGCCTATCAGTGCCAACCAGTTCCAGTGCAAATCAATGCTGCCAATCAGTGCCAACCAATGCTGTATATCAGTGCCAACCAATGCTGCCTATCAGTGCCAACCAATGCTGCCTATCAGTACCAAAAAATGCTGCAAATCAGTGCCAACCAATGCTGCCTATCAGTGCAAATCAATGCTGACAATCAATGCCAACCAATGTTGCCAATCATTGCCGACCAATGCTGCCCATCAGTGCCAATCAATGCTGCCTATCAGTGCCAACCAATGCTGTTTATCATTGCCAACCAGTGCCAACCATTGCTGCCTATCAGGGCCAACCAATGCTGTGCCAACTAGTGCCAACCAATGCTGCCTATCAGTGCCAACCAATGTTGCCTATCAGTGCAAATCAATGCTGCCTTTCAGTGCCAACCAATGCTGCCTTAGGGGTGTACTTACTTTTGTTGCCAGCGGTTTAGACATTAATGCCTGTGTGTTGAGTTATTTTGAGGGGACAGAAAATTTACACTGTTATACAAGCTGTACACTCACTACTTTACATTGTAGAAAAGTGTAATTTCTTCAGTGTTGTCACATGAAAAGATATAATAAAATATTTACAAAAATGTGAGGGGTGTACTCACTTTTGTGAGATACTGTATGTATATATATATATATATATATATATATATATATATATATATATATACACGTATGTGTGTTTGAGCTTTGGGGTGCACACCCTAATGCAATAGACTGCGCACGCCTATGATGCAGACATTAAGGAAGAACTCTACATGGAGCAACCACCAGGGTTTGAGCAAGGAGACAACCTTGAGTTTAAAATTCAGAAGAGCATCTACAGTCTTAAACAATCTGCAAGGATGTGGAATGAGAAAGTAAACAAAGTACTTACTAGAGAGGGATTCTCAAGAAGTAAAGCAGACCCCTGTCTCTACTCCAGAAATTAAGGAGACAGATGGATATACATCCTTATCTATGATGAATGATGACATTATAACTTGTTTTGAACAAGAAGGGGATTACAACCAGATAGTTCACAAGCTGAAAGAAAATGTTGAAATCAAAGAACCTGGGAACATTAGCTACTATCTGTGAATCCAAAATAGAGATAGAAGAAGATGGAAGTTATCTGCTCAACCAATCTCAGAAAATCTCTGATATCTTCAAACAATTCCATATGCAAGAAGGAAAGGAAATGAAAACTCATAGGGAACCAGGCTGTCAAAAGAGCAATGAAGCAGAAATCTTGCTACCCAACAATGATACATATCGTAGAGCAATCAGTAAGCTGCTAATGGTTGCCACTGTGAAAAGACCAGACATAGCCGCAGCAGTGGGCATGCTATGCAGGAAAGTTTCAGCCCCCTGTCAGTGTGACTGGAATGCAGTAAAAAGAGTGATGCAATACCTCAAAGGAACAATTCAGATGAAGTTACGGTTACCAGCAACATCAACTCCCTAACTGGTCAGATATGTGGATGCTGATTGGGCCGGTGTCTTGCCGAGAAAGTTCCCTCAGCGGATAAGTTCCCCCCCTGTACTGCGCAGGTGCAGCGCCTGCGCAGTACCAGCTACTAGCAGCCGCCGGAGATAGCCGAACGACAAAATCCACAATCAGCTGTACATGGCGCCTGCGCCCTGGGTCCAGGTTCCTTCCCCACCATCCAAGTGGACCTAGAGGGGGAATCTAAAAGAGCCGAGCGAAGCGAGGGGCCCTCTTACAGGCGCAGTGTACAGCTGATTTTCCCCTATTTATCTTCGGCTATTTCCGCCGGATCCTACTGCGCAGGCGCAGCGCCTGCGCAGTAGGGGGGGGTCCTTATCCGCTGAGCGGAACTTTCTCGGCAGAACACCGGGGACTGCACAGACAGCAAATCCACAAGTGGATTCATCTTCCAGTATGGGGAAGGAACCATAGGTTGGTCCAGTCTAAAGCAAGCAACTGTCACTCTATCTTCAACTGAAGAAGAGTACATTGCAGCAGCACAGGCATGTCAAGAAGAGATATGGATTTGTCAACTTTTTGTGAACATTGGGATAGACATGTCAAAACCAATTCTCATTTTTGAAGACAACCAGGGATGTATAAAGCTTATGCAATCAGAAAGGGTCAATCCTAGGACAAAACACATCAACGTCAAGTATCACCTACTGAGGGACAATCAAGAGCAAGGTGTTATTGACGTTCAATACTGCCCGTCAGAGGAGAAGACTGCTGATACCGTAGAAGAAGCCAGAAAAAGCTGAATATAATTTGACAAAGCACATGCTGTTGAGAAGGGGTGTTGGGAGAACAATAACATGCAATGTAAAGCAGCTTTCTAATGTAACTATAAACTCTCTCTCTCTCTCTCTCTCTCTCTCTCTATATATATATATATATGCATTATACCTTTCTATCCAGCAGGTGGCACTGCAGTATTATAATGTGTATTCTATGGTAAGGTGAAGAGAGGAAGTGCTTTTCTTTTCCTCAATATAGGTACTTGTATTGTCCTGTTTCCTGTGTCATGTTAGACATGCATTGCTAATCCTCGATGAAAGTAAAGTATTCTCTGCATACAACAAGCTTCCAAAGCATGATTTCTATACTCAGCCAATACTCTCATCACCTGCAAAATCTTTATCATATCAAACCATAGATAGATAGATAGATAGACGGACAGACAGACAGAAAGACAGACAGACAGATAGATAGATAGACAGACATGGATAGATTAATAAAAGGATAAAATTGACCTATAGATAAATAGTCAGAAAGTGTCAGAGCTGGGCTTATTAATAATGTCCTCCAAGATTTGTTGCAGTTATGTGTGGTGGTTTATCTCGATGATATCCTCATATTTTCCAAGTCCATGGAGAGCCACCACACAGATGTCTGTAGTGTGCTTCAGAAACTAATGCCGCGTACACACGGTCGTACTTTTCGTCTACAAAAGTCGGACAGCCTGTCCGACAGACTTCCGGCAGACTTTCGGTGGACTTGCGGCGGACTTGCGGCCTACTTTCTAACGAACGGACTTGCCTACACACGACCACACAAAAGTCTAACGGATTCGTACGTGATGACGTACACCGGACTAAAATAAGGAAGTTCATAGCCAGTAGCCAATAGGTGCCCTAGCGTGGCTTTTTGTCCGTCGGACTAGCACACAGACGAGCGGATTTCGGGGTCCGTCGTAGTTACGAAGTAAAGTTTTAAAACATGTTTCAAATCTAAAGTACGTCGGATTTGAGGCTAAAAAAGTCAGTTGAAAGTCCGGAGAAGCCCACACACGATCGGATTACCAGCCAGCTTTAGTCCATCAGCGTCCGTTGGACTTTTGTAGACGAAAAGTAGGACCGTGTGTACGCGGCATAAGAGAGAACAATCTCTATTGTAAACTGGAGAAGTGTGAGTTCCATCATGAACAGGTTAAATTCCTGTCATTTCCACTGCTGGTTTTTCGATGGACCCAGAGAAACTTTCGGCAGTCCTACAGTGGCCCCGACCCGTGGGTTTATGTCCTCTGCAGCGTTTCCTGGGCTTTGCCAACTATTATCGGAAGTTTATTCATAACTTCTCATCTCTGGTCAAGCCCCTGACTGATATTACCAGAAAGGACGGTAACCCACAGAGTTGGTCTCCGGAGTCCATTAAGGCCTTTGAGAGTCTCAAGGCTGCCTTTGTTTCTGCTCCGGTGTTGGCACATCCTGATCCTACGTTGTCTTTTATCCTAGAAGTTGATGCTTCTGAGACTGGAGTTGGTGCCCTTCTGTCTGAACGTCCTAACTCTGAGAGTGCTATGCATCCATGTGGCTACTTTTCCAAGAAATTGTCACCTGCAGAGTGCAATTACGAGATTGGTGACAGAGAGATGTTGGTCATTTTGGCCCTGAAAGAATGGAGACATCTCCTTGAGGGTACCACTGTGCTGGTACTCATTCTTACTGACCATAAGAATCTCACATTCTTGTCTGAGGCTAAGCGCCTCTCTTCCAGAAGGGCACGATGGGCTCTTTTCTTGTCGAGGTTTAATTACATTGTCTTATTCTTACCCAGTACTAAGAATGTAAGGGCTGACGCCTTGTCACAACATTTTTCCTCTACTTCCAAGTTGGAGTCGGTTCCGGTTCCTGTGATTCCTCCTGATCGTATTCTGGCTACGGTTTGCACCAGTCTCTCTTCTCCTTTGGGTGACAAAATTCTTGCTGCTCAGGTCCATGCTCCTCCTGAGAAACCTTGTGACCGCTGCTTTGTCCCAGAGAGTCTCTGTACTGCTGTGCTCCAGACTTAACATTCTCCCAAGTGGCCACCCTGGGAAGAATCAACTTGTTTGGGCCATTTCCCAACAATTCTGGTGGCCTAGTCTACGTGCTGATGTAACTGCCTTCGTAGCTGCCTGTGTGCTCAGAATAAGACTTCACGACACCTTCCAGTGGGCCTCCTACAACCCATACCCAATGGAGAGAGGCCCTGGACCCACCTGTCTATGGATTTCATTGTGGAGTTACCTAATTTCCATTTTTGCTCGGGAGATCTTTCGCTTACATGGGCTACCCAAGGTGATTGTCTCGGACAGGGGTAGTCAGTTTGTCTCCCGGTTCTGGCGAGCCTTTTGTGCACAGTTGGGACGTCAGCTTGCTTTCTCCTTTGTGTATCACCCATGGTCTAATGGGGCCGCAGAATGAGCAAATCAGTCCTTGGAGCAATTCTTACGTTGCTATATTTCTGACCATCATAACAACTGGTCAGACCTATTGCCATGGGCAGAGTTTGCTCACAACAGTGCCTTGAATTCTGCTTCCCGATTGTCCCCGTTTATGGCGAATTATGGTTTCCAACCTCTCATGTTGCCTGACTTGTTTGTTCCGCGTTATTCCTGCGTTAGAGGAGCATCTCCATGGTCTTCGTTCCACTTGGGCACAAGTTCAGGAGGTTTTGCAACATGCTAACGATAGGTACAGACTCCATGCTGACCGCAGACGCCTGCATGTACCTTCCTACCAGGTTGGGGACTGAGTCTGGCTGTCGTCTCGCAACCTCCGACTTCGTGTTCCTTCTTTGAAGTTTGCATCTCGTTTTACTGGGCCTTTCCGTATGCTCCGCAGGATTAACCCAGTGGCTTACGCCTTGGACCTTCCTCCTAGTATGCGCATCTCAAATGTGTTTCATGTCTCCTTATTAAAACCTTTGGTCTGCAATCGCTTTACCACCTCGGTGCCACGTCCTCACCCTGTACAGGTTGAGAACCATGAGGTGTATGAAGTACAATCCATTGTTGACTCCCATAGGTTCTGTGGGTGCATACAGTACATGGTGCATCGGAAGGGGTACGGTCCGGAGGAACTCTCTTGGGTCTCATCCTTGGACATACATGACCCTGTCCTCCTCCGTGATTTCCATAGACGTTTTCCCCTCCGAGGTCCTCCGAGGGGGAGGGGTCGTTGAGGGGGGGGGTACTGTCGGGGCTGGGCTCAGCCCTTCCTTCTCTGAGCTGGCCACTCAGCTGTCAGCTAATTGCCAGCTCCCATCTCTCTCCACAGTTACCCAGCTGTTGTTGATTCTGCTCGTCAGTCCTGCCTACTTAAAGTCGTCCAGCTCCCTTGATCTCTGCCTTCGCCTTTGTCAACATCACAGAGACTTTCTCCTGCATTCCTGTTGAAGACTTGCTCGGCTCACGTTACTTCTGGCTCCTGATCCTGCTTGCTGTACTACTACGTTTATCTCTGGCTCTCTGACATTTGCTTGGCTGACTACCCGATCCGATTACTGAACTCTGACTTGTTTTGACTACACTTACTCTGTTTACCTTATTATTATTATTATTATTAAACAAGTGTGATTTAACTATACTTCTGTCTCGGTCTGATTCATGGTTCCTGATAGAAAGATATAGATAGGGAGTATATTCATTTAAATTGCTTCTTCTGCAAGCTGCAGTGGGCACCACCACTTGTCAATGTCAATAGCTGGAGGACAGCACTGACAGGTGGCAGCGACTGTCGCCGCTCATCACCTGCAAAACTTTTAACAAATCATGGAAAACCATAGATAGATAGATAGATAGATAGATAGATAGATAGATAGATAGATAGATAGATAGATAGATAGATAGATAGATAGATAGAGTATATTAAGGTTAAGTGCTAGGCTCAAGCTGGTTTGGGCACCGCCACTTGTCAAAGTCAATAGCTGAGGGCAGATGGGCCGCTGCCAGCTGCCATTACCTGAAAAATCTTTATCCAGGGGGGAGAAAAGGCATCAAAAAGTAAAGCCACATAGTTTAAGGATTATATTTTACGTAGTTACATTGGTTCGGCTTGGACCAATGTAACTGTGCATTTACCATACCTATAGAAGCTGGAAATCACTGTGTAGGCACCCCAACTACAGTGATCTCCAATAGCTCACCATGCTCTAAGTGTGCCAAGCAGTTGCCCTGTTGCATTGTGAACACAAGAGATTTGCATCTCGGCAGGGGTGCCATTTAGAGATCTCTTTGCATTTTCTTAAAGAATGCAAAGTGTTCTCTGATTGGACAAGGTGACATCACACTCTCCACCTCACCCAATCAAAGAATGCTTTGCATGCAGGGCCGTCTTTAATATTGATTGGACCCTGGGCAAAAATTTTGTTGGGGCCCCCCATGCAGTTTTGCTCTCCACCTACTCTGAGACATACAATAAATAGCAGCTAGACTCAAAATCAGTTTACTGAATCAGATTAGACAGTGATTGCGATTGGTTGCCAGAGGTTACAGTGTATCATTACCTCTCACTGACTGGTTACAGCAAACAGTTCGGCTCACTGATTAGTTCCTAGAGGTTACAGCACATGATTTCTGCTTGTTGATTGGTTGCTAGAGATTACTGTACATCAATACTGCTCACTGATTGGTTAATGCATATCATTACTGCTTACTGATTGGTTGATAGAGGTTACAGCACATCATCTCCTCACTGGCTGCACACCATGGACTGGTCCTTGCTCACCTGTGCACCCCAAACTGTAATTCCTTCTCTGCCTACCTCTGCACACCACACACTACCCCCCCCTCCTCCCCCCACACTAATTTGCTTACCTTTGCAGAACAGGCTGATGGTAGGCTTAATGACCACAGTTGTAGGCATGACTTTCAAGCATGCCCCTTTATCTCCCCAGTGGGTAGCATTCAGTATCGGTGATGGTGGATATGACCTCAGGGGGGCATGATATACATATGAATACCACCTCTGTTTACATGGAATGCTGGCGGGCTGCCACTATTTACATATGAATGCTGCTGCTATTTACATATCAATGCCGGTATTTACATGTAAACCAGTGGCGGAAGTATAGGGGTTGCTGGGGTCGCCATGGCGACTGGGCCCCATGCTGCAGGGGGCGCTTGAGGGCCCCCCTCTTTATCTTTATCTTTATGTATATGTGTTTGTGTGTGTGTATATACAGTATATGTGTGTGTGTATATTATGTGTGTGTTTATCTATGTGTATGTGTGTGTGTGTTTTGATGCAGTGGTGTCCCGTGCATTAAAGGCGCACAGGCGCCGCCCCTTCTCTCCAGCCACCCCTCTATCACCAATAGATAGATTCATGCATTGCATGAATCTATCTATGGCCGCCGCTGCCACCCCCTATTCAGGCGCCCAGCCCCTTTTTGGGCGCAGGGAACCTGAATTACAGCGGCGGGGGGTGGTTTTGAAGCACCGGATTGGAGCCATAGGCTCTAATAGGCATCAAAAAAGGTGACCTCGCAGGCCACTCAGATGTGTTAGAAAAGCGAATGACTATTCGCTTTCCTAACACTAAACTGCCTCTCCACCAATCAGGTGCTCGGGTCTGTTACCCATCACCTGATTGGCTGAAACGACAGGAGCCGCTATTGTACGCCTATCAGGAGGAGAGGACGGGAGATGTGGACAGCAGGAGACGCATGGAGGACCCCACTCGTCGCAGTCACCCACTGCCCCACCAAGACAGGGTAAGTGCCGATGAGCGGTCGGGGGTCACACTGGGGGCATTCAAGGGCACACGGGGAGCATTTAATGGGCACACTGGCAGCATTTGATGGGCACACTGGCTGCGTTTGGTGGGCACAGTGGCAGTGTTTGGCACAGTGGCTGCGTTTGATGGAACACTGGCAGCATTTAATGGGCACAGTGGCAGCGTTTAATGGGCACACTGGCAGCATTTGATGGGCACACTGGCAGCATTTGATGGGCACACTGGCAGCGTTTGATGGGCATAGTGGCAGCATTTGGCACAGTGGCTGCAATTGATGGCACAGTGGCTGCGTTTGATGGCACACTGGCAGCATTTAAGTGGTACAGTGGCAGCATTTAATGGGCACAGTGGCAGCAATTGATGGCACAGTGGCTGCGTTTGATGGCACACTGGCAGCATTTAAGTGGCACAGTGGCAGCGTTTGATGGGCACAGTGGCAGCGTTTGATGGGCACACTGGCAGCGTTTGATGGGCACAGTGGCTGTGTTTGATGGGAACAGTGGCTGCGTTTGATGGGCACAGTGGCAGCGTTTGGCACAGTGGCTACGTTTGATGGCACACTGGCAGCATTTAAGTGGCACAGTGGCTGCAATTGATGGGCACAGTGGCTGCATTTGATTCTTTTTTTTCAAAAAATGTTTGCGCCCCCAAAAAAATTTTGAGCACCAGACGCCACTGTTTAGATGTGTGTATGCACATTTTATGTATGCACGTTTAATCCTGACACCCTATATGTGTACAATCAGGACTGATTTTTTTTTCTTGCTCGTTCAAAGTACCAGCAACAAAATGCTGTTCCTCTGAAAAGCGATCCATGCTCAGATCACTTTTCAGAGGCATTTGCCAGCCGGTAAAGATGCAATATGTTGCATCCTGACCACCTGATTTAACCCCTTAAAGTGATTGTAAAGGTTTTTTTTTTAAATAACAAACATGTCATACCTTCATTGTGAAGTTAGTTTTGCACAGAGTGGCCCCGAACACCGACTTCTGGGGTCCCTCGGCGGCTCTCGCAGCTCCTCCTCTTATCAGACATCCCCCTAGGAAAAGCGCTGTCCAGGGGTCAGGGGGGCCCTTCATGATTTCTTGCATCGGGGCCGTGAAGGTTTTAGTTACGCCACTGATGTAAACACAGGGTCTGCAGGTGAGTCATCTGTACACAACAAGACAGAGCTGGGCAGCATTAATAACAGAACTTCACACTGAGATATTAGGACAAAGCACGAGACTAAAACCTCAAGGGACGAGGGAATTTAAACTGGGAAAGTTGGCAAGCATGAGGCAGCTGCTTTGGGCCTCACAACAATGACAGGGCCCAGGGCAGCTGCCCCTTTTCCACTGCCTTAAAGACGGCCCTGGGTGGGTAGGAAAACACCAAGAAAGGGTTTGGGGAGAAGAACAGTGCAGTGGGTGGGGGGAACACTGAAATAGGGTTCAGCAAGAGTGGGGGGAGAAGAGGAGGTAGTTGGGGGAACACAGATAAGGGGTTCAGAAAGGGGGGGAGGTGAAGCCTGGGTGGGTACGGCAACACGAAAAAGGGGCTGGGGGGGGGAGTAGGGATGTGTCTCTTTTCATCCCATAGAACCTACTAGTCTACTAAATTTTCCCTAGAGCATCTGGCAGCACTTTTACATCCAGACTTGACCAATGAAGGGGCAGGCACTTAGACGCTGCCATACAGAGGTCTCTGGGGCCAAACCTGGGATGGTGCCAATGACCGTGCAGGGGTAGAGAGGGAGCTGGTTGAGAGATTTGAAGATGAGAGGAAATGGGAGAAACGAATACTCCAGCCTAAAATTGCGCACATGCTTTAAAGCATCTCTGTCCTCCTTCTGTAGTGTCAAATTTGACACTGGACAGAAACCCTTTAGACTTGGTGTTTTGAGCGGGGTCGCCAGAAGATTAATTTCCAGACCAATAAGGCCCCTCCTAAAAGACCATTTAAAGGACTTGAGTTAAGCATAGCTCGTGTCGAAAATGCCAACTCATCTCCTCATTGGGGAATTGAACCCCAGTCTCCCACGTGACAGGCAGGGATACTCACCACTATACTAACAAAGAACACATGGTATACTGGTCAACTGTTGCCGTCTTCCTGCAGTAGAGCATGGGGATGTGGCTCTTCTCTTCCTTATGGCGAGATCTAGGGTGTATTAAAAATCCCTTGGTATAGAGTAGACAGTTACAATGTCTGATATGGCCCTGTTTTTTAGAGACCTTTGCAAACACCTCTAGTGCTGGTGCAATGGGTAAAGCACCTCATGTGTTATCGTGAGGTTGTGAGTTCAAATCCCTACTGTGGCAAGCTGAATTTAAGGTGGGGGGAGAAGGTATTGACTTGATTGGATGCCAAGAATTGCCTATCTAGTCCAGGGTGGGCCAGATAAAATGTGTGGCATGAGCTGGGTAAGGGGAGGTGGGGTATAGATGGGAGAAGTGACTGATAAAAAGGGGAGATGGTGTCAGAATTGCTGGGGAGCCTTGAAAAGGGAGAGAACAGGGTAGGGATTGGGAAGAAGAAACATCACGGGTGGGTGTGGGAGCACCAAAAAGGGGAGGAAGAAGGGCAAATTGGTTGTGGGAACACAGAAAAAGCATAAGTATGTGCACCCTGAGAGAGAGAAATTGGGAGTAGGGAGGTGCTTTGGATAACACAAAAACAGGGCTCAGAAGAGGAGGTTGAAGTTGGACCATGGGTAGGGGGGAGAAGTGTATAGGGGAACACCAAAAGAGGGTTCAGGAGAAAGGGGGGGGGGGTTAGATGAGGAGGTCAATGTTGGACCATGGGTAGGGGATAGAAATGTATAGGAGAACACCAAAACAGTGTTCACTAGAGGGGGGTCAGAAGAGGAGGTTGGTGTTGTACCACAGGAAGGGTAGGGGGAAAAAGTGTATAGGGGAATACGAAAACAGGGTTCAGAAGAGGTTGCTGGTTACTTGGTTCAGAAAAGTGGTCTGGTGAGTAGGGGTTTAGTAGGCTTATTATTTAGTAGTACCTACCATGTCATGCGTTAACATTCCCATGCTTCCCAGGCTGCCAGTTTAACGTTACACTGGAGGTCTGGTGCTAGAATTATAAATATTGCTGGATTGTGCCCTTGGTCTGACGTTTGCGGCGATACCTCAGATGTGTGGTGCGATTACTGTTAACATATGCGTGCTGGACCTACGTATGTGTTTGCACGACAATGTTTTGTTTAAATTAGATACGCTGTTTCTTTGTTTTTATTTATGTAATTTGAATCAACTTTTTTGCTATCACAAGGGATGAACAGCAAAACTGGAGGTAGGTGGGCGAGCATTTAAAAGGGCTTCAGGAAGGGTGGGGGGGAAGGGGAAGTGGAGCATAGGTGGGTACAGGGCCGTCTTTAATGATTGGACCCTGGGCAAAAATTTTCTTGGGGCCCCCCATGCAGTTTTTCTCTCCACCTGCTCTGAGACATACAATAAATAGCAGCTAGACTCGAAATCAGTTTACTGAATCAGATCAGGCAGTGATTGCGATTGGTTGCCAGAGGTTACAGTGTATCATTACCTCTCACTGACTGGTTGCTAAAGGTTACAGCACACATTTCAGCTCACTAATTCGTTTCTAGAGGTTACAGCACATGATTTCTGCTCGTTGATTGGTTGCTAGAGATTACTGTACATCAATACTGCTCACTGATTGGTTACTGCACATCATTACTGCTTACTGCTTGGTTGCTAGAGGTTACAGCACATCATCTCCTCACTGGCTGCACATCATGGACTGGACTTTGCTCACCTGTGCACCCCAAACTGTAATTCCTTCTCTGCCTATCTCTGCACACCACACACACTACCCTCCCCCCACTAATTTGCTTACCTTTGCAGAACAGGCTGATGGTAGGCTTAATGACCACAGTTGTAGGCAGGACTTTCAAGCATGCCCCTTTATCTCCCCAGTGGGTAGCATTCAGTATCGGTGATGGTAGATATGACCTCAGGGGGGCATGATATACATATGAATACCACCTCTGTTTACATGGAATGCTGCCGGTCTGCCACTATTTACATTTTAATGCTGCTGCTATTTACATATCAATGCCGGTATTTACATGTAAACCAGTGGCGGAAGTATAGGGGTTGCTGAGGTCGCCATGGCGACTGGGCCCCATGCTGCAGGGGGCCCTTGAGGGCCCCCCTGTTTATCTTGATAGGAGGAGCGGCTGAGATCGATCTCCCTGATCGGCGGCCGAACTGTAATCAGCACTGTGCAGGGAGCTTGTCACACTGTTCTAAAGTGAAAGCAGTGTGTGCTGTGCTCTTTGTCTCCCCCTACAGTGCAGTACCCGGCAGGAAGAGGTGAGGTAAAGCACTGCCGTTTTTTAAAAGGCTTTCTGTATGTGTGTTCTTGTGTGTGTTCATGTATGTGTTTGCATGTGTTTATGTGTGTTTATGTGTGTATTTATATAGGTATATGTGTTTGTGTGTGTATATACAGTATATGTGTGTGTGTATATTATGTGTGTGTTTATCTATGTGTATGTGTGTGTGTTTAGATGCAGTGGTGTGCAGGGTTGCCAACTGCCAGTAAATTTACTGACAGTTTGTAAAAATCAGTGATTTTTTTACAACTGCCAGTAAATATCAGGGGCTAATAATTTCATGCTGTGTTGATATTTTAAGTGTAAATCAAGCAAATGACTTTGTTATAGGTATTGTCAGTGTTTCCACATCATGTTTATACTGTTCAAATATTCACTGTGTTAGTTTTCAATAGGAGTTCTGTAATTTCTCAGGTTGCCAGTAAAAAATGTGCTCCCCCAGTAAATTTTCCATGTTTTGTCAGTAAAAAATGCTGCAGGAGGTTGGCAACCCTGGTGGTGTGCCGTGCATTAAAGGCGCACGGGCGCCGCCCCCTCTCTCCAGCCACCCCTCTATCACCAATAGATAGATTCATGCATTGCATGAATCTATCTATGGCCGCCGCTGCCACCCCCTATTCAGGCGCCCAGCCCCTTTTTGGGTGCAGGGAACCTGAATTACAGCGGCGGGGGGTGGTTTTGAAGCACCAGATTAGAGCCGTAGGCTCTAATAGGCATCAAAAAAGGTGACCTCGCAGGCCACTCAGCTGTGTTAGAAAAGCGAATGACTATTCGCTTTCCTAACACTAAACTGCCTCTCCACCAATCAGGTGCTCGGGTCTGTTATCCATCACCTGATTGGCTGAAACAACAGGCGCCACTATTGGACGCCTATCAGGAGGAGAGGACGGGAGATGTGGACAGCAGGAGACGCATGGAGGACCCCACTCATCGCAGTCACCCGCTGCCCCACCAAGACAGGGTAAGTGCCGATGAGCGGTCGGGGGTCACACTGGGAGCATTCAAGGGCACACAGGCAGCATTTGATGGGCACACTGGCTGCGTTTGATGGGCACAGTGGCAGTGTTTGGCACAGTGGCTGCGTTTGATGGAACACTGGCAGCATTTAATGGGCACAGTGGCAGCGTTTGATGGGCACACTGGCAGCATTTGATGGGCACACTGGCAGCGTTTGATGGACACACTGGCAGCGTTTGATGGGCATAGTGGCAGCGTTTGGCACAGTGGCTGCAATTGATGGCACAGTGGCTGCGTTTGATGGCACACTGGCAGCATTTAAGTGGCACAGTGGCAGCATTTAATGGGCACAGTGGCAGCAATTGATGGCACAGTGGCTGCGTTTGATGGCACACTGGCAGCATTTAAGTGGCACACTGGCAGCGTTTGATGGGCACAGTGGCAGCGTTTGATGGGCACAGTGGCTGCGTTTGATGGGAACAGTGGCTGCGTTTGATGGGCACAGTGGCAGCGTTTGGCACAGTGGCTACGTTTGATGGCACACTGGCAGCATTTAAGTGGCACAGTGGCTGCAATTGATGGGCACAGTGGCTGCATTTGATTTTTTTTTTCAAAAAATGTTTGTGCCCCCAACAAAAATTTTGAGCACCAGCCGCCACTGTTTAGATGTGTGTATGCACATTTTATGTATGCACGTTTAATCCTGACACCCTATATGTGTACAATCAGGACTGATTTTTTTTTCTTGCTCGTTCAAAGTACCAGCAACAAAATGCTGTTCCTCTGAAAAGCGATCCATGCTCAGATCACTTTTCAGAGGCATTTGCCAGCCGGTAAAGAGGCAATATGTTGCCTCCTGACCACCTGATTTAACCCCTTAAAGTGATTGTAAAGGTTTTTTTTTTTTAAATAACAAACATGTCATACCTTCATTGTGAAGTTAGTTTTGCACAGAGTGGCCCCGAACACCGACTTCTGGGGTACCTCGGCGGCTCTCGCAGCTCCTCCTCTTATCAGACATCCCCCTAGGAAAAGCGCTGTCCAGGGGTCAGGGGGCCCTTCATGATTTCTTGCATCGGGGCCGTGAAGGTTTTAGTTACGCCACTGATGTAAACACAGGGTCTGCAGGTGAGTCATCTGTACACAACAAGACAGAGCTGGGCAGCATTAATAACAGAACTTCACACTGAGATATTAGGACACAGCACGAGACTAAAACCTCAAGGGACGAGGGAATTTAAACTGGGAAAGTTGGCAAGCATGAGGCAGCTGCTTTGGGCCTCACAACGACAGGGCCCAGGGCATCTGCCCCTTTTTCCCTGCCTTAAAGACGGCCCTGGGTGGGTAGGAAAACACCAAGAAAGGGTTTGGGGAGAAGAACAGTGCAGTGGGTGGGGGGAACACTGAAATAGGGTTCAGCAAGAGTGGGGGGAGAAGAGGAGGTAGTTGGGGGAACACAGATAAGGGGTTCAGAAAGGGGGGGAGGTGAAGCCTGGGTGGGTACGGCAACACGAAAAAGGGGCTGGGGGGGGGGGAGTAGGGATGTGTCTCTTTTCATCCCATAGGACCTACTAGTCTACTAAATTTTCCCTAGACCATCTGGCAGCACTTTTACATCCAGACTTGACCAACGAAGGGGCAGGCACTTAGACGCTGCCATACAGAGGTCTCTGGGGCCAAACCTGGGATGGTGCCAATGACCGTGCAGTGGTAGAGAGGGAGCTGGTTGAGTGATTTGAAGATGAGAGGAAATGGGAGAAACGAATACTCCAGCCTAAAATTGCGCACATGCTTTAAAGCATCTCTGTCCTCCTTCTGTAGTGTCAAATTTGACACTGGACAGAAACCCTTTAGACTTGGTGTTTTGAGCGGGGTCGCCAGAAGATTAATTTCCAGACCAATAAGGCCCCTCCTAAAAGACCATTTAAAGGACTTGAGTTAAGCATAGCTCGTGTCGAAAATGCAAACTCATCTCCCCATTGGGGAATCGAACCCCGGTCTCCCACATGACAGGCAGGGATACTCACCACTATACTAACAAGGACCACATGGTTGACCGGTCACTGTTGCCGTCTTCCTGCAGTAGAGCATAGGGATGTGGCTCTTCTCTTCCTTATGGCGAGATCTAGGGTGTATTAAAAATCCCTTGGTATAGAGTAGACAGTTACAATGTCTGATATGGCCCTGATTTTTAGAGGCCTTTGCAAACACCTCTAGTGCTGGTGCAATGGGTAAAGCACCTCATGTGTTATCGTGAGGTTGTGAGTTCAAATCCCTACTGTGGCAAGCTGAATTTCAGGTGGGGGGAGAAGGTATTGACTTGATTGGATGCCAAGAATTGCCTATCTAGTCCAGGGTGGGCCAGATAAAATGTGTGGCATGAGCTGGGTAAGGGGAGGTAGGGTATAGATGGGAGAAGTGACTGATAAAAAGGGGAGATGGTGTCAGAATTGCTGGGGAGCCTTGAAAAGGGAGAGAACAGGGTAGGGATTGGGAAGAAGAAACATCATGGGTGGGTGTGGGAGCACCAAAAAGGGGAGGAAGAAGGGCAAATTGGTTGTGGGAACACAGAAAAAGCATAAGTATGTGCACCCTGAGAGAAAGAAATTGGGAGTAGGGAGGTGCTTTGGATAACACAAAAACGGCTCAGAAGAGGAGGTTGAAGTTGGACCATGGGTAGGGGGGAGAAGTGTATAGGGGAACACCAAAAGAGGCTTCAGGAGAAAGGGAGGGGTCAGATGAGGAGGTCAATATTGGACCATGGGTAGGGGATAGAAATGTATAGGAGAACACCAAAACAGTGTTCTCTAGAGGGGGGTCAAAAGAGGAGGTTGGTGTTGTACCACAGGAAGGGAAGAAGTGTATAGGGGAATACCAAAACAGGGTTCAGAAGAGGAGGATGGTGTTGGTTACTTGGTTCAGAAAAGTGGTCTGGTGAGTAGGGGTTTAGTAGGCTTATTATTTAGTAGTACCTACCATGTCATGCGTTAACATTCCCATGCTGCCAGTTTAACGTTACACTGGAGGTCTGGTGCTAGAATTATAATTATTGCTGGATTGTGCCCTTGGTCTGACGTTTGCGGATGTGTGGTGCGATTACTGTTAACATATGCGTGCTGGACCTACGTATGTGTTTGCACGACAATGTTTTGTTTAAATTAGATGCGCTGTTTCTTTGTTTTTATTTATGTAATTTGAATCAACTTTTTTGCTATCACAAGGGATGAACAGCAAAACTGGAGGTAGGTGGGCGAGCATTTAAAAGGGCTTCAGGAAGGGTGGGGGGGAAGTGGAGCATAGGTGGGTACAGGGCCGTCTTTAATGATTGGACCCTGGGCAAAAATTTTCTTGGGGCCCCCACATGCAGTTTTGCTCTCCACCTGCTCTGAGACATACAATAAATAGCAGATAGACTCAAAATCAGTTTACTGAATCAGATCAGACAGTGATTGCGATTGGTTGCCAGAGGTTACAGTGTATCATTACCTCTCACTGACTGGTTGCTAGAGGTTACAGCACACATTTCAGCTCACTAATTAGTTTCTAGAGGTTACAGCACATGATTTCTGCTCGTTGATTGGTTGCTAGAGATTACTGTACATCAATACTGCTCACTGATTGGTTACTGCACATCATTACTGCTTACTGCTTGGTTGCTAGAGGTTACAGCACATCATCTCCTCACTGGCTGCACATCATGGACTGGACCTTGCTCACCTGTGCACCCCAAACTGTAATTCCTTCTCTGCCTATCTCTGCACACCACACACACTACCCTCCCCCCACTAATTTGCTTACCTTTGCAGAACAGGCTGATGGTAGGCTTAATGACCACAGTTGTAGGCAGGACTTTCAAGCATGCCCCTTTATCTCCCCAGTGGGTAGCATTCAGTATCAGTGATGGTGGATATGAACTCAGGGGGGCATGATATACATATGAATACCACCTCTGTTTACATAGAATGCTGTCGGTCTGCCACTATTTGCCGCCAGCTATTTACATATCAATGCCGGTATTTAAATGTAAACACAGGGTCTGCAGGTGAGTCATCTGTACACAACAACAAGACAGAGCTGGGCAGCATTAATAACAGAACTTCACACTGAGATATTAGGACACAGCATGAGACTAAAACCTCAAGTGAGGAGGGAATTTAAACTGGGAAAGTTGGCAAGTATGAGGCAGCTGCTTTGGGCCCCACAACAATGACAGGGCCCAGGGCAGCTGCCCCTTTTGCCCTGCTATAAAGATGGCCCTGTTTGCATGCACTGAGGAAATCTTAAGCATTCTCTGAATAGCACCCATGCCCTGCCACCGACCTCCTGGGTTTAGAATACAGCAGGGCAGATGCTCAGCATGGGACCTGGAAGCCAGTGGAGATCACTAAAGGAGTGGTGCCTATAGAGTGATTTCCAGCTTCTAGAAGATCCCACAGATATTGTATATACATAGTTGCATTGCTCTGAGCTGGATACGTAAAAATATCTAAACCTGGAATTCTTTAAAACCACCAAAAACCACCTTCACTTCAACTGGATTATTGACTCCAATGCATGTCACAAATGGTGAAATTTTACTGAAATCTCACAATTTTTGCCAAAATTTCAGAGCAATGAAAACTCCCAATTTTGCTCATCAGTAATACACACCACGCTCTCCCTTTAATTATCATTCCATCACATTGTGTCTGAACATGACTGATGAATTAATTTGGTACACTGGGATTATGCCGAGTGCAAATATTTGTACTGCAGTTTAATGATGATAAAAAGATCACTACGCACCCGCGATATGCTCACAACATGAGATTACGTCTCTTCACCGTCTGCTCTAATCCTGTACAGGGCGCGAAGTGGTTAAACTTTAATAAAAGCCACTTAAGTAAGCAGACCCTTGAGCCATCTACCGCTAAATATGAAAATGAGGGTATCACGCACACAACGCCGAGTGGGAGGTTTTAACGAGGCGCATGGCTATTTTTTTTTCTTCTTATCTAGATCATTTATGCGTGATTTGCAAGAGTAAATTAAAGAAAAATATTACCAAACCACCGATTGCGGTGTCAGAAATACGCCAACGACCGCTGTGAGTTGAGAAAGAGCTGTTTACGTTTGGGTCACTGAAAAAGTTAATTGGGAAAATGTTTTTTTTTTTCCTCTCCCGGTGGCAGCGGGAGAAAGACAGAGAGAGGGAGAGAATGTCTTCTTATCGAGCGCGGAGGCCTTGACGTATCCTAAATGACAGCTTTTTGGGTTGAAGAACATAGCAGGTGACGTTTTGTCAGGTACAGTCAGTGTGGCTGTGCTCTAGGGGTGGATTGCCTTTCCCCCTTAATTCATTAAATGTCATTCAAAATGTCCTTTCAGCATTCAGTTCATTGTTTACACCCCCTCCACGGAGGAGAAATGTTCAACTGCAGACAGACACAAGTCAACCAACTTTCTTAGGTTTTTCTAGCTTTCCCAGGTAGACTAAGGAAGGGCAAAGTTGAGAAGATCTTTCATCAGATACAACTTACTACCCAACATTTGCCTTTATTTGATGCTTTCACTTGGCCACCTGTTAAAGCCAACAATTGTGCTGGTTATCCTGAAAACCATTTTGTTGAACAGATCTTGCATTGACATTGACTGCACAAAGGCCTGTGTGCTTTGTCTATTTTAGGTCACCTTGCAGTAATGCAAGGAAGCAGAAACCACTATAGTATATTAATGTGCTTTACCAAACAAGAATGCTGTACATGCAAACTACTTACAATTGTAGATAAAAACAAAATCACAGCTGCAGATGAGACCCTGTAGGAATGCCGATCAGCAGCTGGAGTTCCGGCTGAGCTTGCACCTGTGTAGATAAGAAGGGCTTGGACAGCCGTATATCTTGGAAACCACCTTTATTGCATAAAACGACATACAGGTACAGTGAAGAGGATGCTGGAAAAGGGGCCCACTTCTCATGATCCCTTATTACTGTACTGTCAGGACCTGGATCACCTGCTGGTGGCACCGTGGTTCCCAAAGCGGAAGGTTGTAGTTCCGGTGTCCACCTGATGCTGGCTGCTGGGAAGGTATTTAATTCCTCCTCTACTATTGCACTTTGCTTTAGTGTTTTGCCTGCTAGCCAGAGACTTGCTTGCTAATGCATCCAGAACCTTATTTCTGGTCCCGACCCTGCCTTGTACCTTTATCCTGTGCCTTGCTGCCTTGTACCTGCTCCCCTTGTTCTTGATCCCAATCTTGGTTCCCCCTTCCTGACTGTTCCTTACACCTCTCATTTTACCCTGTTTATCCAAGTTCCCCACTCTGTATATATTGTATATACCATCACTGCCCACTTTATTACGTACACCTTGCTAGTCCGGGGTTGGACCTTCTTTCGCCTTCAGAACTACCTTAATTCTTCATGGCATAGATTCAACAAGGGTGTTGGAAACATTCCTCAGAGATTTTGGTCCATAGTGACATGATAGCATGACAAAGTTGCTGCAGATTTGTCGGCTGCACATCCGTGATGCGAATCTCCTGCTCCACCACATTCCAAAGGTGCTCTATTGGATTGAGATCTCGTGCCTGTGGTGGCCATTGGAGTACAGTGACCTCTTTATCATGTTCAAGAAACCAGTTTGAGATGATCTGAGCTTTGTGACATGGTGCATTATCCTGCTGGAAGTAGCCATCAGAAGATGGGTACACTGTAGTCATAAAGGGATGGACATGGTCAGCAACAATACTCAAGCGTTTAAATGATGCTCAATTGGTACTAAGGGGCCCAAAGTGTGCCTAGAAACTATCCCCCACACCATTACACCACTACCACCAGCCTGAACTGTTGATACAAGGCTTATATGTTGTTTATGCCAAATTCTGACCCTAACATCTGAATGTTGCAGCTGGAATCGAGACTCATCAGACCAGGCAACATTTTTACAATCCTCTATCGCCCACCTGTACGTGATTTCTTCCATCGGCTCTGGGATGAGCGCTGCCGGAGCCGCACTCCCGCTGTGATTGGACACAGCGGAAGCCAATCAGCGGGCCCGGCGGCCGCGATGGCCCCCAGCCACCCACGATCATTCGCTGGAGAGAAAGAATGGCAGTCTGCCTTGTTTACATAGTTCTGTCAGACAGGAAGAGAGAGATCTGTGATTCCTGCTAATTAGGAACACAGGTGTGTCTCTTCCTTGAGTCAGTCCATCCCCCACACAGTTAGAAAGCACACCCAGGGAACACAGTTAACCCTTTGATTGCCCCTGATGTTAACCCCTAACCTGCCAGTGTAATTTATACAGTGTCAGTGCATTTTTTTTAGCACTGATCACTGTATTGGTGTCACTGGTCCCCAAAAAGTGTCACTTAGTGTCAGATTTGTTCGCCGCAATGTCGCAGTCCCACTAAAATTTCACTGATCACTGCCATTTAGGGTTGCCACCTCATCCCTTTAAACCCAAACACATATGAATTACACAGGATCTGTGGCTAATTTAATGCAGATGAGGCACGGAGTGAGTTTAATTACCACCTTAATCAGTCATAGATCCTGTGTAATTAATACGTGTTTGGGTTTAAAGGGATGAGGTGCCAACCCTACTGCCATTAAATACAATAAAAAATATAAAAAGTCCATAGCTCTATCCCATAGTTTGTAGACACCATAACTTTTTACTATTATGCATTAGGATAAAAAGCCTTCTGTGTGCAGCAGCCTCCCCAGCACCCCCTAATACTTACCTGAGCCCCATCTCTGTCCAGCGATTTCCACGAGTCCCTTGGCCGTCCATCCCTCCTGATTGGCTGACACACAGCAGCAGAGCCATTGGCTCCCGTGGCTGTCAATCAAAGTCAGTTAGCCAATCAGGAGAGAGAGGGGGCGGGCCGACCGGCAGCTCCGTGTCTGATGGGACACAGGGAGCTGTGACTCGGCTAGGGTGCCCCCATAGCAAGCTGCTTGCTGTGGGGGCACTCGACAGGAGGAAGGGGCCAGGAGAGCCGAAGCGGGACCCGAGTAGAGGAGATTCCAGGCTATCCTGTGAAAAACCCTTACACAGAGCAGGTACATATAACATGTTTGGTATATATATATTTTTTTATTTTTATGAAACTTTACACATTTTCCCATTGCCACTATGACTATACTTCTCATTGCCACCATACAGTACACTGTATATCCCCCCATAGCCACATTAATAAGTATTTTTCCTAGTGATGTGGGAAGGATGATCTAATCGCTGTCACAGTAAACAGCCCCTCATTGCCACTTTCAATATCAATCTCCCCTCCAAGCCACAGCAAATGAATATTCTCCCCCAAGACGAAGGAAAGATTAGCAAACCACTGTCACAATAAGCCTGCTCACATTACTACTGGGAATACAGTATACCTCTCATTACTACAGTTAATATCCCTTCATTGCCACACACATCTGTCCTCCTCATAGACACAGCAAAGATTAGCTAACCACTGTAACAGTATAAGCAGTATTAAACCCAAAAGCAAACATGTATTATATTGCAGCTTAACAATTCTTTGATGTGATGGCTGCGTTAGTTTTCTTTTTCAGTTTTTTTTTCACCTTTATTTTAACCTGGTGATCTGGCCAGTAAGCCTGTTGTTTTTCAATAGACTAACTTGTCCTGCACATGTTGCAGTTAGAGAGTTGAGAGAAACCATTGCCACTCGCAGGGGTGCATACAATAATCTGCTTTTATTTATTTATTCAAAACTGTTATCCGAAAAGGAAAAAAAACTGTTTCTGTAACTGCTTATAAAGTATTAAGTGGAAATAGGATTTGAATGAATGAATGAATTTAATTTGTTAGTGTATCTCAATCTAATACATTTAAAACTACCCTCCCCACAGACTGACAATGTTGCTTACCAAAGGTCTCTGTTGTTCACTGCAGCCTCAGTAATGTATTGGCCCACGAGAGTTAGGTTGACCAGTGTTAAGGCAGGGCAAAAGGGGCAGCTGCCCTGGGCCTCATCATTGTTGTGGGGCCCAAAGCAGCTGCCTCATAATTGCCAACTATCCCAGTTTAAATTCACTTGTCCCTTGAAGCTTTAGTCCCATGCTGTGTTCCGGTATCTCAGTGTGAAGTTCTGTTACTAATGCAGCCTAGCTCTGCCCTATTGCTGTGTACAGATGACTCACCTGGAGGCCCTGTGTTTACATGTAAATAACCTGCATTAGTTTGTAAATAGCGGCGGCATTAATATGTAAATAGCCACGGACCAATGCCATTGTTATGTAAATAGAGGCAGCATTTATATGTATAGCATGCCCCCCTGAGGTCATATCCACCATCATTTCAGCTGAATGCTGCCCACCAGGGAGGTAAAGGGGCATGTATGAAAGTCCTGCCTACAACTGTGCTCATTAAGGCTACCATCAGCCTGTTCTGCAAAGGTAAGAAAATTGGATGTGAAACACTTTTTCAAAATAACATGGTGCCACAGCACAGTGAAGTTTGGTGGATGTGAATACGCACATCTCAGCAGATGTGTGAGGGTGTCATTAACAATTAATGGCACTGCTGTGTATCTGCTAAAGGAGCGTGCGTTTCCGACACAAAGAAATGTGAACGCAGGCCAAATGTCTCCGTTACATTGGTGGTCAGTGTAAATCTTCTCATTACATTGGTGATCAGTGTACACTTCCCTTTACAATGGTGGTAAGTGCAGAATTGCCCTTACATTGGTGGTCAGTTTAAATCCCCCCTAACATTGGTGGTCGGTGTAGAAGTGTCACCTTACATTGGTGGTCAGTACAAATCTCCTCGACAATAGTTGTCAGTGTGAATTCCTCCTTACACTGGTGGTTGGTGTAAATGTTCCTATTACATTGGTGTCAGTGTAGAAATCCCTCTTTATATTGGTGGGTGGTGTAAAATCCCACATGGTTACATGGTGGTCAGTGCAAATTCCCCCTCACATTGGTGGTCATTGTAAATTCCCCATTACATTGGTGGTCAGTGTAGGATCCCCACTATATACTTGCCAAAGATTTCCAGTTTTTCTCTACATGATTCAAAATTTGCCACAGTGTACTGCCTCCTAACTAATCCTATCCCCCTCTACACTGCCACTGATCCCATTAACCCCCCCAGCATTGCCATTGATCAACCCCCCTTCCCTCCCCCAGCATTGCCACTGATCCCAGGAGTCATAGGATCCCTAGGAGTTTTCTGTCTATTGATGGGTCCCCTCACCTCCCTAGACCATGGTGTGCAGGCAGTGAGGAGATGATGTGCTGTAACCTTTAGCAACCAATCAGTGAGCAGTAATGATGTGCACTAATCTCTTGCAACCTATCATTGAGCGGTAAGGGTGTGCAGTAACCTCTAGCAACCAGTCAGTGAGCAGTAATAATGTCCAGTAACCGCTAGCAACCAATTAGTGAGTGGTAAGGATGTCCAGTAACCTCTAGCAACCAATCAGTGAGCCGTATTGATGTACAAGTATATTCTAGCAACCAATCATCAAGCAGAAGTCATGTGCTGTAACCTCTAGCAAATAATCAGTGAGCCATAATGCGTGTTGTAACCTCTAGCAGCCGGTCAGTGAGCGATGATGATACTCTGTAACCTCTGGCAACCAATCGCTGCCTGATCTGATACAGTAAAGTGATTTTGAGCCTAGCTGCTATTTATTGTATGTCTCAGAGCAGGTGGAGAGTGAAATTGCATGGAAGGGAGCCCAAGAAAATGTTTGCCCAGGGTCCAATCAATATTAAAGATGGCCCTGGTTACGGTGCTCCTTCATCCAAAGTGGGGGCACTCTAATGCCACGTACACAGAAAAGGTCAGATGGAACGATTCCATCGGACATTCCGATTGTGTGTGGGCTTCGTCAGACCTTTATCGGACCTTTTCTGTCGAAAATTCAGACGGACCTAGAAATAGAACATGTTTCAAATCTTTCCGATGGACTCGATTCATATTGAAAAATCAGTTCGTCTGTATGCTAGTCCAACAGACCAAAAACGACGCAAGGGCAGCTATTGGCTACTGGCTATGAACTTCCTTATTCTAGTCCGGTCGTGAGTCATCACGTTCAAAATGATCGAACTTTGGTGTGATCGTGTGTAGGCAAGTCCGTTTCGTTGGAGCTCCGTCGCAACTCTGTCGGAACTCAGTCGAAAAGTCCTTCGGAGTTCAGGCGGACGAGAAGTCCGCTCGTGTGTACGCGTCATAACACAGGAGGTGTGTTACTGGCCAGATCACCAGGTGAAAACAGAGGGGGAAAAAAAGAAAACGAATGCAGCCACCACAACTAATTATTGGTAAGCTGCAATATATTACATTTTTGGATTTGGGTTTATTACTGCCTTAACATCATCTCATTGCCACTGTGAATATTTATTTATTACAGGTATTTACAGTACATATCGCCGTCAATTTATGCACAGCATTACATATACAATGTACATTGACATCAGTTCTTGCCCTCAAGGAGCTTACAATCTAAGGTCCCTAACTCACATTCATACATACACATACTAGGGCCAATTTAGACTGGAGCCAATTACCTACCAGCATGTCTTTGGAGCAGTGTTGCCAACGTCAGTATTTTTACTGGCAGCCAGTAAAAAACGGGCACTCTTCTCCTGCCAGTAAATGCCAGTAAGAGGAAAAGTTTAACAGTAAAAAATATGGCTGTGACGCTTGGCTCGGAACTGGGCATGTGCAGCTTGGGTCCTGAGCTGGCCGAGACCATCAAGTATCTGCTACAGTGTGTTCGGGTGGTACTGGTGGGGGGCTGGTCTGGCGGAGGCGGTGCATGAGTGTTTTTTGTGATGTCATGGTGCAAGGGAGCCAAGCCGAGCGGCCAGGGCCTTGTGTGTGGGTCTGCGGAATGGGAGCAAGGCAAGCTGGGAGCGGGACTGTCAGTGCTGTTTGAACTGGAGAGGACTAAAGGGACTACTTGGCATGGAGAGAGACTGTCACTGTAACTCAGGAGGGGACGCGTTGTGTCGGTGATCTGTGCTGCTGCACACTGCTGTCAGTGTCACTATGAGAGTCAATTTCATGTGTGTGCCTGCTCATTCTTATTTCCTGTCCCTGAGCCACTTACTTAATAAAATAGGAAATATGCTTTTTGCCTGAATAGCTTACCTTAAATAACATTGCTAATTGCATATTATACTTATTTGTAGTCCAAATACTGAAATTTGCACTTAAAACTGTAATTTTGTAACTTTTGGAAATGCCAGTAAAAACGTGGCTGTGCCAGTAAATTTTGGTTGTCATGTCAGTAAATTTCATTCTGGTAGGTTGGCAAAACTGCTTTGGAGAGCGGGAGGAAACCCACACAGGCACAGGGAGAACATGCAAACTCTGTACAGGTAGGGTTGTGGTTGGGATTCAAACGACCCTGGTACTGCTAGGCAGAAGTGCTAACCACTTAGCCACTGTTCCCTCTTAGCTGCAGTGTTTAGGTATTCTGCTCAATAATCAAGGCCATAATGAACATTGCTACTAGTGATGGGCCGAACACCCCCCAGTTCGGTTTTGACAACAGGACGCCTGAACATGGAAAAAGTTCAAAAAGAAAAGTCTATGGGACCCAAACTCAAAAAATTAAAAGTCCCCATTTTTAAGGTTTATATGCAGGTTATTGGCAATAAAAAGGGTATGGGAGCCCGGTTACTGCTCTGGGGGACATGTATCAATGCAAAAATGTTTTCTTTTTTTTTAATTCTTTTTATTCATTTTGTCAAGAAGATACAAATCAGAGCCTTTGGGCATACCCGGCTCAAAACAACAATAAGGAAAGAAAACATAAAATTACATAACACAATCTAACAAAACAGCTGCTCTCAATGCAAACATTTTCTGTTTAAATATACATTTTAAGGGAGCAGTGATTTTACTGATGCTTAAAGAGAGACAATAAAAATAAAAAATTATTTTAAATATAGTGCCTGGGGGGTCCTCTTAGCATGTCTGTACCATGTATAGAACCTGCTGCAGCAAAACTAATATATATAAAGAAAAAAAAATAACGTTAAATTTATTTTTCCGGCTGCAAGCTTTCTTTATTTTTTAAACAGCGGCTTGGGGAGCCAGTCTGTATGATGAGGTCACATTTAAGTGCATGTGCTTCCCCGCTGACATGTGAATGAAAAAATGAAAAAAAAAACCATTGCCGGCAATACAAAAATTAGAAAAAAATGGCATGGGGGTCCCCCCCCCAATCCATAAAATCCATAACAGGCCCCCATGCCAAAATGCATACCAGACCCTTATCCGAGCATACAGACTGGCAGGCCAGGAAAAGGGGGGAGGGGGATGAGCGAGCGACCTCCACCTCCTGAACCAACCAGGCCACATGGGGGGGGGTGCTCTGCCCCCCCCCCATCCCAAAACACCTTGTCCCCACCATGTTGATGGGGACAAGTGCCTCTTCCCCACAACCCCTGGTTATGGTTGTGGCAATGTCCCCTGCTGTAGATCCATCGTCAATCACAACGCCCACCACACCGCCCGACCCGAAAAAAGAAAAAAAAAAAGGAAGCTCCAACCACGACAAAGGCTCCCAGCCGACTGCCTGCTCCTCTGTCTGACAGTTCCTAAATAGCTTAGGGGCGTGGCCACCCAGCGACATCACCTGGTGGCACCACCCCTTGTGACATCACCGACCCAGCATGCACCAGTCGGTGATGTCACATGTGCTTCCACCAATCAGGGCCCTAGAATGCACTGTGCAGCGCAAACACCCCGCCGAGCGCCCCGCAAATTTTTGTGTTCTGCGAACACCCGAACGGGCGCTGTTTGGGGCTGAACCGGTGCTCGGCCCGAACAGTTCGCCCATCTCTAATTGCTACTATGAATACACCTCTCATTGTCACAATAAATATCACCTCTTAAGCTTCGTACACACTACTATTTTTTTTTTTTTCAAAATAAACCTGACAGCTCCAGTCGGAGCCGCTGTACTAACTATGCAATTTTAGTACAGCAATCTCCCCTGCTGTTCTATTGTGTTCTAACAGGGGGACGCCCCCCCCTCCAGAAAACTCTGGTCATCTCTCTCAGCCATTGGCTGAGAGCGCTGATTGGGAGCCGGTCGATAAACCTTTTTGGTCATGCTCCTTCGACAGAAGCCGCCTGGACGTCCAGTTTCTGTCGGACCAGCTGCCACACACATGGGTGATGGGTCGAATGTTTCTATTGAACCAGCTGATGCCACCCGACATTCGGCCCGTGTACTAGGCTTTAGCCACACAACACATGCATATTCTCCCCAATGATGTGACAAAAATAAGCTGATCACTTTCATAAGAAAAATCCTCCTTGCCAATCCAACAACTCCTCTCATTACTGCAATAAATATCCTCCTATCTCCATAGCAAATAAGTATTCTCCCCAATGACACAGCAAAGATTAGTTAATTGCTGTCAGAGTCAACATCATCTTATTGCCACTGTGACTATCCCCTCGTTACCATAATACATGTCCCCTCATTGCCACAGCGAATAAGTATTATCTCCATTCACTCAGCAAAGATCTGCCAATTACTGTCACATTGCCACTGTGAATGTCCCCTCGTTCCCGTAATGTGGATTACTTATAAAAACTGCAACAAGGGGTTACGTAGTGTTTTTTGTCTACTGCAACCAATCAGCCTTTAGCTGTCATTTTCTTAAACCTGCCTGTACCCTGAAATCAACATGCCGATTCCCTAAGCTGACTAGTAGAGCAGAGACTTTTCAATAGCAGTTTTCTACTTTACAGTCCACACTTAAGCTGGTCGTAGACCTGAGATGACCCTTACCTGACTTGTTTAAGCCCTGGAAAGCATGTCTGTGGCAGCATCAGAGACCGGCCAACCACAGCATTGGCTTGGTTCACACCTATGCCTGTGGCTGCGGGTGTGGGAATCGCAGCGATTTCTGCACCCGCAACCAACCACAGTGAAAACGCACTGCTGTGAGAAAACATGCGGGGGGGGGGGCTACAATTCATTCTGAATGGCACCCCCACGCATGTAAAAATGCAGCACGTGTGCAGGAACCGCAGGGAAATCGTATGGTCAAAATGACCGCGCGATTTCCCTGCGGGCCGCATTTAGTTAAAAGGTGCATGCACCTTTTTCTGCGGGAAACGCAGGCACAGCAGCCTATTGAATATCTGCATTCCATTCCTCATGCTGACAGCGCGAGGAAGGGAGGAGAGGAGAAGAGAGCCAATAACTTAGCTTCTGTAAAAGGGACATGTACACTGATAATCAGGGCATTGATAATTATCAGTGCCCTGATTATCAGTGCAGTCCCAACAGTGCCCACCAGTCCTGCCAATCTGTGCCCATCAGTGCCTCCTCATCATTGCCACCCATCATTGCACATCAGTGCAACCTATCAGTGCAGCCTCATCAGTGCACACCAGTGCCACCTCATTAGTGCCCATCAGTGCAGCCTATCAGTGCCGCTTATCATTGCCCATCAGTGCCATGTATAAGTGCCACCTTCCAGTACCCATCAGTGCTGCCTATCAGTGCCTCCTCATCAGTGCCACATGTCAGTGCAGCCTTATCAGTGCACACCAGTGCCACCTCATTAGTGCTCATCAGTGTATCCTATCAGTGCCATGTATAAGTGCCACCTTCCAGTGCCCATCAGTGCCACCTATCAGCCTCATCAGTGCCCATCAGTGTCACCTATCAGTGTAGCCTCATCAGTGCACACCAGTGCCACCTCATTAGTGTCCATCAGAGCAGCCTATCAGTGCTGCTTATCAGTGCCCATCAGTGCCATGTATAAGTGCCACCTTTCAGTGCCCATCAGTGCCGCCTATCAGTACCTCCTCATCAGTGCCACCTAACAGTGCACCTATCAGTGCAGCCTCATCAGTGTACACCAGTGCCACCTCATAAGTGCTCATCAGTGCATCCTATCAGTGCCATGTATAAGTGCAACCTTCCAGTGCCCATCAGTGCCGCCTATCAGCCTCATCAGCGCCCATCAGTGTCACCTATCAGTGTCACCTATCAGTGCAGCCTCATCAGTGCAAACCAGTGCCACTTCATTAGTGCCCATCAGTGCAGCCTATCAGTGCCGCTCATCAGTGCCCATCAGTATCACTTATAAGTGCCACCTTCTAGTGCCCATCAGTTCCACCTATCAGTGCAGCCTCATCAGTGCCAACCAATGCCACCTCATCAGTGCCAACCAATGCCACCTCATCAGTGCCTCCTCCTCAGTGCCTACCAGTGCCACCTCAACAATGCTTATGAGTGAAAGAGAAAAATGATCTGTTTGCAAAATGTTATAACAAAATTTGTTTTCTTTTTTGTATGACTGCGCAATTGTCATTCAAAGTGCGACAGAGCTGAAAGCTGAAAATTGGCCTGGGCAGGGAATGGGTAAAAGTGCCAAGTAGGCAAGTGCCCTGTTAATCATCATAGACTGTGGAAAATTTAGCATTTCATTTGGAAATCAAGGTCCCAGAGTCTGGAGGAGGAGTGGAGAGGCACAGAATCCAAGTTGAATGAGGTCCAGTATGAAGTTGCCACAGTCGGTGATGATTTGGGGAGTCATGTCATCTGCTGGTGTTGGTCCACCGTGTTTTATCAAGTCCAAAGTCAGCGCAGCCCTCTACCCGGAAATTCTAGAGGATTCCTTCTGCTGACCAGCTTTATGGAGATGCTGATTTCATTTTCCAGCAGGATTTGGCACCTGCCTATCCTGTAAAAAGTACCAATACTTGGTTTAACCACTTCAGCCCCGGAAGGATTTACCCCCTTCCTGACCAGAGCACTTTTTGCGATTCGGCACTGCGTCACTTTAACTGACAATTGCGCGGTCGCATGACATGGCTCCAAAACAAAATTGACGTCCTTTTTTTCCCACAAATAGAGCTTTCTTTTAGTGGTATTTGATCATCTCTGCGGTTTTTATTTTTTGCGCCATAAACAAAATAAGAGCGACAATTTTGAAAAAAACGCATTATTTTTTTACATTTTGCTATAATAAATATCCCCAAAAAATATATAAAAAAACATTTTTTTTCCTCAGTTTAGGCCGATCCGTATTCTTCTACATATTTTTGTTTAAAAAAAAATCGCAATAAGCGTTTATTGATTTGTTTGCGCAAAAGTTTTAGCGTTTACAAAATAGGGGATCGTTTTATGGCATTTTTATTAATAATTTTTTTTTTTACTAGTAATGGCGGCGATCAGCGATTTTTATTGTGACTGCGACGTTATGGTGGACATGTCGGACATTTTTGACACATTTTTGGGGCCATTGTCATTTATACAGCAATCAGTGCTATAAAAATGCATTGATTCCTGTATAAATGACACTGGCAGTGAAGGGGTTAAACACTAGGGGGCGGGGTTAAGTATGTCCTAGGGGAGTGATTACTAACTGTCAGGGGGATGGGCTGTGTGTGTGACGTCACTGATCTCTGCTCCGATGACAGGGAGCTGTGATCAGTGACACTTGTCACTAGGCAGAACGGGGAGAAGCTGTTTATAATGGCATCTCCCCGTTCATACTCTCCGTAAGGCGATCGCGGGTATGCCCAGGGCGATCGAGTCCGCAGGACCTGCGACCTGACTCACGGAGATCGCGGCAGGCGCGCACGCGCGCGCACATGGCGGCAAATTCAATGTAACGTACGGGTACGTTACTTTGCGCAGCCGTGACATTCTTCTGACGCATATCTACAGGAGCCTGTCGGGAACCAGTTAATGATCATTATGGTATCACTGTGCTTGATTGCCCAGAAAACTCGACTGATCTAAACCCCATAGAGAATCAATATATTGCCAAGAGGAAGATGAGAGACATCAGAGCCAACAATGCAGATGAGCTGAAGGCCGCTATCAAAGCAACCTGGGCTTCCATAACATCTCAGCAGTGCCACAGGCTGATCACCTCCATGCCACGCCCCATTGATGCCGTAATTCATGCAAAAGGAGCCCCGACCAAGTATTGAATCCATACTATACTGTACATGGATATACTTTTCAGTAAGTCAACATCTCTGTATTAAAAATCCTTTTTTTTTTTTTTATTGGTCTTATGTAATATTCTAATTTTCTGAGATACTGTATTTTGGGTTTTCACTAGCTGTAAAGTCATAATCATCAAAATGAAAAGAAAGAAATGCTTGAAATATATCACTCTGTGTGTGTAATGACTCTATATAAAATATGGGTTTGACTTTTTGAATTGAATTACTAAAATACATTAACGTTTTGATATTCTAATTTTATGAGATGGACCTGTATTATGTTGCAGCTTACCAATTCTTAGATGTGGTGGCTGCATTCGTTTTTTTTTTTTTTCAGTCTTTCTTTCTTCTATTTTCACCTGTTGATCTGGTCAGCAAGTCTGTTGTTTTTCAAAAGAACACATTTCCCCGTAGATGTAGCAGTTACAGGGTTGAGGCAAACCATTTACTGCTGTCAGGGGTGCTTACAATGACCAGCTTTTATTTATGTATATAAAAACCTTTATCCCAAACGGAAATCAAACTGTCTGCTGTAACTGATTAAAAAGTGGTAACTGGAGTTCAGATTCAATTTCTTAGTGTATCTAAATCTGCTAATACATCTAACACTCCCCTCTCCCCAGACTGACAATGCTGCTGTCCAAAGGTGCCCTCAGCAGATTTCAGTGAGGAGAGGTCTGATAGCTGATTGGAGGGAAGGGACACCCCCCCTCCTTATACAGGAACAGAGCTGAGGCTGTCAATCACAGGCTGTGTGCTGGAGCTCCCTCCCCTGTCAACTTTTTTTATCTCTTGGTGTCAGGAAAGCTTGTCAGAAGGGATTCATGCTGATAGCAGAGGAACGAGGCAGCGGACAACAAAAATGACGCTTAGTGTTCAGGACTAAGTATAGACCAGCTTTTTTTAACCTTTTTAACACAGAGGAATCCTGAGCATAATGTTCCGGTCTCAGGGAACCCCTGCTAAAAATTACTATACAACTCATGATACATCAGTGTGATGGTCAGTGGGAAGAATGCTCCTTACACTTGTGGTCATTGAAGAGAATTACACCCTTATAGATGAATAAAATGATCAATGGTGTCAGTGGGAACTTATCAGAGAGGCAAAAATTGCTCATTGCTCTAGGAACCCCTAGCAACCTCTGGAGTAAATGACATATTCCTCCGCTGCAGCCGGGGGAGAGGAGGGAAGCCAGCAGCATTGCGGTGGGGGGCGCAACAGGGGGGGAAGCCCGAGCAGTAGGGGCAATCGGCACAGCACAGAGTAATTAGAGTGTGCCCAGGCACACCTGTCACACCCCCTGCGCACGTCTATGGTTGCTACATAAGAGGACCCAGTGGAGCCTTGAGTGGCATCTACCTACCCCCCAACTTTTTGAGATGAGAATGAGAGACACCTATTAGCAAAAGTATGTAGGCATAGGACACACCCCCTGTCACGCCCCCTTAAAGGGGAATTATACAAAGAAAAATTCTTTAAACCACTACTATTCTTTTTAATCTGGCTTTTGAAATTTACAAATGTAGCAATTTAGAAATCAGATGAAAGGTTTAGCGCTGGTAAACACTTTTTGAAAGATAAAAGGTGCATTTTATATACAACTATATAGATCAGACCAAAATGAGGGACAAATGAGGAGGAATGAGGGACAGAGGGACATTGCTCCAAATCAGGGACAGTCCCTCGAAATCCGGGACAGTCAGGAGCTGTGCATCTGTCAATTTAACTTGGAATTTTCAGTAGCATAAGCCAGCAATGGTCCACCAGACAACCTAAGCAGGAACCTAGGGCTTGGTGGATGTCCAAGGGGCAGCTATAACCTTCATGCCCCTGCAGTAGTCCAGGGGGGTTTCGTGACCGGTCGAGGGGGGGCACACTAGTTGATGTCTGATGGGGACGTGCCATTACATACAGTCAGGTCCATAAATATTGGGAGATCGACACAATTCTAATCTTTTTGGCCCTATACACCACCACAATGGATTTGAAATGAAACGAACAAGATGTGCTTTAACTGCAGACTTTCAGCTTTAATTTGAGGGTATTTACATCCAAATCAGGTGAACGGTGTAGGAATTACAACAGTTTGTATATGTGCCTCACACTTTTTAAGGGACCAAAAGTAATGGGACAGATTAACAATCATCCATCAAACTTTCACTTTTTAATACTTGGTTGCAAATCCTTTGCAGTCAATTACAGCCTGAAGTCTGGAACACATAGACATCACCAGACGCTGGGTTTCATCCCTGGTGATGCTCTGCCAGGCCTCTACTGCGACTGTCTTCAGTTCCTGCTTGTTCTTGGGGCATTTTCCCTTCAGTTTTGCCTTCAGAAAGGGGAATGCATGCTCAATCGGATTCAGGTCAGGTGATTGACTTGGCTATTGCATAACATTCCACTTCTTCCCCTTAAAAAACTCTTTGGTTGCTTTCGCAGTATGCTTTGGGTCATTGTCCATCTGCACTGTGAAGCGCCGTCCAATGAGTTCTGAAGCATTTTGCTGAATATGAACAGATAATATTGCCCGAAACACTTCAGAATTCATCCTGCTGCTTTTGTCAGCAGTCACATCATCAATAAATACATAAGAACCAGTTCCATTGGCAGCCATACATGCCCACGCCATGACACTACCACCACCATGCTTCACTGATGAGGTGGTATGCTTTGGATCATGAGCAGTTCCTTTCCTTCTCCATACTCTTCTCTTCCCATCACTCTGGTACAAGTTGATCTTGGTCTCATCTGTCCATAGGATGTTGTTCCAGAACTGTGAAGGCTTTTTTAGATGTTGTTTGGCAAACTCTAATCTGGCCTTCCTGTTTTTGAGGCTCACCAATGGTTTCCATCTTGTGGTGAACCCTCTGTATTCACTCTGGTGAAGTCTTCTCTGGATTGTTGATTTTGACACACATACACCTACCTCCTGGAGAGTGTTCTTGATCTGGCCAACTGTTGTACAGGGTGTTTTCTTCACCAGGGAAAGAATTCTTCGGTCATCCACCACAGTTGTTTTCCTTGGTCTTCCGGGTCTTTTGGTGTTGCTGAGCTCACCGGTGCGTTCTTTCTTTTTAAGGATGTTCCAAACAGTTGATTTGGCCACACCTAATGTTTTTGCTATCTCTCTGATGGGTTTGTTTTGTTTTTTCAGCCTAATGATGGCTTCCTTCACTGATAGTGACAGCTCTTTGGCTCTCATATTGAGAGTTGACAGCAACAGATTCCAAATGCAAATAGCACACTTGAAATGAACTCTGGACCTTTTATCTGCTCCTTGTAAATGGGATAATGAGGGAATAACACACACACCTGGCCATGGAACAGCTGAGCAGCCAATTGTCCCATTACTTTTGGTCCCTTAAAAAGCGAGAGGCACATATACAAACTGTTGTAATTCCTACACCGTTCACCTGATTTGGATGTAAATACCCTCTAATTAAAGCTGAAAGTCTGCAGTTAAAGCACATCTTGTTCGTTTCATTTCAAATTCATTGTGGTGGTGTATAGAGCCAAAAAGCAGAGGTGGGGGACTCGAGTTACATAACTTGACTCGAGTCGGACTCGAGTCACCTGTTTGAGGACTTGCGACTTGCTTCACAAAATTAAATAAATGACTCGACTTGACTTTGACTTGCCACTAATGACTTGCGACTTGACTTTGACTTGGGTTATTTGACTTGCAATGACTTGGCACCACCAGTGCTGTGTCTTGGCCTAGGCAAAATATGCCAAGAAAAAAAGCACTAAGCAGTTTTGTTAATGTTGAAAATGAAACAAAACCTTTCCTGAAAACTGACTTTTAACTAATTTTAAGGATGGAAATGGGGTAGATCAGTATTTTGACTTAATTTGCAACTTGACCAAAATAAATGACTTGACTTGACTTGCTTGACTTCTAGCAGGGACTCGACTTGACTTGCTTGCTTTTCGCCACAGTAACTTGGGACTTGCTTATGACTTGAAGGTTAAGACTTGAGACTTGCTTGTGACTTGCACATGTGTGACTTACCCCCATGTCTGCTAAAAAGATTAGAATTGTGTCGATGTCCCAATATTTATGGACCTGACTGTACAATGAGTACTGGGAGAGTTTTATCCAGCGCCCAGGGCAAGGATACTGAGCTGCTTCCCCTCTCTTACCGCTAATGCATGTTGTAGAATGGGTGTACCACCCTGCGTTCATTCTCAGCCCCTTACTCTGCTGCGCCCCGGGCACCTCCTCCTCCTGCCCACCCCTTGTCCCAGCCCCGCATGCAGTGTAAATAGAAGGGCTTCGTATTGCCTATTCAAATTCTTACCAATGTTAATTGAAACGTTGGGGGGGGGGGGGGGTGGCAAACATGCTACCTTGCCCAGGACCCCGTTCTGCTTCAATCCATCTACCGATGACAACAGGTTCCCTTCACATTCATTGCTACAAAAGCCTGGCTTATATTCTGAACATTGTTGCCTTTTAATTAAAACATATCCCCCCCCCCCCCCCATCGAATGTGTCTTTGAAGCAATCGCCGACTCTTCCCTTTTGGTTTTTAATTTCCAGCGTTGCGTGCTGACACATATATCTGCACATCCAGAGCGTCACCATCGAGCCATGAGAAGTAGAATTGATCTTCGTATTCTTCCTCTCTCCAAGGTCGTGTCTCCGCAGCACCGCCCGCCACACTTAAGAGTTCAATTTGCGTTGTGTTACTTATCAGAGATGTAAGTGCAGGTTAGGACGGCGGCGGATCTCTCCGCTAGTAATGGGAAACGTATTCTAATGCTCTTCTTTGCTCCCCGGAGTGATTTGGGACTCTGGACTGGAATGAAAGGGTGATGATTTTTAGCTGCATCCAAAAAGCTCATTTTTTATTATTTTTTTTATATATTCTCTTTCACTTTTTTTTTTTTCTTATCTCGCAGCTCGTTGGCGTTCTGCCCACTTGGCCCTGAGAGATAGAAATCTCGCTAGCGTCATCGACAGAACATAAGCAGGCTTGGAGATGCATTTCTGTAATGATTATATGTAGCAAGCATTTCATCTGCTCGGTGGCCTCTAAAACCCGCGGACGGCGTTTCATAAAACAAGTTTTAAAGGCACAAGTGCACATCGGTTATCTGGCGGCAGATATATCAGACGAATGAAACTGCAGGTAGTAAGCAATGGATTTTCAGGTCTGGACATGGGGAGGACAGTTGGATATAAAAAAAAAAAAACACCAGTAAATGTACATGGCACATTTTTCTAATTTTTTTATGGCAAGAAAAGACAGATATTTACGGACGCATTTTGGTTTTAGTTCACTTACATATTTCTTTGTAAGTCATTAAAGTGGTTTTAAACCTCAGGCATGAAATATCAACAAAGCATATCCCTCTATAGTGTGTATTTGTCTCTATCCAGAGCACTAAGCGCCATTTCTGTCTGCTGCCTCGTTCCTTCCCTTAGATAAAGGAGACAATCTGCGCTAAACATCAACAGTGTATATAGTATAAAAATGATGCAAATATACAAAATTAATATTTAGACAAAAAAGGTGCAGTCTCTAAAAAAAAACAGAATGTCCAGCTCATAAGAATGTATAAAGAGAAAAAATGTGCAACCAAAAGAAATTAATAAAAAAATACATTTTTAAATTTTTTATTCATTTCTTTTGGTTGCACATTTTTTCTCTTTACTCGTTCCTTTGCTTGCCTGCATGGGTCACTTCGGACATGTTTTCCTGACACCAAGAGAAAAAAGGTGACCGGGGGGGGGGGAGCTGCAGCACACAGCCTGTGGTTAACAGCCTTAGCTCTGCTCCTGTTTGCAGGGGGGGTGGCCCTTCCGTCCAATCCGCTCTATGAGATTTCCTCACTGAGCTCTGCAGTGTGTAATTTCAGCTCTTCGTTCCCTTTTTTTTCTGACAGCTCAGGCAAGCTTTTAAATTCTGGAGTTTAAATGGAAGAAGAAGAGAAGACCGCAGATAAACAGGTACAACGTACATAGAATTTTTGAGATTTTGTTTAATCTCTGTGTATCACCTGAGGCTAGTCACTTCACTGGGTATATGTGGGGGTTTACAACCACTTTAAAGCCCTTGCCAGCCTCCCGTCTCCCCTTCAAATCAACAAACCAACCAACCAATCCGCTCTCATCCATTTACTATTTCTTTAAAGCAGGTGTACCCTCCCTTGGGAAGGAGGTATGAGAAATGGCCCTCCCCATACAGAACATGGCACTAAACCTGTAGGAAAATAGGTGAACCAGAACCTTCGAAGAGTGGGTTTGTTAATAAAGTTGTCAGTTCCTTCACCCAGGACAGGGCCTCTGGGTTCCCTTCCTGGGAAATTTATCAGTAATCTAATCAAAGTAATTAGGAGCAGAAGAACTCCCGCAACCTGCACGTAGCATTAACCATAAGTATACAGATGCACACCAGTATTGAAATAATACAAGCTGTATATAAGAAGATATCAATAGCAGTACATACAGTATATCCAATGTACAAAGGGGTATTATCAGCAAAAGGCCTGATTGGAGTATGGGTGGAATTGTGCATATACAGTGGGGACGGAAAGTATTCAGACCCCCTTAAATTTTTCACTCTTTGTTATATCGCAGCCATTTGCTAAAATCATTTAGGTTCATTTTTTTCCTCATTAATGTACACACAGCACCCCATATTGACAGAAAAACACAGAATTGTTGACATTTTTGCAGATTTATTAAAAAAGAAAAACTGAAATATCACATGGTCCTAAGTATTCAGACCCTTTGCTCAGTATTTAGTAGAAGCACCCTTTTGATCTAATACAGCCATGAGTCTTTTTTTGGGGATCCTCTGCCATTCCTCCTTGCAGATCCTCTCCAGTTACATACATAGTTACATAGTAAGGTTGAATAAAGACACCAGTCCATCCAGTTCAACCTGAGTGAGTACACCCTCACATCAGTCCCTACCCTCAAGGAGCTCACAATCCAAGGTCCCCAACTCACATTCATATACTAGGGCCAGTTTTTTTTTTGGACAGAAGCCAATTAACCTACCAGCATGTCTTTGTAGTTCTGTCAGGTTGGATGGTAAACGTTGGTGGACAGCCATTTTTAGGTCTCTCCAGAGATGCTCAATTGGGTTTAAGTCAGGACTCTGGCTGGGCCATTCAAGAACAGTCACGGAGTTGTTGTGAAGCCACTCCTTCGTTATTTTAGCTGTGTGCTTAGGGTCATTGTCTTGTTGGAAGGTAAACCTTCGGCCCAGTCTGAGGTCCTGAGCACTCTGGAGAAGGTTTTCGTCCATGATATCCTTGTACTTGGCCGCATTCATCTTTCCCTCGATTGCAACCAGTCGTCCTGTCCCTGCAGCTGAAAAACACCCCCACAACATGATGCTGCCACCACCATGCTTCACTGTTGGGACTGTATTGGACAGGTGATGAGCAGTGCCTGGTTTTCTCCACACATACCGCTTAGAATGAAGGCAGTTCTATCTTGGTCTCATCAGACCAAAGAATCTTATTTCTCACCATCTTGCAGTCCTTCAGGTGTTTTTTAGCAACTCCATGCGCTTTTATGTGTCTTGCACTGAGGAGAGGCTTCCGTCGGGCCGCTCTGCCATAAAGACCTGACTAGTGGAGGGCTGCAGTGATGGTTGACTTTCTACAACTTTCTCCCATCTCCCGTCTGCATCTCTGGAGCTCAGCCACAGTGATCTTTGGGTTCTTCTTTACCTCTTTCACCAAGGCTCTTCTCCCCCCCGATAGCTCAGTTTGGATGGACGGCCAGCTCTAGGAAGGGTTCTGGTCATCCCAAACGTCTTCCATTTAAGGATTATGGAGGCCACTGTGCTCTTAGGGACCTTAAGTGCAACAGAAATTTTTTGTAACCTTGGCCAGATCTGTGCCTTGCCACAATTCTGTCTCTGAGCTCTTCAGGCAGTTCCTTTGACCTCATGATTCTCATTTGCTCTGACATGCACTGTGAGCTGTAAGGTCTTATATAGACAGGTGTGTGGCTTTCCTAATCAAGTCCAATCAGTATAATCAAACACAGCTGGACTCAAATGAAGGTGTAGAACCATCTCAAGAATGATTAGAAGAAATGGACAGCACCTGAGTTAAATATATGAGAGTCACAGGGTCTGAATACTTAGGACCATGTGATATTTCAGTTTTTCTTTTTTAATAAATCTGCAAAAATGTCAACAATTCTGTGTTTTTCTGTCAATATGAGGTGCTGTGTGTACATTAATGAGGAAAAAAATGAACCTAAATGATTTTAGCAAATGGCTGCGATATAACAAAGAGTGAAAAATTTAAGGGGGTCTGAATACTTTCCGTCCCCACTGTATATGCACAATTCCACCCATACTCCAATCAGGCCTTTTGCTGATAATACCCCTTTGTACATTGGATATACTGTATGTACTGCTATTGATATCTTCTTATATACAGCTTGTATTATTTCAATACTGGTGTGCATCTGTATACTTATGGTTAATGCTACGTGCAGGTTGCGGGAGTTCTTCTGCTCCTAATTACTTTGATTAGATTACTGATAAATTTCCCAGGAAGGGAACCCAGAGGCCCTGTCCTGGGTGAAGGAACTGACAACTTTATTAACAAACCCACTCTTCGAAGCTTCTGGCAGTACTGCACAACTTCTGGCTGTTTTGCACAACTCCTAGTTTTACTAGACTTGCATAGGAAATATCCCACAGGACTACTTGCACTGATAGTGGCCTGTACTTTCCTTAGGAGATTAAAGCACCCCAATGTCACTTCCCCTCTGTAAAGGAAGGATGGTCAATTACTCACCCAGCCACAGTATGGTTGGACTTCTTCACACCAACTTCCTCCTGGTTCAGCTCAGTCTCTGGACAAAGGTTCTATGGTAGGCCCCCCAGCTGGGACCTAGATGTGTTTACAAGGGCTCCTCTAGTTTCTTCTGCTCCAAGGGCAGAGCCCCCTGCACAGCAGTCTCCTCCTGCAGGGCTGAATACAGGAACAATGCACTTTTGCTGCCAGGCCTCAGACTACTTATGAGCTCTCCCTCCACTTTCTGGGCACACCCCCCCCCCCCAGTGTTTGGTTGGAGTTCCTTAAAGTTTCAGGCTGCCTGTCCTGCGCTCCCTCCCACTATGCTTCCAGAAGACCCTAGAAGACAGGGGGAGTAGCAGAACAGCAGCCTGTGAGACACTGAGCAGCCCTGATTGAATGACCCCGCTCCACTGTTTACAGAGGAGCTAAACTAAATTTACCTAGCAGCCTACTCTGAACTGATCTGCAGTGATGAGGAGAGCCTCCAGTCATTATCCAACCAGCCTGGAACACAGTCCTAGCTGACACTTTCTGTCTGTGGGGGAGGTGTTCTGTTCTTTTGAGAGTTCACTGCAGCGTTGCCAACTTGCTGCATGACATTTGGAAATCACTAGAGTCCTAGCAAGATGAACAGGTCTCTTCTGGCTTGATGAAAATACAACAGCAGCAACTTCCCTGGACGAGACATATAACAGAAACTTTCTACCTCTCCCTTCCACCTTTCTGGACACTATCACATGCTCTCTATGGTGTCTTATCTGGGACTTAACGTTGTTGATCTACTGTTGGAGTTCTTCTCCTTTGGCTTCAGGCATCATCACAGTTTCCAAAGACCAACGTGATGCATCTGTGGGCAACATTGGCAGTCCCCCACCCCCTCACCCACATTCAAACCCTTCCAAAACTCATTGTACTTACCCGTATCTGCCATCACAAGACCCTTTGCAGCACCTCTTCCAGGAGTGAAGACAGATGAACCACTGCTGGAATTCTTCTCCGATTGATTAGAGAGATAATCCTCCACTTCAATGTACATAACTATTCAGCCCTGATGTCCTAACGGCTACAGAAGGTGACACCACTGGAAATATTTCACTGCAAGACATTGTTTTGCTTTGTCCTTTAAAGTCACTTTGGAGTGAAGCAAGGAAGCATTAAAAAAAACCTCTGTAGTGTGTCAATATGCTTTACTAAACCAAAACGCTGTACCTACAAACTACTTACAATTTTAGAAAAACAATATAAAACATGCAGAGTAATACAAAATATGGATACAATATACATATGCACTAGCTATCTTTCCTTCCTAGCAAATAAGCCTGGACAATGTATGTGATAGGGATACACTTAACAGTTACTTGACTTGGGTTTCTGCCTGGTGATATTTAGTCTTCTTCCTTCTTTCAAGGATCGTTTCCAAACTCCTCCTTGCTTCTCCAAAGTCCACAAACCTTTGTTCCCTCCCCCTACTTCCTTCCAACATCACTTCCTGTTCCATGAGCTACATGAAACCAGTCAAACTGGTTAATAAGCAAATGAATAGAGGAAGCCCAGCTTCTATAAACAATACATGGTAACTAGAATTAAAATAATATAATTAAAAACTCACTAAAATAGATATTAAATATATAATTGTATATTAAATAATATAATTTAAAAAAAAATCACTAAAATAGATATTTAGGGGTTTGGGGGCAAATAGACATTTTGGGGTGGTCACCTTTTTAGATTTAGTACTCCTCAATGGCAGGATTATCAGTTATTTGTTTTATAAAGAAAATGGTATTAAATAAAAACAATACAGTATAATTTTTCAATATATGCATTCTTTTTATTATGAATGCTTTCTGTTTTTGTCTATTTTATTGTTATTTTTAAAACCCATGTCTTTTGTACAACGCTGCAGAGGGTGTTGGTGCCACATGTACTGATAATAACAATACTAGCAGCTGCAGGTTACAGCTGACCTGTCCAGGACCCAGCGAGGAAAGTGACTCTAGCGGTAGAAAAGCTCGGTACGGCCTTTGGTTGCATACATATTGTTTTTTTTTTCCTGAATTCCTCGCCTTATTTATTCAGTCTGGGATTGAAAACAGGTTTTACGCTACATTTAGCCCAGCTGGATCCGGCTCACTTACAGTAGAAGAAACGCACTTCACCATACACTTGTCTTCACCGTCTTCAGCTAAGTCTGTGGATGGAAACTAGAAAAGGCTTAGCTAAGGTTATATACTATTTTACTCCACTGTTTCACCCTGGAAAATAAACAAAAAGTCATGGATGCATTCCTTATTTCTCAGACAGTGTGTAAACAGACCGATTTGTCAAATATAACTGCAAGTAATCCCAATGTGTCCTGCGTCTGTTAAAGCCCACCTTCTTCACCTGCTACATTCCTGATACAATGGGTTTGTTTTCCATTATTTTTATTATTATTTTGAACAATTCCAATTTTTTCAGAGGCATTTGGCTCCGTTTGACTGATCAGGCTGGACACTGGTCCTGTACAACCAATAATTCATAAGAAGCTCTGGTATGCAATGTTACATCTTTTTGCAAGAACTACTGAACTTCTGCATGTAGTCCATGCAGTATTTGCATCTGAAGTGTACCATATGACCAAAGGTTTTTGGACACCTGACCATCACACCAATTATATGGCCAAAAACATGTGAACACCCCTCCAAAAAATTGAGTTCAGTTGCTTCAAGTGAAGGGTGCCATTAATGCTATGATACACAAAGACATTTCTTCTGGTAACAATTTGGGGAAGACCCTTTTCTGTTCCAGCATGACTGCACCCCTGTGTAAAATGCCAACTCCATAAACACATAGTTTGATGAGCTGGCATGGAGGAAGTAGGGTGGCTTGCACAGCCCTGACCTCAACCCTACTGAACACCCTTGGGATGAGCTGAAACATCAATTGCAAGCTAGACCTTTTTAGCACCTGTTTGAGACCTCAAAAATGTTTTTTGGCTGAATAACCACCAATTCCCATCTCCGAAATCTGTTGGGAATCCTTCCCAGTTGCATGGAGGTTGTTATAGCTGTGAAGGGACCAACTCCATGTTAACACACCATGGATCAACAGAATAGCGTCCAAACCAATATTGTATGATCACATCACAGAGTGGTGTAACGTTTTAGAGAAACGCAGAGCCCTTTTGTCACATGACTGATGAAGGGGCCATGCATTGCTCCGAAACGTTGCACAACTCTGTGATGTGATCATGCAATAAAAAAATCAGTTTGGATGCTATTCTGTTGATCCATGGTGTGCTGGCAAATATCTGCATTGTGACTTTTGAACCAGTCTCCAGCTGGCCGTTGCTGCAGCACCCAATTGAGAGATACCTACCACATACAATGAGAGCTGCCTATCAGATGCATTGAGAGATGCCTTTTGGAGGCATTGAGAGCATTGAGAGCTGCCTACTGGAGGTATTGAGAGCTGCCTGTGGAATGCATTGAGAGCTGCCTTCTGAATGCATTGAGAGGTGCCTACTGGACAGGGGCGTAGATAAGGAGAGATCAGGAGTGTTCAACCCCCCCCCCCCCCGGGCCAAAATGAAATGCATGGTGTCCCTGCTCTGCAGCCACACATGGCACCAGCGACAGGCAGCACTGCAGTCAGTGGCACACAGAGTTTAATAATGCTGCTGCAGCAAGTGTAATAGATGATTAGGCATTCCCGCACGTATGTTGTGGTACACCACCAGGCCAGTCTATCGGGCTCGGGCTGAAGGCTGACAGATCTATTACCAGGCAGCACAGTGGGAGCCAGCGGTGCTTGGAGTCTTGCCCACTACACACCATGTATTCCCGTTAGCTTGCAGTGTCCCTCCCACCTTGGGCTTGGGAAAGGAGCTTTGCCTGGGCCCTGGAAAGCAGAGTGCTTGTAAAGTGCTGTGTAGCCGCCGGCCCCCCACATGGATGAACTGCTGCTGTCCTGTCCAGGTATGTCCCTCTTTCTCTTCTGGCCTAGTCTCAGAAGGTCTCAGAGAGTGTCCTCAGACTTACTACTGCTCAGACTGCTGTGCTGCTGCTGGTATTCTGCTGTTCATACTAGGTAATCGTGAGTCAGTGAGAGACTGTCTGTGTGGCAACTAGCAAAGTATGTGATTGAGGCTGGCTGGGCTAAATTTTTCATTGCTTGTGTTACTGACAGTTGACTGAGGCTAAGCTGAGTTTTCTATTGCAAGCACTGGCAAGCTTGTTGTGGTGCTTACTGGCTTACTGATTCAGCACTTGCGGTTTTATTGTATTTGCTTTGCAGGTATGGTATGTCTTACTGTTGTACTGTAATGTTACTTTGTTTATTGTTAACCATCATTTGCTTAGCAGTTACACTATTCAGCTGCAGCACAGTTTTATTTATTCTGACAGCAACAGCGTTTGCTCTCATGATACGAAAAGCCGTGATTCCAGCGCTGTAGGAGGTGATTTCACCACCACAGTTAAAAAAAAGAGCATATATGCCAAAGCATGGGGGCAGGGGTGGAGGGGCGATTTGCTCCTAACATTAGGGGCGGATTGCCCCCATGCTTTGGCATATATTTTTTAGGCACAGATTGTGATAAAAAAAAAGTTGTTTTATTGAGTTAATGTTTTATTGTTACCATTGTTTGCTTTTCAGTTACGCCATTTAGCTGCAGGACTGATTTATTCATCTTGACAGCAACAGCGTTTGCTCTCACAACCGGAAACTATGAGCATTTCATGACTTAGGTTTCACCGGATATAAACAGCTCCATTGGGAAATTGAGAAAACATTTTATCACACCGATCTTGGTGTGGTCAGATGCTTTGAGGGCAGAGGAGAGATCTAGGGTCTAATAGAACCCAAATTGTTTCAAAAAAAGAGTACCTGTGCCTACCTATTGCTATCATGGGGATATTTACATTCCCTGAGATAACAATAAAAAATAATTAAAAAAAATGAAAGGAACAGTTTAAAAATAAAATAAAAAAAGCAAAATAAATAATAATAAAAAAAAAGCACCTCTGTTCCCCTGTGCTCATGCGCAAAGGTGAACGCAAGCATCGGTCTTGTGTCGTATGTAAACAGCAAATTCACCATGCATGTGAGGTATCACCACGAACATCAGATTGATGGCAGTAATTTTAGCAGTAGACCTCCTCTGTAAATCTAAAGTGGTAACCTGTAAAGGCTTTTAAAGGATTTTAAAAATGTATGTAGTTTGTCGTCGCTGCACGTTTGTGCACAATTTTAAAGCATGTCGTGTTTGGTATCCATGTACTCAGCATAAGATCATCTTTTTTATTTCATCACACATTTGGGCAATATAGTGTGTTTTAGTGCATTCAAATTCAAAAAATGTTTTTTTTCTTTTTTCAATTTTCAAAACTTTGTGACAAAAAGCGATATCTGCAAAATACTCAAAATGCCTCTCAGCAAATAGCTTGGGGTGTCTACTTTCCAAAATGGGGTCATTTGGGGGGGGTGTGCTATCTGGGCATTTCATAGCCTCCGAAACTGTGATAGGCAGTGAGGAGTGAAATAAAAAATTTACACCCTTAGAAAGCCTGAAGGCAGTGATTGGTTTTCGGGGTCCTGTACGCGGTTAGACTGACAAAAAGTCTCACACATGTGGTATCCCCGTACTCAGGAGAAGCAGCAGAATGTATTTCTGGGGTGTAATTCCACATATAACTATGCCATGTTTGAACAATATATCATTTAGTGACAACTTTGTGTAAAAAAAAAATAATAATAATTTTCCAGACACTTGTGGCAAAATATAAAATATTCCATGGACTCAACATGCCTCTCAGCAAATAGCTTGAAGTGTCTTCTTTCCAAAATGGGGTAATTTGGGGGGTTTTGTGCTATATTGACATTTCATGGCCTCCGAAACTGTGATAGGTAGTGAGGAAATGAAATCACCATTTTACGCCCTTAGAAAGTCTGAAGGCGGTGATTGGTTTTCGGGGTCCCGTACGCGGCTAGGCTCCCAAAAAGTCTCACACATGTGGTATCCCCGTACTCAGGAGAAGCAGCAGAATGTATTTTGGGATGTAATTCCACATATGCCCATGGCATGTTTGAGCAATATATCATTTAGTGACAACTTTGTGCAAAAAAAAAAAAAAAAGTTTGTCATTTTCCCGCAAGTTGTGGCAAAATATAAATATTCCATGGACTCAACTTGCCTCTTAGCAAATATTTTGGGGTGTCTACTTTCCAAAATGGGGTCATTAGGGGGGGGGGGGTTGTGCTATCTGGGCATTTTATGGCCTTCGAAACTGTGATAGGTAGTGAGGAGTGAAATTAAAAATTTACGCCCTTAGAAATCCTGAAGGCGGTGATTGGTTTTCGGGGTCCTGTACACGGCTAGGCTCCCAAAAAGTCTCAGACATGTGGTATCCCCGTACTCAGGATAAGCAGCAGAATGTATTTTGGGGTGTAATTCCACATATAACCATGGCATGTGTGAGCAATATATCATTTAGTGACAACTTTGTGTAATTATTTATTTTTGTTTGTCATTTTTCAATCACTTGTGACAAAAAAATAAAATATTCAATGGGCTCAACATGCCTCTCAGCAATTTCCTTGGGGTGTCTACTTTCCAAAATGGGGTCATTTGGGGGGGGGGGGTTGGTTTCTACTGCCCTGCCATTTTAGCACCTCAATAAATTCCAGAAAATGTACCCTAGTTTGTAGACGCTATAACTTTTGCGCAAACCAATAAATATACGCTTATTGACATTTTTTTTTTTTTACCAAAGACATGTGGCTGAATACATTTTGGCCTAAATGTATGACTAAAATCGAGTTTATTGGATTTTTTTAATAATAAAAAGTAGAAAATATCATTTTTTTTTAAATTTTTGGTCTTTTTCCGTTTATATTGCGTAAAATAAAAAATCGCAGAGGCAATCAAATACCATCAAAAGAAACCTCTATTTGTTGGAAAAAAATGACGCAAATTTTGTTTGGGTACAGAATTGCATGACCGCGCAATTACCAGTTAAAGCAGCGCAGTGCCAAATTGTAAAAAGTGCTCTGGTCATTGAGCAGCCAAATCTTCCGGGGCTGAAGTGGTTAAGGTCACAAAAATTTTCAATAGCAAATGAAAGCAAAAAAAAAAGCATTTTAATTCCAGAGTGGCGGATCAGGTTCCCAGTTGCTACCTATATTCCTTTCCTGCCGAAGCGTGAATTATTCCGAAAGGCGACAATTTTCCCTGTCAGTTTTAACACGTTGTTACGCTTAACATGCGATTCATAATCCTCACTTGGCATCGCAACATGATTCCCGACATTTATTAATTTATGCTAATTAAGAGCTTCTCGTTTTTACCCCTTAATTCAGTGAACATAAAGAATAAAAATAATGACAGACAAGCTGTTAAATCATCTATTCCTGCCTCTGATACTCCTGTTTATAAGAAATGAAATGCAATTCAAGTCAAGGGTTTGTTACCAAGAAAGTTACAAGAGAAGTAAATAAGTATCGTTATATGTCTGCATAGCTCCCAACTGTCCCTGAATTGGAGGGACTGCCCCTGATTTGGAGCAATGTCCCGCTGTCCCTCATTCCACCTCATTTGTCCCTCATTTTGGTCTGATCTATATACTTGTATATAAAATGCACTTTTTATCTTTCAAAAAGTGTTTCCCAGTGCTAAACCTTTCATCTGATTTCTAAATTGCTGCATTTGTACATTTTAAAAGCCAATATAAAGGAATAGTAGTGGTAAAAAAAAAGCCCTTGTGGATATAATTAACCTTTTTTTTGGTTAATTCTCCTTTAAGGGGGTGTGGCAAGGGGCGTGTCCTATGCCGACATACGTTTGTTAGTAGATGTCCCTCATTCCCATCTCAAAATGTTGGGAGGTATACGTCTGTATAATATAGGTTCATATCATCTGATGTGCTTAGGTTCAGTGAGTGGGCATACCCATGGCTGTACATATTAATTCATAGCCAAATCATACATTTAGTAGGCGCGTGTAGCTTCTACAGGCCTCATCAAAATAAATGAAACATCTGACATAAATCTCCAGATAGAGATAGAGCGCCTACTTACCCATGGGTGTGACCCACCATTCTATGGAATTGGTAGCAAAGATGTACTATAATAATTCCATTAAAGGTCATAGTATTCAAATATGTACAGTGCCTTGAAAAAGTATTCACACCCCTTGAAATTTTCCACATTTTGTTATGTTACAACCAAAAACGTAAATGTGTTTTAATGGGATTTTATGTGATAGACCAACACAAAGTGGCACAAAATTGTACTGGAAGGAAAATGATAAATTATTTTCAACATTTTTTGACAAATAAATATGTGAAAAGTGTGGGGTACATTTGTATGGCGCCCCCCTGAGTCAATATTTTGTAGAACCGCCTTTCACTGCAATTACAGCTGCAAGTCTTTTTGGGGATGTCTCTACCAGCTTTGCACATCTAGAAAGGGACATTTTTGCCCATTCTTCTTTGCAAAATATCTCAAGCTCAGTCAGATTGGATGGAGAACGTCAGCTGCAGGCATTATCCCAGTACTGTTTTTTAGAGCCGGCGATCTGCTATCCAGTTATAACAACCGATGCAGCTAAAAGCCGCTGGGCTGTTATACCGGAGGAGCGGGAGGGGACGCCCCCCCTCCTTCCGCCTCCCGCCGCTCTTACCGGGCCTCCTGTTCCATCGGGAGGCCTGATGACCAATCGGCCGCCACCGGCGACTGGGGACGGACTGGAACGAAGCCGTGAGTAGCTTCGTTCCAGCCTCCTAATCGTAAACACGGAAGGCGACGTCATGACGTCACTTCCCGTTTACTCGGCTGCCAATGGCGCCGGTTTTAAGAAAATATACAGCTGAAAACGGCGATCTGAATACTTTGAAGTGCAAAGGAGGGATCGGGGGTCTTTTAGACCCCCGATCCCACCATAAAGAGTACCTGTCACCACCTATTACTGTCACAAGGGATGTTTACATTCCTTGTGACAGCAATAAAAGTGATTACATTTTTTTTTTTTTTTAAAACACAATTTATATATATAAAAATAAATAAAATAAATAAGAACATTTTTTTTAAAGCGCCCCTGTCCCCGCGAGCTCACGCAGCAAAGAAAACGCATACGGAAGTCGCGCCTGCACATGTAAACGATGTTCAAATCACACATGTGAGGTATCGCCACGATCGTCAGAGCGAGAGCAATAATTCTAGTACTAGACCTCCTCTGTAACTCTAACCTGGTAACCGTAAAAAAATTTTAAAGCGTCACCTATGGAGATTTTTAGGTACCGTAGTTTGTCGCCATTCCACGAGTGCGCGCAATTATAAAGCATGACATGTTTGGTATCTATTTACTCGGCGTAACATCATCTTTCACATTATACAAAATTATACATTGGGGTAACTTTACTATTTGTTTTTTTTTTTTAATTCATTTTCCCAAAAAAGTTGCCTTTAAAACACCGCTGCACAAATACCGTGTGACATAAAATATTGCAACAATCGCCATTTTATTCTCTAGATTCGCTGCTAAAAATATATATATATAATGTTTGGGGGCTCTAAGTAATTTTCTAGCAAAAAAAATACGGATTTTAACTTGTAAACACCAAATTTCAAAAATAGCCTTAGTCATGAAAGGGTTAATATCACCAGATATTTGCCTCTCATGCAGTATTATCTTTTGAAATATCTTTTTTTTTTTTTTTTTTCTCTAGAGTTTTGTGTGTTTACTACAAAATGTACATCTTTACAGAAAACAAAGGGAAAAGCTCTGAGAAAATAAATAAATAAAAGGGTAATAATATTTGACATCATGTCAGCCGTCCTAGCATTGCTCCCATTATCCTCTTTTCTCTTAAGCAAATGATGTATAGGAAACATTCCGGTGTTTTCAGTAATAGCAGGGAGAGCGTGAGAAGCCCCAGATTGCATGTAACTGAAGAAAGAGTGCAGTTTAAATGTCAATTCCTTCATGAAAACACAGAAGGAGCGCATCAATGCACCCTCCGCACCTGACACCAGGAGCCCAGGAGACACCTCAACGTGTCTTCAGCGGCATAAATAAGACAGATGCAGATAGGGGAAAAGTGCAGGGAGGTTCTCTGTTTGAAGAAATGGATAAAAATGACTGCAAGTTCCCATGGAGAGTGCAGTAAATTCGCTTTCAATTCTAAAGGGCAATTCCCTCGAAATGGCTAAACACACAGTTGAATCATTGAAGCTGAAGTTTAATCTGCTTATATTTTGCTGCCTTTCCCTCTCAACAATATGCTAATGACATGAATAAATAAAAAACCTTTCTATTTTGAATACTTACTGTATTTTAGGCACAGTGACGTCATTACTGAGTCTCTGTGCTTCTCTATGCAATGCAGGCGGATCGTGGCTGGTGGGAGGGGCCAGCAGGATGCTGTACATGACTTCCTGAAAACATTCACAGCACCCCAACTTTAGTACCCTTCTCAGGAGCCTATAGCCTCAATACAAGCAGGCTGGCTGATGGGAGGAGTTATGCAATTTTGCCTTGATGAGTTGATGTTAGTCCGGGGGCGTGGCCGTTCCTAGTAGGGTTGCCACCTGTCCGGGATTTGGGTTTGGAATCATTTGTCCGGGTTTCAAACTGCCTGAAACCCGGACACATTATTCAGACCAGACTATGGCCTCCCAGCAGGGTTGCTGGCTGCAGTTATCAAAGCTGAGAGTGTCTGTTACACTCTCTTTCACACTGCCCAAAGGCAGCACTAACAATCCCCACCACATAGAGACGGGGAAGGAGAGAGGGCTCGATCTGCTCCTCTTCCTTCCACCCCTATTCCTCTGTGTCTGCCCACTCTCCAATCCCCAGGGCTGTGCCTCAGAAAAAGGAATTGGGGGGCCAGAAATTTGAAGTCCAGCAGACTCAGATACATCTGGATGAGATGTGCTGACTGCCAAGGGGTGAGTGAGCTCACCATCCATCCCTGTCTGTGACTGAAGTCTCCCCCTTCTCTACCTTGCCTCTGAGTGAGTACACTAAGGTAAATCAGGGTTCTCAGAGCACCCCTTACATCAGAGTTGCCCTTTACACCAGAGGCCACAGTGTTCCCCCAACATCAGAGTCCTCTCCGTACATCAGAGTTCTCAGCGTGCATCAGAGTACTCAGTGTTTCCTCTTAAATCAGGGTTTCCAGAGCACCCCTTATTTTAGAGTCCCCAGAGTTCTCCCTTACATCAGAGTCTGCAGAGTCCCCCCTTACAGTGTAAGGCAGTGGCGTCACTAGGGTTGGTGTCACCTGGTGCGGTAAAACATGGTGTCACCCCCCTCCTGCCTAGGCTGCCCAGCACCCTGCATGTAGCGCACGGTCATGGGACGCACCCCAAACTGGCCCCTGTAAATTATAGTGTAGGGTGATATAGTGGCAGGTTAGGGTAGTATAGGGTGGTATAGTGGCAGGTTGGGGTGGTATAGGGCAGGTTGTGGTGGTATATTGGAAGGTATGGGTGGTATATTGGCAGATTGGGGTGGTACAGGGCAGGTTGCGGTGGTACAGGGCAGGTTGGAGTGGTAAAAGGCAAGTTGGGGTGGTACAGGGGGGGTTGGTGTGGTAAAAGGCAAGTTGGGGTGGTACAGGGCAGGTTGGGATGGCACAGGGCAGGTTGGAGCAGCACAGGGCAGGTTGGAGTGGCATAGGGCAGGTTGGGGTGGCTCAGGGCAGGTTGGAGTGGCACAGGACAAGTTGGGGTGGTACAGGGCAGGTTAGGGTGGCACAGGGCAGGTTGGAGTGGTATAGGGCAGGTTGGGGTGGTATAGGGCAGGTTGGGGTGGTACAAGGCAGGTTGGGGTGGTATAGGGCAGGTTGGGGTGTCACAGGACAAGTTGGGGTGGTACAGGGCAGGTTGGAGTGGTATAGGGCAGGTTGAAGTGGTATAGGGCAGGTTGAAGTGGCACAGGGCAGGTTGGGTTTGTACAGGGCAGGTTGAAGTGGTATAGGGCAGGTTGGGGTGGCACAGGGCAGGTTGGGGTGGTATAGGGCAGGTTGGGGTGGCACAGGGCAGGTTGGGGTGGTACAGGGCAGGTTGAAGTGGTATAGGGCAGGTTGGGGTGGCACAGGGCAGGTTGGGGTGGCACAGGGCAGGTTGAAGTGGTATAGGGCAGATGGGGTGGCACAGGGCAGGTTGAAGTGGTATAGGGCAGGCTGGGGTGGCAGAGGGCAGGTTGAAGTGGTATAGGGCAGGTTGGGGTGGCACAGGGCAGGTTGAAATGGCACAGGACAAGTTGGGGTGGTACAGGGCAGGTTAGGGTGGCACAGGGCAGGTTGGAGTGGTATAGGGCAGGTTGTGGTGGTATATTGGAAGGTTAGGGTGGTATATTGGCAGATTGGGGTGGTACAGGGCAGGTTGGGGTGGTACAGGGCAGGTTGGAGTAGTAAAAGGCAAGTTGGGGTGGTACAGGGCAGGTTGGAGTGGTAAAAGGCAAGTTGGGGTGGTACAGGGCAGGTTGGGATGGCACAGGGCAGGTTGGAGCGGCACAGGGCAGGTTGGAGTGGCATAGGGCAGGTTGGGGTGGCTCAGGGCAGGTTGGAGTGGCACAGGACAAGTTGGGGTGGTACAGAGCAGGTTAGGGTGGCACAGGGCAGGTTGGAGTGGTATAGGGCAGGTTGGGGTGGTATAGGGCAGGTTGGGGTGGTACAAGGCAGGTTGGGGTGGTATAGGGCAGGTTGGAGTGGCACAGGACAAGTTGGGGTGGTACAGGGCAGGTTGGAGTGGTATAGGGCAGGTTGAAGTGGTATAGGGCAGGTTGAAGTGGCACAGGGCAGGTTGGGGTGGTACAGGGCAGGTTGAAGTGGTATAGGGCAGGTTGGGGTGGCACAGGGCAGGTTGGGGTGGTACAGGGCAGGTTGAAGTGGTATAGGGCAGGTTGGGGTGGCACAGGGCAGGTTGGGGTGGTATAGGGCAGATGGGGTGGCACAGGGCAGGTTGAAGTGGTATAGGGCAGATGGGGTGGCACAGAGCAGGTTGGGGTGGTATAGGGCAGATGGGGTGGCACAGGGCAGGTTGAAGTGGTATAGGGCAGATGGGGTGGCACAGGGCAGGTTGAAGTGGTATAGGGCAGATGGGGTGGCACAGGGCAGGTTGAAGTGGTATAAGGCAGATGGGGTGGCACAGGGCAGGTTGAAGTGGTATAGGGCAGATGGGGTGGCACAGGGCAGGTTGAAGTGGTATAGGGCAGATGGGGTGGCACAGGGCAGGTTGAAGTGGTATAGGGCAGGTTGGGGTGGCACAGGGCAGGTTGAAATGGCACAGGACAAGTTGGGGTGGTACAGGGCAGGTTAGGGTGGCACAGGGCAGGTTGGAGTGGTATAGGGCAGGTTGTGGTGGTATATTGGAAGGTTAGGGTGGTATATTGGCAGATTGGGGTGGTACAGGGCAGGTTGGGGTGGTACAGGGCAGGTTGGAGTAGTAAAAGGCAAGTTGGGGTGGTACAGGGCAGGTTGGAGTGGTAAAAGGCAAGTTGGGGTGGTACAGGGCAGGTTGGGATGGCACAGGGCAGGTTGGAGCGGCACAGGGCAGGTTGGAGTGGCATAGGGCAGGTTGGGGTGGCTCAGGGCAGGTTGGAGTGGCACAGGACAAGTTGGGGTGGTACAGGGCAGGTTGGAGTGGTATAGGGCAGGTTGGGGTGGTATAGGGCAGGTTGGGGTGGTACAGGGCAGGTTGGGGTGGTATAGGGCAGGTTGGAGTGGCACAGGACAAGTTGGGGTGGTACAGGGCAGGTTGGAGTGGTATAGGGCAGGTTGAAGTGGTATAGGGCAGGTTGAAGTGGCACAGGGCAGGTTGGGGTGGTACAGGGCAGGTTGAAGTGGTATAGGGCAGGTTGGGGTGGCACAGGGCAGGTTGGGGTGGTACAGGGCAGGTTGAAGTGGTATAGGGCAGGTTGGGGTGGCACAGGGCAGGTTGGGGTGGTATAGGGCAGATGGGGTGGCACAGGGCAGGTTGAAGTGGTATAGGGCAGATGGGGTGGCACAGGGCAGGTTGGGGTGGTATAGGGCAGATGGGGTGGCACAGGGCAGGTTGAAGTGGTATAGGGCAGATGGGGTGGCACAGGGCAGGTTGAAGTGGTATAGGGCAGATGGGGTGGCACAGGGCAGGTTGGGGTGGTATAGGGCAGATGGGGTGGCACAGGGCAGGTTGAAGTGGTATAGGGCAGATGGGGTGGCACAGGGCAGGTTGAAGTGGTATAAGGCAGATGGGGTGGCACAGGGCAGGTTGAAGTGGTATAGGGCAGATGGGGTGGCACAGGGCAGGTTGAAGTGGTATAGGGCAGATGGGGTGGCACAGGGCAGGTTGAAGTGGTATAGGGCAGATGGGGTGGCACAGGGCAGGTTGAAGTGGTATAGGGCAGATGGGGTGGCACAGGGCAGGTTGGGGTGGTATAGGGCAGATGGGGTGGCACAGGGCAGGTTGAAGTGGTATAGGGCAGATGGGGTGGCACAGGGCAGGTTGAAGTGGTATAAGGCAGATGGGGTGGCACAGGGCAGGTTGAAGTGGTATAGGGCAGATGGGGTGGCACAGGGCAGGTTGAAGTGGTATAGGGCAGATGGGGTGGCACAGGGCAGGTTGAAGTGGTATAGGGCAGGTTGGGGTGGCACAGGGCAGGTTGAAATGGCACAGGACAAGTTGGGGTGGTACAGGGCAGGTTAGGGTGGCACAGGGCATGTTGGGGTGGTATAGGGCAGGTGTGGGTAACACAGGTCAGGTTGGGGTAGTATAGAGCAGGTTGGGGTGTCACAGGGCAGGTTGGGGTAGTATAGAGCAGGTTGGGGTGTCACAGGGCAGGTTAGGACTCTATGCAGTGAGAGTGTGCTGTGCAGTAACTTACAGCATGCCTCATTCCTGCAGATGAACTTGGGCGGGTCTGCTGTGTCCTGGCCTCTATCTCCTTTAGCTTCGGGATCAGCCAGTGTGAAGGGGTCTGTGGAAGGAGTGGAGAGAGTGGAGGAGGCGGCGCGGCCACACCCACAGCTCCGCCCACTATCTCCTTCAGCTGCGGGATCAGCCAGTGTGAAGGAGTCTGTGGGAGGAGTGGAGGAGGCGGCGCAGCCACACCCCCAGCTCCGCCCACCAACTCCGGCTGCCTCAGAGATATTGGAGATCTCCGAGTGACAGCTTAACCTGAAGGGGGAGTGTTATAGACAGCTTCCCCCGCACTGCTGGATGCCCTGCTCGCACCGCTCCGAGGCAATCTATAGTAGTGTTTAGCGGCGGCCCCGGTGTCACCCCTCTGGTGGGTGTCACCCAGTGCGGGCCGCACCCCCCGCACCCCCGTAGCAACGCCACTGGTGTAAGGGAACTCTGTGGACTCTGATGTAAAGGTGGAACTTTGTGGACTCTGATGTAAAGGGGGAACTCTGTGGACTCTGATGTAAAGGGGGAACTCTGTGGACTCTGATGTAAAGGGGGAACTCTGTGGACTCTGATGTAAAGGGGGAACTCTGTGGACTCTGATGTAAAGGGGGAACTCTGTGGACTCTGATGTAAAGGGGGAACTCTGTGGACTCTAATGTAAAGGGGGAACTCTGTGAACTGTGATGTAAAGGGGGAACTCTGTGGACTCTGATGTAAAGGGGAACTCTGTGGACTCTGATGTAAAGGGGAACTCTGTGGACTCTGATGTAAAGGGGAACTCTGTGGACTCTGATGTAAAGGGGAACTCTGTGGACTCTGATGTAAAGGGGAACTCTGTGGACTCTGATGTAAAGGGGGACTCTGTGGACTCTGATGTAAAGGGGGACTCTGTGGACTCTGATGTAAAGGGGAACTCTGTGGACTCTGATGTAAAGGGGAACTCTGTGGACTCTGATGTAAAGGGGAACTCTGTGGACTCTGATGTAAAGGGGAACTCTGTGGACTCTGATGTAAAGGGGAACTCTGTGGACTCTGATGTAAAGGGGGACTCTTGTGATTAACGTCATATTATTATAAATGTTATTTAATTGTAAAATACATGTATAGTTTATACTATAAAAAAAAATTCCTGTGCGCCGCTAAAGTGTTCAGGATTGGCTTGAAGAAAAGGTGGCAACCCTAGTTCCTAGCCAGGCTGCATTTCCATGCAGACTACCCTAAACAGAGCTCCCAACTGTCTCTGATTTGGAGGGACTGTGCCTGATTTGGAACAAAGTCCCTCTGTCCAGGGGCGGCCTATCCATCGCCACCGCCGCCCCCCATCCATGCGACTGGCCCCTTTGAGGATGCCGGGTGCATGTATTCCAATGGGGGGGGGGCAGGGGGGGTATTTTCTTGAAGCACCTGATTAGAGCCAGAGGCTCTAATAGGCTTCAAAATAGGACCTCCAGGTCTGTGACACTAGCGAATGAATATTCGCTATGCTTCCCCATTCTCCTCCCGGCCAATCAGGAAGCCCCTATTGGCCAGGGGGGGGGGGGGTGTGAGTGTTGGTTGTGCCATCCAAGACATGTGCACCTCCTGAAAAAAATGTTTTCGTTTTCTGGGTCATTCGTTATGATCGCAATTCGTAAATCCGAAAATTTGTAAATCCGAAAATAAGAAAGAAAATTCGAAAGAATAACTAACTGACTAACTAATAACTAACTATTAAATTATAGGTTTAATAGTTCCTGCTAATTAGGAACACAGAGCTCTCTCTTCCCCCAATCAAACCATCCTCCACACAGTTAGCAAGAACCCCCTAGGCACGCATTTAACCCTTTGATCACCCCTGATGTTAACCCCTTCCCTGCCAGTGTCATTGGTACAGTGACATTATTTTTGCACTGATCACTGTATTGCTGTCACTGGTCCCCAAAAAGTGTCACTTAGTGTCCGATTTGTCCGCCACAGTGTCGCAGTCCTGCTAAAAATCGCTGATCGCCGCCATTACTAGTAAAAAAAAATAAAAAATGAGTCCATAAATCTATCCCATATTCTTTAGACAAGATAACTTTGCGTAAACCAATCAAAATACGCTTATTGGGATTTTTTTTACCAAAAATATGTAGAAGAATACATATTGCGTAAATTTGATTTTTTACATTTTTTTTTATTAGAATAGACTCCATTCACGCCTTGGCGATTTGAATCTCAGAGCGTAATCGCCGCGATTCTGCCCGTGATTCAAAATCCCGGCAAAAGCAGGACGCGTTTGCAATGCCATTATTTCTCAATGGCACCTTGAACGTGGTGCGATTTTGCCACAATTGTCGCACAACAAATTGCGGCAAAATTGCACAAAGTCACGGGACATGTGTCACCCAAAAGAAGTACCAGAACTTCTTTTGGGGCGACATGCATTCCGCGATTATATTTGCGTGAGTTTGCCATGATTTGTCGTGCGACAATCACGGCAAAATCACACCACGTTTGCGTCCCTCGTTTTGCCACAATTCTGAATCACGGGCAGAATCGCTGCAATTCCGCCCCCGATTCAAATCTCCCAGGTGTAAATGCAGCCTTATGCCTTGTACACACGGTTGGATTTTCCGACGGAAAAAGTGCGATCGGATTGTGTTGTCGGAAATTCCGATCGTGTGTGGGCTCCATCGGACGTTTTCCGTCAGAATTTCCGACACACAAAGTTTGAGAGCAGGCTATAAAATTTTCCGACAACAAAATCCAATCGGTTAAATTCCGAGCGCGTGTACACAAATCCGACGCACAAAGTGCCACGCATGCTCAGAATAAATAAAGAGATGAAAGCTATTGGCCACTGCCCCGTTTATAGTCCCGACGTACGTGTTTTACGTCACCGCGTTCAGAACGATCGGATTTTCCGACAACTTTGTGCGACCGTGTGTATGCAAGACAAGTTTGAGCCAACATCCGTCTGAAAAAATCCTAGGATTTTGTTGTCGGAATGTCCGATCAATGTCCGACCGTGTGTACGGGGCATTAGTGTCAGGGCTCCTTCATAGGTGCGGCAACCCTTGGAACCCCGCTAAAAAAAGCAATTCACAGTGGATCCATATGTCACCACGTGTTTTAACCCTGCAAATGCCGCTCCACCACGCCTAAACCGCATGCATAACACGTGATTGCGGCGTGGCCCCATAACTTGAAATTGCGACATGCTGTTTAATTTTTGCCATGGCAATGATGCAAAGCATTGTGTCAACAGCGCTGAGCGGCTGCATGCTCTTCTTTAGGTGGGCGGTAAAACCGCTGCTTTGACCGCCCCCAGGCCACCCTTGTGATTGGGCCCTTAAAGAGGAGCTCCAAGCTCCTTCAGAAAAAAAAATTAAACGTCAGCAGCTACAAATCCTGTAGCTGCTGACTTTTAAAATTAGGACACTCACCTGTTCAGGAATCCAGCGGTGTCCTCACACCAGCCGGTTTTTCAATCAGCTATCCGGTGCTGCCGCCCCCCATCTCCACTAAGGGAAACCGGCAGTGAAGCTTTGTAGCTTCACAGCCAGTTCCCTACTGCGCATGCGCAAAGTGTGCTGCTCTTTGTGAATGGCCCAGCGGCGGGGGAAGGAGGGGGCAGAACTTCCGGTTGCAAAATCAGCCAGAAGTGGGGGCGGGTACCTGTCAAAACCAGGTACCCACTCCCCCCCCCCCCCCCCCGAAAGGTGCCATATATATAGTATTCACGTGTTATTGCAGAATTTACTTTAGTTTCATTTTTTGGTTGATCTTGGTAATGGCATGAAAATATAAAGCTAGAGTTTGAAACTTATTTTTTTACTGTAGTATTACATAGTTAGTCAGGTTGAAAATTGACACAAGTCCATCTAGTTCAACCATAAAAAATTAAATAAACAAAATAAAAAATATCATACAATCCCATATACACACTCCTATACCCACAGTTGATCCAGAGGAAGGCGAAAAACCCCCCAGCAAAGCAGGATCCAATTTGCTACAGCAGGGGAAAAAATTCCTTTCTGATCCCCCGAGAGGCAATCGGATATTCCCTGGATCAACTGTAACTATAAATGTTAGTGCCCAGTTATATTATGTACATTTAGGAAAGAATCCAGGCCTTTCTTAAAGCAATCTACTGAGCTGGCCAGAACCACCCCTGGAGGGAGTCTATTCCACATTTTCACAGATCTTATTGTGAAGAAACCTTTCTGTATTTGGAGATGCCCTCTTGTCCTCTGTGTTGACCATAGAGTGAAGAACTCAACACCAAGTTCACTATATGGACCCCTTATATATCTATACATGTTGATCATATCCCCCCTTAATCTCCTCTTCTCAAGAGTGAATAAATTCAGTTCCTCTAATCTTTCCTCATAGCTGAGCTCCTCTATGCCTCTTATCAGTTTGGTTGCCCTTCTCTGCGCTTTCTCCAGTTCCTGGATATCCTTTTTGAGAACTAGTACCCAAAACTGAACTGCATATTCCAGATGAGGTCTTACTAATGATTTGAACAGGGGCAAAATGATATCTCTCTCTCTGGAGTCCATACCTCTCTTAATACAAGAAAGGACTTTCGAAACCGCAGCTTGGCATTGCATGCTATTGTTGAGCTTATGATCTACCAGAACCCCCAGATCCTTCTCCACCATGGATTTCCCCAGTTGTACTCCCCCTAGTATGTATGGTGCATGCATATTCTTAGCCCCAAAGTAGATAACTTTACATTTATCAACATAAAACTTCATCTGCCATATAGTGGCCCGATTAGACAGTGCATTGAGGTCGGCTTGTAAATTGGAGACATCCTGTAAAGAAGTTATTCCACTGCATAGCTTGGTGTCATCTGCAAAGACTGAAATCTTACTTTTAATCCCAGACCCGATATCATTTCTAAAGGTATTAAAAAGTAAGGGTCCCGGCACTGAACCTTGGGGTACACCACTGAGGTTGGGGGTGATCGCTGTCATCCGTCTCCCGCGGGGGTAGGAGGGGGGGGGTTGTTAATTTGCCCCCCCACCAAAAAAAATTTTGAGCACACTCCCAGTCACCATCTGAGCACCTCTCCCCAGGGATTGACCGGGGCTGAATGAATATTCAGCTGCTGATTAGACTTTTTTTTCTGCCCACTAACTTCCAGAACATTTCTGGTCCAGCCAGGAGGAAGCAGTCAATTCTGCAGCCACATAGAAACATAGAACAGGCTAGAACAATCAATACAGCCACACTGATTACATTGAGCCAAAACTTAATTTACCTAATCTTATCACCTATCTAGGAGGGCGATACATTACAATTTAAGGTCAGTTTTTCTTTGATAATTAAATCAATAAGAAGATATCCATAAACAATTGCTACCAAATGAAGCATTTTGTCCTAAAAAAAAAACCAGGTATAACAAAAAACAAGGTAAAACAAAAAACAAGGTATAATTCACCTGGGGTGCCTCGGGATTTCGCATACTTTTAATGGGTGCCAAGACAGAAAAATCAAGAAATGCCATTGCTGGTGACACCATCACTTGGCTTGGCAATGGCTGCAGATGTTGGACAGCCTGGAGGACCTCCCCACGGGAGGTATTAAAGCCCAGTGCTTGATTCAGCCTCCCAGCAGTCAGACAAAACAGAAACATCTGCTCCTTTGGGTGGAGTCCCCAAAAAGTCCTCCTTTTCTCCTTGTGGTCCTCAGCAGGGAGGCAAGACTACGGCGTTTAGAAAGCGCCCATGATTCCTTCTCACGTAAAGGTTTAATACAGATTGAAGCTTATGGCGCCCGGCGTCGTCAGAAAACACACGCGGGGAATTTTTTTCTATTCCTAAACAGATTCAGCTTTCCGTTGCCGCGATCCGGCCCCGCAGCCATGCGTAACCCATTTTCGGCATCTTTTTTCCCCGCTGAGTGTATGGACTTCTAACGAGACCCTGATGGGAAGTCGGGTTTAAGACATTACTCTCAGCAGGTTATCTGATCTTTATTTGCCGAATGCATTCAGCTGTGTCCCTATCTCTAAACAATATGAGGAATGAAATGCACGGCACGCTCCATCACTTCAAGCTCATCTTGATTTGCGGAGACAATTACACGAGCCTTCCTCCAGCGGCCGACGTGCTCCGAGAGCTGCGCTGCACTCGGCCTCTGCAGGAGAGATTTTTTTTTAGAGTTTATTCGGGGCTAACCCTTTGCCTGCTGCCAGCAATTCTGAGAAATATGGGTTCAACTGTATAGAAACCCTAACAGTGAACTTCTCCTATTCCGTCTATTTTGGTCTGTAAAATAGTATTTTGATATACGCTATATTGTCAAAAGTATTGGGACGCCTGCCTTTACATGCACTTTAATGGTATCCCAGTCTTAGTCCGTAGGGTTCAATATTGAGTTGGCCCACCCTTTGCAGCTATAACAGCTTCAACTCTTCTGGGAAGGCTGTCCACAAGGTTTAGGAGTGTGTCTATGGGAATGTTTGACCATTCTTCCAGAAGTGCATTTGTGAGGTCAGGCACTGATGTTGAACGAGAAGGCCTGGCTCGCAGTCTCCGCTCTAATTCATTCCAAAGATGTTCTATCAATTGAAATCAGGACTCTGTGCAGACCAGTCAAGTTCCTCCACCCCAAACTCACTCATCCATGTCTTTATGGACCTTGCTTTGTGCACTGGTCCAAATTATTTGGTGGAGGGGGGGATTATGGTGTGAGGTTGTTTTTCAGGGGTTGGGCTTGGCCCCTTAGTTCCAGTGAAGAGAACTCTTAAAGTGGAGTTCCACCCACTTTTACAACTCTTCAGCATCCCTCACTAAACTGTGAACTGTAAACGAATTGGATATTTTTGAATTTTTTTCTCAGCACTTTCGGTATATCTGCTGTATCAATTTTTCACTTCCTCCTCCCTGGCCGCGGCCCATCGCATCATTTCCTGTTTGCAGTGCCTTCTGGGAAGGGGCGGCAACTTCCTCTGACACTGCCGTTGCTATGGAAACCTGACCTGAAACCTATTACATTGCTTGTGTTGCACTGAGCATGTGCGAGATCTGCAAGGATGAGATCCAGGAAGAAATACAGTCTGGCTTCAGATGCCCACACTTAAGATGGCCACGGCCTGCTGTAAGTTTATAAAATAACAAACTACTGCTGTAAACTAACAAAACAGACCTTAGTTTTCAGACTAACTTTACTAGAATACATTAAGCTTATAGGGGTATTTTTATTTGAAAAGTATAATTTCGGCCGGAACACCACTTTAAGGCATCGGCATAGCAAGACATTTTGAACAATATTATGCTCCCAACTTTGTGGGAACAGTTTGGGGATGGCCCCTTCCTGTTCCAACATGGCTGCGCACCAGTGCACAAAGCAAGGTCCATAAAGACATGGATGAGCGAGTTTTGGGTGGTGGAACTGGACTGGCCTGCACAGAGTCCTTACCTCAACCCAATAGAACACCTTTGAAATTAATTAGAGGGGAGACTGCTTGTGATAGCAATAAGTTGAAAAAACAAAAAAAAATTAACGTACGGTGTAGGTAGAAAAAAAAAAAAAAGGAAAGCATAAACGGTGATCACACCACATATTAGGTGTCAGAGCAGGAGCAATAATTCTAGCACCAGACCTCCAGTGTAACTCTAAACTGGTAACCTATAAAGGCTACCAAAATAAAGAGATTTTTAGGCACCGCTCCACAGGCATACACAATTTTAAAGCGTGACATGTTTGGTATCTATTGACTTGGTGTAGCATCATCTTTTATGTTCTACCAAAAAATCTGGGTATTATATTGTGTTTGTGTTTACTAAAACTTGTTAAAGTGTATTTTTTCCTGAAAATTTGCGTTGGGGAAAAAAACGCTGCGGTTATAACAGAAAAGACCAATAGGCCATAAAAATACTACAAGTCGGCCGTTTTTCAAGTGTAATTTCCCTTTCAAAGAGCTGCTCCCCATCAAACGGTATTTAAAAAAAAAAGTTTTGCATTGGTACATGTCCCCCATGGCAGTGTCCAGCTCCCAGTGCCCATTGTTTGATTCGAGGGGTCCTAATGCCATGTTTAAGAACCAAAATACCAAGCCAGCAGGGAAAAGTAATTTACCAGCCGTCAATTTAAATGTTTTTTTTTTTTTTTTCTTTGTATACCATTTGCTGTAGAACATCCTGCAAATCCTATGAAGCTAACCCACAGCAATGATGTTGAACCAACGCTGAAGCCAGTGCATGTAGACAGGAAGTGGCACTCCAATTGAGCCCCAACCCCGGTGCTAAGCAAGCCTCACTGAGATTATAAGAGGAAATGCCTAGGCATTTTTAATAAGAGCGGCATTATCTCCAGCATTTCGAACCTTCTTTTGATCTTTGCTTATCTTTACAGCTTCATGTCAGCCCTTGAGAGCAGGTCCACTTTAACACTCATAGCCCCAGAGATCCTTAACCTCCAGCATACAGTAAATCTGGCACCGACCTTCAAATATATTGTTCTGCCATTACCAGATGAAGGGAGAGCCTCCATATTGGATATTTTTTTATATACTCGCAACTCAGAGATGGTTGTTGCCTATTTCATTCACCTGTGTGACAATTTATACATGTTCCGTAATTCAGGTAGACTGTAAATTCTGGTTCTCACTCAGCAAGTTCAAGGAAATATTGATCCCTCTCTAGTAGGATCGATACAATGTTACTATTGAAGGGTTCACACTGTAAAACACTTTCAGGGTCAACTTCAGAAAATTCCCCTTTATGGCAAGAAGAAGCGGCTTTGTGTGCGATGTTTTTCTTGTGCTGCTCAACTAATAAGACTTACGTCTTACCGACTTTCGTGGTCATTAAATCCTCCAAGGTGACAGTCGTTTTATGTTACTGTTATATGTAGTCTGTAATGATATTTCAAAAAAAAAAAGAAAAAGATACAGTATGTGTTTCTCATTTCTAGGTAGGTTTTATTTATAGGAAGTTGGATATATAAAATGTGCTTGTGGTTGTACATTTAATCTTTTGGAGTGTTGCTCATAAGTGTCTATGAGAGTCCCCCTTTACACCCAGCAGTGCCCATCAGAGATTCCCTTTAGATCTAGGAGTACCCAATGGAGTCCCCCCTTACATCCAGAAGAGCCCATGAAAGTCCCCTTTTACAACCAGGAGTGCCCATCTGAGTTTTATCTTAGGTCCAGGAGTGCCCATCAGAGTCACGGTTTACATCCAGGAGTGACCATCAGAGACCCCTATACATCCAAGGGTGCCCATGAGTGCCCCCCCCTTACATCCAGGAGTGCCCATCAGAGTCACGGTTTACATCCAGGAGTGACCAACAGAGACCCCTATACATGCAAGAGTGCCCATGAGTGCCCCCCCCTTACATCCAGGAGTGCTTAGCAGAGTTTCCTCTTAGGTCCAGGTGTGCCCATCAGAGTCCCATTTTATATCCAGGAGTGCCCATCTGAGTTTCATCTCAGGTCCAAGTGTGCCCATCAAAGTCCTCCCTTACATTCTAGAGTGTCCATCAGTGTCACCGTTTACATCCAGGGGTGACCATCAGAGACTCCATACATCCAGGAGTGCCCATCAGAGTTTCCCCTTACACCCAGGAGTGTCAGTGTGGTTCCCCCTATACCTCCAAAAGTGCCAATGAGTGCCCCCCCTTATTTATATCCAGGAGTGCTTATCTGAGTTTTCTCTTAGGTCCAGGTGTGCCCATCACCATACCTCCCAACTCTTTGAGATGGAAACGAGGGACACTTATTAGCAAAAGTTTGTAGGCATAGGACACCCCCCTGCCACAGCTCCTTAACGGAGAATTAATAAAAGAGATTTGTTACATCCACAAGTGCTTTTTTTTGTACCACTACTATTCCTTTATACTGGCTTTTGAAGCTTACAAATGCAGAAATTTAGAAACTGGATGAAATGTTTAGCACTGGGAAACACTTTTTTAAAAAAAAGATAAATAGTGCATTTTATATTCAACTATATAGATCAGACCAAAATGAGAGACAGATGATAAGGAAAAAGGGACAGAGGGATTTTGTTCCAAATCAGGGACAGTCCCTCAAAATTAGGGTCAGTCCCTCGAAATCAGGGACAGTTGGGAGCTATACTTTAGAGCCACCCTTTACATCCAGGAGAGCCCATCAGAGTTCCCCCTTACATCCAGGAGTGCCCATCAGAGATCCCTTACATCCAGGAGTGCCCATCAGAGTTCCCCCTTAGGAGAACCCTTTAGAGTTTCCCCTTACATCCAGGAGTGCCCATCAGAGTTCCCCCTTACATCCAGGAGTGCCCATCAGAAACCCCTTACATCCAAGAGCGCCCATCAGAGACCCTTTACATCCAGGTGAGCCCATTAGAGTTCCCCCTTAGGAGAGCCCTTTAGAGTTTCCTCTACATCCAGGAGAGCCCATCAGAATTTCTCCTTACATCCAGGAGTGTCCAATTGATCCCCCCTTTACACCCTAGAGTGCCCATGATTGCCCCCCCCCCCCCCCCCTTACATCAAGGAGGGCCCCTTTAGAGTTTCCTCTTATGTCATGGTGTGCCCATCAGAGTCCTTCCTTACATCCAGGAGTGCCCATCAGGGAGATTGGGGGATAGTCATGGCTGGGTAGCTGGCAGTGGGTGTGCCAGTCTCCATATTACAATACACTGATCACTTCCAGTCCACTGGGCCTCCTAGGTAAGGTTCTAGTACAGAGGTTGGGGAATCCCCGGCCATTTTATTTACAAACAGAACAGAGCGGTCAGGAACTTTCATTTACTGGCAAATTAAATGGCATGTTTTTTTTTCTTTGTAAATGTTATGTTTACTTTAGTACATCATAGAAGAGTCACTTCACAGGAATCCCCTAAGCATGTTATTTGAAAGAATTGTGGATTTGTAATGTTGTCATTCAAACCTTTTTAAAGCTCTGCCCTCCACCGAACAGTATTTTTTAAAACATATTTTTTGCATTTGTACATGACCTCAAAGCAGAGCCCCGCTCACCATTCCCTTTGACAATCCCTTGCTTACTAGCAAATGGCCAAAACTGATTTGCAGAATTCCCCCTCACGTTTATTTCAATGGGATTCAAATTTGCAATGTTTGGGTTTTTTTTTTCAGTTTACCAACATCCCTCAAACTTAAAGTGGTTGTAAACCTCAGACATGAAATATGAACAAAGCATATCCCTCTATAGTGTGTACTTGTCCCAATCCAGAGCACTAAGTGTCATTTATGTCTGCTGCTTTATTCCTCTGCTATCAGCATGAGTTAGTTCTGACAAGTCTTCCTGACACCAAGAGAAAAAAGGTGACAGGAAAGGAAGCTTCAGCACACAGCCTGTGATTGACAGTCTCAGCTGTTCCTGTGTGCTGTGTGAAAGAGGGGGGGGGGTCCCTTCCCTCCAATCAGCAATCACTGAGCTCTGTAGATTGTTACATGAGCTCCTCTAAGACACAGCATTGGGCATTTTTTGAGACTTTACCCATCTCCCACTTCACCGTACTCTTGGCCCCCCAAGGACGCACGCAGGCTGCATTTTTTCCTACAAGCTCCTGAAACAGGTTCACCTGACAGTACCACCCCTACAAGAAGGATCTCCTTGTACACTTTTCATTTCGGCTGCTATAGAGCTCTGATGTGGACCTACATGGAGCTAAGGAGAACTAACTACCCTCCACATGATATGTCTCTCCACTAGCCACCGCTTTCCATGTGCATATGTGTTTGTACAGACTGTTTTACCTTTTAAAGCTCTGATGAAGAGGTTATCCTCGAAACGCGTCAACCATTCTTTTAGCACTTGCCCCTGTCTGGGCATGTCCCACTTGTAACACTACGAATGTACATTTTGTAACCCCCCCCCTTCACAAAACGTAGTATGTCTATACTCCTTACATGTATGTATTTTATTGCTTATGAATAAACTGTATGATGTGATGCCAGTGTCTGATCACGCGCCTTCCATCCATTCCTCCCACACTGTCTTCTTCAGACCACCCCGGGTCAGCCCAGGCAGCGGGACATACATACATGTATCACTTTCTCCACTTTGGCCATCATAACAACACTACGTACCCATGCCAACAACGCCCCCACGAGCGCAGGAGTTAATCTTTTTTGTTTACATGTTACATGAGCTCCCCATCCCCTTATTTCCTTTCTGAAATCTTAGACAAGCTGTACAAATTCTGGACTTTGAGTTGCTTTAGAAGGCAGGTGGCTGAAGATAAACAGGTACAACTTATGGAGGAGGATTTGTTTCATCTCTGTGTATCACCTGAGGCCAATCACTTTACTGGGTATATGTAAGGGTTTACAACCACTTGAACCCAGATACATTGAGTTCATCACTAGTCTGGGGGCCATTTGTGCTATAGGCAGAGCCTGTTTATCAGGTGGTGAGACACGCTTCTGGGTCGCTCCAATGTGTATATTGGTGCTCGGCAGTGGCGGCCGCTCCATTAGGGGTGCAGGGGCGCCGCCCCCCTTATCCGTGCGCCCAGCCCCTAATCTACATGCAGGGCGCCAGGGTTTTTTGTTTTTTTTGAAGCACGTGATTAGAGCCTGAAGCCCCATACACACTATCAGATTTTCTGCTGATTTTTTTCCTTCAGATTTACCAAAACCATATAATAGGAGGTCAAATCTTAGGAGTTTCAATTTGTATGCAATCAGGCAGGCCCTTGCACTACATGGTTTTGGTAAATCTGAAGACCAAAAACAGCAGAAAATCTGATAGTGGATGTATGGGGCTTGAGGCTCTAATTGGCTTAAAAAAAAGGGTGGGCTCGGGGCGCAGAGAGTTAATATTCGCTATGGTCTTCTTGCTTCTCCTCCCGGCCAATCAGGAAGCGGGTCTTAAAGTGGGGTTCCACCCAAAAAAACAAAAATACCTGAAAAATTCTAAAAAAAAAAACATTTGGATTTTTTTTTTTTTTTTTTTTTACTTACCTCTAAATGCCTGTTGCTAGGTGGTCCCTCGTAGTCTGCCTCTTCCTTTGCCTGGGCTGGTGACATCACTTCCTCCTCGGCACAGGAAGGGCTCGGCTCTGCTCCCTCCCTCCTGTCAATCATCTAGGACCCATTACAGGTCCCAGGTGATTGAGCGGCCAATCACGGCGCGCGGCACCGCTCGCGCATGCGCAGTGGGTGCCAGGCTGTGAAGCCACAGCCCGGCGCCCACAGTTGAAATGCCGGCGCCGACGAGCGGAGGGGGGGGGACGAGCGGGGCTTCGATCCCCCACATCTCTGGACCCAGGGACAGGTAAGTGTCCAATTAAAAGTCAGCAGCTGCAGTATTTGTAGCTGCTGACTTTTAATTTTTTTTTTTTTTTAATGGACCCCCTGGGTGGAACTCCTCTTTAAGACCCGATTAGCCGGGAGGAGAAGCGACCGCATTGGCCGGTGTCTTGCCGAGAAAGTTCCCCCGGCGGATAAGGACCCCCCTGTACCGTGCAGGCACAGCGCTTACGCAGTAAGAACGACTAGGAGCTGCCGAATATACCTGAAGCTGAAGAACTTCAATCAGCTGTACGCGGCGCCTGCGCCCTGGGTCCAGGTTCAAGCCCCACCATCCAAGTGGACCTAGAGGGAGAATATAAAAAAGTGCAGAGTGGAGCGAGGCCTCTTACAGGCACCGTGTACAGCTGATTTCTATCCTATTCCGCTTCGGCTATTTCCGCCGGATCCTACTGCGCAGTAGAGGGGGGTCCTTATCCGCCGAGAAGAACTTTCTCGGCAGAACACCGGGAGCAGGAGGGGAGGCGCCAAGGAGGAGATGCAGGGGGAAGCCCCAAAGCTGCCCGCGGCCTGGATGGGTTAAGTACGGGGCTGATGGTCGATCGACCGAGCAACGAGGGGGGTTTTGACTGATCGACTGGCCGAACAAATTGGGGGGGGGAGGGGGGGGTTGGTTTGTTTGCTGCCCCCCCTCCTCCACAAAATAGAGCACCATCCGCCACTGGTGCTCGGTAAGCTTGGTTCAATGACAGAAGTGTCAAAGCTTCAATAGCTTGCAGTGAGGGCCCAGACATCCCAGGTATTCTGTATTCTCTGTATTCACACAAATGCCATTCTTGGGTAAACAGACAGGCCAAAGTTTCACCGACATTACCGACCTATTCAAGACGTCCCATTCTTCTCACATTTCTTGTGCCTATTTATATACATTTCATCCAATCGGGGACATCGTAATCAACATCAATTAGAACATTGCTGATATCTTTTATTATCTCTGCTGTATTGGACACTCTACCAGCTCTGATTATAATACATAATTCATTACATTTTTTTCATTGTATTTATAATCATTTCCTTCTTTTATCAATGCCTAATAATATCTCCATATTAAAACCTTCATATAACCACTTGCTTACTGGACACTTTTACCCACCCCCCTCCTTCCCAGGCCAATTTTCAGCGCTGTCGCACTTTGAACGGCAATTGTGCGGTCATGCAACACTGTACCCTAACTAAATTTTTTACACTTTTTTTTTCACACAAATAGAGCTTTATTTTGGTGGTATTTAATCACCTCTGGGTTTTTTATTTTTTGCTAAAAAAAAAAAAAAAAAAAGAGTGAAAATTTAGATTTTTTTTTTTTTTAATCACAGTTTGTTATACAATTTTGCAAACAGGTCATTTTTATTCTTCACTGATGGGCACTGATGAGGCTACACTGATAAAGATGGCACTGGTGGCTACTGATAGGTGGCACTGATTGACACTGATAGGCGGCACTAATGGGCACTGATAGGTGACACTGATGAGGATGCACTGATGGGACTGCACTGATAATCAGGACACTGATAATCAGTGTCCTATATATCAGTGTACATGTCCCTTTTACACAAGCAAGTCATCGGCTCTCCTCTCCTCACACTGTCAGCATGAGGAAAGGAATGCCGATAATCAGCTTGTGTTTACATTGCGATCAGCTGTGATTGGATACAGCTGATCACATGGTAAATGGCCGCTGTGAATGGCCCTTTACCCCGATCTGTGATCAGCTGACACAGCTATCATGGGAGGACGTCATATAACACATAGTTGCCAACAGTCCAGATTTTCCCGGGACAATCCCGATTTTGGGACCCACGTCCCGATTGGAGGCTGTCCCGAATCGGGATTTTCCATAAGGAAAATCGGGAATGTTGTTTTTTTGTTTTTGGAGCAGCGGGCTCCAGCAAAATGGCGGCCGGCGCCGCCGCTCTATCTTCCCCCTAGTGTTGAGTGGAGAGAGGAAGGGGGCTCGATCCGTGCAGCCAATGAAGCGGCTTCTTTAGCTGCACGGCCCCTCCCTTCTCCACTGAAGCAAGCAGAAGACACGGCGCCATCGCCGTGTCTTGCCGAAAGTTCCCCAGCCCCGTACTGCGCAAGCGCTGCGCCTGCGCAGTACAGGGGGTCCTTCATTGCCGAGGGGAACTTTCTTGGCAGAACACCGGCCGCTCCTGCACTGAGCGGGGGCTGCATTTTCACCCTTCCAGAACTGGCTGACCGGACAGGAAATGGTTAACCCTCTGAATACCAGCATATTTCTTCCTTTTCAAAGAATTGGGGCAAAAAAATTAGACCACCTTGGGGTGTCTACTTTTCAAAAGGGGTCATTCTGAGGTCAATGTCCTGGCATTTTTATTTGACATGTTTTATTTGATATGTTTTATATAGTGAAAAAGTGTGTTCTCCTGCTTAGTATGGTCAGCTTTTCATAGGAAAGCAGAGGGACTGGCAGGAACAGCAGGAGTTTCACATAAAGGAAGCGATACAAAGAGAGAACAGGAGACTTTCTCATACAAGTACATGGTACAGCAGGGCACATATCAGGAATATGAAATGTCGGGTTTACATATTCTTTAACCTCTTTGCGCTGACTGCCGCCCGGCACTTAAGAGTTCTAAATTCTGGAAGGCGGGCATTCGGGCCATGTGACCACTGTGATTGGCTCCCACAGCGGTCACATGATCAGAAAGCTCGGGATCGCACGTATGCATTAGGAGCTGTCCGGTACCTGCCGGCTACCAAGCTGGGAGCAGGGAGTGGGCTCTCACCATGGTAAGTTGTTTTAACATAGCCGCATATATGCGGGCGATCAGCGTTTAGGCCCACCCACTGAGCGGCCGCATATATGCATACGGCCAATGTCAATGGGGATGGTCCAGTTCTATAAACATTAATAAAATATTACATACATTTTTTTTTAAAAACAAGCAACGCAAGTTCCTTAATCTGACCTGGCATCAGCCTCCCTCAGTCCCTGTACAGTAGGGCTGGAGTCTGAGAGGAAAAAGCAGCACAAGGAGCCAAGAAGCATGCTGATAGGAAGAGAGAGCAGAGTGAGAGAAAGTAGATCTCACCACTGTGCCACTTCTCCATTCACTGTCCAGCTACAGACCAGTGGTGGGTCTAGGACAACCTGGGATTAAAAGAAGTGGGTTGAATGATGCTAGGTATCAGGCCGAGGAAATCTAGTGGCGGAAAAAAAGTACTGAGAGGGGAAAGCTCTGGGTTGAAGGTGAATATTGCAGCAAAATCTGTTTTTATTTTGTTCTTTTTTAATGGGTTGTTCATTTTCATCTTTAGTTGGAGTCCTGCTAACCACTTGCCGACCAGCCGCCGCAGTTTTACTGCGGCAGAATGGCACGACTGGGCGAAACCCCCGGAGCCGATGCGAGTGCCCGGCGGGTGCAATGACCGCTGGGCTCCCGCGATCGCTCGTGACACACCGAGAACTGGGATCTGTGTGTGTAAACACACAGATCCCGGTTCTCTGAGGGAGAAGAGACTAATCGTGTGTTCATACAAAGTATAAACAGCGATCTGTCATCTCCCCTACACAGTCCCCTCCCCCCTTCAGTTAGAACACACACTAGGGAACGCAGTTAACCCCTTGATCGCCCCCTAGTGTTAACCCCTTCCCTGCCAGTGACATTTTTGCAGTAATCAGTGCATTTTTATAGCACTGATCGCTGTATAATTGTCAACGGTCCCAAAAATGTTTAAAAAGTGACCGATGCGTCCGCCATAATGTCGCAGTCCCGATAAATATCGCAGATCGCCGCCATTACTAGTAAAAAAAAAAAATAATAAAAATGCTATAAATCTATCCCCTATTTTGTAGACGCTATAACGTTTGCGCGAACCAATCAATATACGCTTATTAGGGGTTTTTTTTTACCAAAAACATGTAGCAGAATACATATTGGCCTAAATTGATGAAGAAATTTGATCTTTACATTTTTTTTTATTGGATGTGTTTTATAGCAGAAAGTAAAAAATATATTCTTTTTTTTCCAAATTGTCGCTTTTTTGTTTATAGTTTTTTTTTGTTTATATATTTGCAAAAAAAACAAAACGCAGAGGTGATCAAATACCAAAATTTTTATTACCAAAAATATGTAGAAGAATACATATCGGCCTAAACTGAGAAAAAAATTGCTTTTAAAAAAAAAAAAAAAAGGGGATATTTATTATAGCAAAAAGTACAAAATATTGTATTTTTTTTTTCAAAATTTTCGCTCTTTTTTTGTTTATAGCGCAAAAAATAAAAACCGCAGAGATGATCAAATCTCACCAAAAAAAGGCACTATTTGTGGGAAAAAAAGGACGTCAATTTTGTTTGGGTGCAACGTTGCACGACCGCGCAATTGTCAGTTAAAGCGACGCAGTGCCGAATCGCAAAAAATGGCCCGGTCATTCAGCAGCCAAATCTTCCGGGGCTGAAGTGGTTAAATAGAATAAATAGAAAAAAATAGAACAAATAAATAGAATAACCCCCCCCCCCCCCCAAAAAAAAATGAAAACTCGCCCAAACAGAGAGCGGAGAGGTAGAGTTAGTCGGCAGAGCTGGATAAAATGGTGTGAGAAAGCGGAGAGCGCCGATTCTTCCAGGCCAGGGAGGGATGTTAAAATATTTTGACAGTGCATGGAAGAGACGGAGGGAAGTTAATGAAGTGTTGGAGCCACTGAGGGAAGTGAATCTCTTTTATTTATGCATGAAAGTTACTGATTAGCCTCGACTTTAGATCAGTCCTATAATGAGGGCTCAGCTGGTGGTACCTAGAAAAAAGAATGGCTCCCACTGGACGATTATGGAAGAGAGAATGCGGCGGTGACATCCTCATCAAACACGCCGCGGCAGGCAGAGAAATGGACCCCCTGTTGTTTTTTTTATCCGTTTTAAAGAGCCCTGCTTTAACTTGGAGATGCCCCAGCGGGGTCGCTTAGTTATTCCTCTTCTGGATTCCCGGGGCTCCAATGTACCCTAACCACCCCCCCCACCTCCCCATTTCCTATTTGATTCCTTATCCCCCCCGCTTTGCAGAGTCATTCTGCAGCTGTAATCCATCCTTATTCTAACAGAAACGATGACAGTGCATTTCAAGTGGTTTCCTCCCATCCTTCCTTCCTTTAGAACGCCAATGCAGCAAAATGGAGATGGCATTTATATTATGGGTTTAGCACCAAGATTCCAGCAATATTCTGCTGTTTGCCGGTCGGTCCGGCACTTACCCCCATCTAGGTAGTGGTCGGCAGGACTCCGTGTCCTCTGGTGCCATCGGCGGCTTCCAGCAGTGCGGCTCCTCCCCTCCTCCTAGGCGTCCAATAGGATCGCCTGTCCTTTCAGCCAATTGGGTGACGGTTGTCAAAACCCGCTTCCTGTTTGGTCAATAGGAGGATATTCATTCGCTGTTGTAACACACCTGGTTGGGCTGTGAGCGCATTCTCTGCGCCCCGAGCCCACCCTATTTTTAAGACTATTAGAGGCTCTGGCTCTAATCAGTGCCTTAAAAAAAAACACCCAACCCATAGCTCCCAACTGTCCCTGATTTGGAGGGACTGTCCCTGGTTTGGAGCAATGTCCCTCATTCATCCCTAGTATACACCCACATGTGTGACTCTATAGTCACATGGGCTGCTCAGTTGTGAGAGGGAGAAAGTGCTCAGCATAGAAACCCACTGGAAACTGAGCATGTGCAGAGTTGCCACCACAGCTGCAAAATCCCTAGCTGAATTGAGGACATGTACAGAAGAGGGAGATAGAGAGCAATTGAATCTCATGACTGACTGAGTATAAACAGCATGTATTACAGCATTTATTGATCATTTTTTATGATGTGGGTTTAGTGACACTTTAGTGCTATCTCCTGTAGCTGCACCTTCTTCTCTTTGCTTATCCTTCCACTCCCTTCTCTTGAGGGGAGAAGGAGCAGAAGCCTTGTCTAAGCTCTAATGCCGGCCATACACGGTTTGAATTTCGAAAGAATTTTCTTTCCAAAATCGTATCTAAGAATTTTCGTACGAATTTCACACCATTAGTGGGCTGCAGCAACAGCCGATTTTCGTGCGGCAATCAAATTTGAGGAATCGGACATGTTGGAAATTTTTAGAAAAACAAACGATTTTCTAATCAATGATGGGAGAATCGTGCAAGAAATGTAATAAGAAAAGAAAATTTACGGAGAGAAAAGAAGATTCCCAGCCATGAAAATTCTTTTCTGTAGCAACATGAGGTGAAATTGAAGGCTTGGTCGGCTCAATTTCGAAAATCAATGGTCGCATCATCGGATCACAAAAAAAAAGAATTTTCTGATTTTGAAAAGAAAATTCTTCGAAATTCGACCATGTATGGCCTGCTTTAGTCTCCATCCATGATGGTGTTGTTTGTGTGACCAGCCAATTGCTAAGAATGTGCCTTTTCACACGGAGGAAGTACTGCTTCCATGAGTGACAGGTCTTTATATGCTAGAATGAGAGGTAGGTCTGCTAGGGCTTCCCTACGCATTAGAATCTTCTATACAGCCATTAGCAGTTAAAGGCTCTTGGCGGTAAAGCCTGGATTTAAGGGGATGTAGATGAATACGGTGGTACAACAACACATGGGTTAATCTCAGTGAGTGTTCCAAGGAGCCGCCTAGATGTAGGAAAAACATGCGACTTTCTAACGCCAAAGCAACACATTCGAGTGGAAACAATATTACACCTTACGGCCGTAGGCTGAACTTATCAAAGTGCAAGATTGCGTGCATCAGTATTCCCCTAGTGACCTGAGGCAACGTCATTTGAAGTTGTGAAGAAAGCTGAACTCATGGGTGTTCCCAAAGATCAGCCCCTGAGGGGCATGGCTACATGCACTCATGTGTGTGTGCTTTGGTGACAATTTCCCTATTTAAAATTCAGCACAACCTAGGACAGTTGCTGAGTGGTCATCAGCTCCCGTGCCCCGACCTGCACTTCTCTCTCGCGATTGACCCATCTTGACTATTGACTTCACTGTACCTGTGTCTCCCACTACTGACCTTGACTTGTATCCTGGCTTTATCTTCTACCTTCTGTCTAGGTACTTTCACTTGCCATTTGATCTTGACCTTGGCCTAGACCAGGGGTCTCCAAACTTTCTAAACAAAGGGCCAGTTTATCTTTTAGAATTTAGAGGGGCCAGACTATGGCCAGTGGAAGTAGTATGTCCTGGCGTCAGTAAAAATGCCCCATCATTGGTGTCAGTGGGAGGAACAGTGCCCCATCATTGGTGTCAGTGGGAGGAATAGTCTCCTATCATTGATATCAGTGGGAGGAATAGTGCCCTATCATTGGTATTAGTGAGAGGAATAGTGCTCCATCATTGGTATTAGTGGGAGGAATAGTGCTCCATCATTGGTATTAGTGAGAGGAATAGTGCTCCATCATTGGTATTAGTGGGAGGAATAGTGCTCCATCATTGGTATTAGTGAGAGGAATAGTGCTCCATCATTGGTATTAGTGAGAGGAATAGTGCTCCATCATTGGTATTAGTGAGAGGAATAGTGCTCCATCATTGGTATTAGTGAGAGGAATAGTGCTCCATCATTGGTATCAGTGGGAGGAATAGTGCTTCATCGTGGTTGTCAGTGGGAGGAATAGTGCTTCATCGTTGGTGTCAGTGCGAGGAACAGTACCCTATTATTGGTGTCATTGGGAGGAATAGTGCCCCATCAATGGTTTCAGTGGGAGGTATAATGTCCCATTATTGATATCAGTGGGAGGTATAGTGCCCCATTATTGATATTAGTGGGAGGAATAGTGTCTCATTATTGATATCAGTGCCCCATCATTCGTTTCATTGGGAGGAATAGTGCCCCATCGTTGGTATCAGTGGGAGGAATAGTGGCCCACTGTTTGTGTCAGTGGGAGGAATTATGCCCCATTGTTGGTGTCAGTGGCAGGAATTATGCCCCATTATTAATTAATTAAATAATCAGTGGAAGGAATAGTGCCCCAAGGGCCAAGTAAAGGCACGGAGGGGCCGCATCTTCTCCCCGGTCCACAGTTTAGAGACCACTGGCCTAGACTGCTTTCCGAATGGGCACATCTGCTGCCCGAATGTTGCTGACTCCTGCTTGCCCTGACTACAATTTTGCCTACTGCTCCTGCTTGCTCCTGTGCTCGATCTGAAAGCTGCATTCTGCACAGATCTGATTGGAATCTTTTCAGGATCTCAGCAGTATCCAGGCAATCTGTGGATCATCTGAGGCAGATTCTCCACAGGTCATTATTACATAGTTAGTCTGGTTGAAAAAAGACACAAGTCCATCCAGTTCAAACAATATCATGCCACTCCTTGTCCTGCTAAGCCTTGATACCAACCCCAGGGAGTATGGGAGATGAGGTGTAAGGGAAGTCCTCTCATCAACTCAGCCTTGAAGAGGTACGTGATAGAAGTGTTGATACAAGAGGAAGAGATCCTGTGAAGTTAAAGTTCAGTAAGCCTTGGAATGAGAACAGTCCATGTGTATTCTTCAACCCATGGGAGGAATAGATAAATCCACTCCATTCCTTTCCTTAATTTCATGTGTAATAATCTTCTTCACTCAAGCCACTTCATTACTCTCCAAAACAAGGAAGGCCACCCAAAACCCATATTTTAGTATTCTGGTAGATGCTACTCTGGTAGTGGAAAATCACCGCTCCGTTTCCTATTGTTGACAACGATATAAGTGGAAAGGTCTCCAAGAAGTAACGTTCCACTCTGCCCAGTGGATTTTTAATTCATTTAATATTATGAACAATACATGAAGGGAATAGGGGATGGTGGGCCACAACACCCAACATGCCATGATACGTGGGAAAAAGGCAAGAAATATGTCAGGAAGATCTCAGCTTTCAAGTCAAGAGAGAGAAAGCCAGTAGGTGACTTATTCTGCAAATGAAATACCACTTTAGGATGATTGACTTTTTGAAGCTCAACTTCAAGAAAAGTAACAAGCCTCCCTTGCAGTGGGGTTGTCCCTGCACCCGAAGCGTTTTTTGGGTCCCTAGACATAAACGGGCAGTTAATCTTTGCAGAAAGGGGCAGCTGCACTGCAAAGGAGGATATTAACTTTCCCTGCGGTTCAACTTTAAAACATACTTAAAGAGGAACCTTAGTCGTTTTGCTTTATATACTGTATGTGCTATAAATGCTATAGCTGCTGACTTTTAAAAATCAGTTGCTGTCTTCCTGTTCTTCTTAGCGCTGCAGGTCCCCAGCACCACCATCTCGGATATAGGAGATGGCTGTGACTCCTAAGTCACCAAAATAAATACGCAGGAAGATAAACTTTAACCACTTGACCTCTGAAAAGTTTTATCCCCAAGTAAAAAAAAAAAAAAAAAAGCCACAAAAATATCCCCTATTTTGCAGACACTATAACCTTTGCGCAAACCAATCAATATACCCTTATTGGGATTTTTTTACCAAAAATAGGTAGCAGAACACATATTGGCCTAAATTGATGAAGAAAATTGATTTTTTTTTTCATTTTTTTTATTGGATATGCAGAAAGATAAAAAATATTGTTTTTTTTTTCAAAATTTTAATTTTTTTTTTGTTTATAGTGTAAAAAATAAAAACCGCAGAGGTGATTAAAAACCACCAAAAAACTCTATTTGTGGGGGTAAAAGGACATAAATTTTATTTGGGTACAGCGTCGCACGACCACGCAATTGTCAGTTAAATTAACGCAGTGCCGCATTGCAAAAAAAATGGCCTGGTCATTAAAGGAGTAAAACCTTCCGGGGATGAAGTGGTTAAATAATCTTTCCTTTTTTTTGCATAAATCTCCTTTAAGGGGGCGTGGCAGGGTGTGTGTCCTATGCCTACATACTTTTGCTAATAGGCGTCCCTCGTTCCCATTTTCAAAAAGTTGCGAGGTGTGAAACAGTACAGTTCAGTAGGTACCAACGTTACAGGACACTCTGTAAGGACACAGTCTTGCTGAGAGGCGTGGCCAGTCATCAGCTCTGCCAGCTCAAAGCACTGCAGGGTGAGAGCAGAAAGCAGCATTTTCATGATTTATAATGTACCACAAATTATAATCTGCTAGAGTACAGTATGAGGAGATAAAAAGGTGTGATTCTTCAAATAGGCTATAGCAGTTCATTTGTTATTAACCATCATTTATTTTAGATATTTTGACTGTTCAGTAATTGGGCATACTTCTTCTAGTGAGCGTGCAATGCAGCATGGTAGATAACGTAATGTAATAATATATCATTGTTATCATCAGCCTTAGAATTTCCTTTCACTCAGAAATAACATTACAAGGTCATAAGATAAGATCCCTTTTCAACACATCGCTTGCTGTATCTGACACCTAATTTTCAACACCTTTGACACCATAACAGATATACATGCATAAATATTTTATAAGCAGGAAAATGTTGCCATGGTGATGCCTGGAAATGATATATATATATATATATATATAGACATATATCTATATATATCTATCTATATATAATATATATATATATATATATATATATATATATATACATAGATAGATATATATATATATATATATATATATATATATAGATATAGATATATATCTGTCATATATATATATATATATATATATATATATA